>SJYX01010343.1:0-50860 GCA_006410675.1 Oreotragus oreotragus
TTGTTTTTGCTTTGGCTCCATTCCTTCGTTCTTTCTGGAGCTATTTCTCCACTGATCTCCAGTAGCATATTGGGCACCTAATGACCTGGGGAGTTCCTCTTTCGGTATCCTATCATTTTGCCTTTTCATACTGTTCATGGGGTTCTCAAGGCAAGAATACTGAAGTGGCTTGCCATTCCCTTCTCCAGTGGACCACATTCTGTCAGACCTCTCCACCATGATCCGCCCGCCTGGGGTTGCCCCGCAGGCATGGCTTGGTTTCACTGAGTTAGACAAGGCTGTGGTCCTAGTGTGATTAGACTGACTAGTTTTCGTAGCGGAATTATTTGCAAAAGGTGGAAGCAACCCAGGTGCTATCAACAGATAAACAGATAAATAAAATGTGGTCTACACATAAACGGACTGCTTTTAAAAGGAAGGAAATTCTCACACATGCTGCAACACGGATGAGCCCCAAAGACGTTATGTTGAGTGAAACAAGCCAGTCATACTGAACCTGGAATAAAACCCAGATCCTTACCATGTTCTACAGAGTGCTCCTCCAGGGTCAGGGTGTCCCACTCTGGCCCTGGGACAGTTCCTAGATCATCTTAGCTCTACCTTGCCTCTTGTTGTTGTTTAGTTGCTGTGTCTGACTCTTTTATGACCTCATGGACTGTAGCCCGCCCGGCTTCTCTATGGGATTTTCTAGGCAAGAATACTGGAGTGTGCTGCCATTTCCATTTCTACTGTCTTGCCTCTGGCCACTTGCGAATTCCTTTATTCTAGGAGCACTTTCCCTAATTCTTGACCCACCTGGCTCTTTCTCTTCCTTCCATTCTCAGCTTAAATGTCACCTCCTGGAGGACTTCCTTGATCATCCTACTGAGCACAGCCCTCGCTACCACATTCATTTCATATTCTGGTCACATCTTTCTAGCAACCTTCACGGTCCATAAATAACTTGCTTATTTCTTATTCACTGTCTTAACTTCCCTAGTAGAACAGAAGCTCCGTAAGAAAATCATGTCTACTTGTTCACCACTGTATCCCCAGCAGTGAGCACAGTGCCAGACACATGTATTAGTTGCTCAGTTGTGTCTGACTCTTTGCAATCCCATGGACTGTAACCTGCCAGGCCCCTCTGTCCATGGAATTCTCCAGGCCAGAATATTGGAGTAGCCATTCCCTTCTCCAGGGGATCTTCCTGACCCAGGGATCAAACCTGGGTCTTCTGCATTGCAAGGAGATTCCTTACCATCTGAGCTACCAGGGAAGTTCCTGACACATAACATGTCTTTACACCCAGGACAAAGGAAGAAATAAATACATAGAGGGAAGGGAGTACTGAAGCCACACACAAGAATGTTTCACTGAATATTCAAAGCCCAGTGTTTCAGACTTCTGATACTGACTCCTCTTCATACTCCTCCTTCAACCTCATTCATCAAGTACCCAATAAACAGAACAGTCCCTGCTCTCGTGGAACTAAGATTCTAGTGGTGGTCCAAAGGACAGCAGTCAAATGGACAAAAACGATGCCAAGTGGTTATGAGCACCGTTAGAGAAAAACAAAGCAGAGGAGGGACAGTCAGGCATGCTAGGGAGAGAGCAACATAATTTTTACATAAGGTGGATTGAGAAGCCTCTCCAATAAAGGGAGACATGAGAAAACACCTGAAGGGAGGGAGGAAGCAAGCCATGTGGGTCTCTGGGAAGTGGGGTGCAACTGTGCCTGCCAAGTCCAAGGTCAACAAGGGCAGTGTGGTTACAGCAGAATAAGCAAGGGGAGGAACAGCAGGAGATGAGATTGTCTGAGGTAAGAGGCGGGCTCTGAGGGCCAATGTAAGAGGACTGGCTGTGGGGAGCCACCAGGGGGTTTTGTGATCAGAACAAGAACATGATTTGACCTACATTTTAAAATTGCTATTTTGGCTGCTGGGGAGAATAAACTGTAGAGGAGAATGAAAGTAGGCAGAGACTACTCAGGAGGCTACTGGAATAATCTATGGGAAAATGGATGATGACTTGGACTGGGGTGGGTAGCTGTGAAGACGATGGCGGGTGGTCAATTAGTGGGTATACTTTGAAAACAGAGTTCAGCCTCACAGGTGTTGATTATACACACTACTGATGGGAGAAATGATGGGGTATATACTGTTTATGGAATAAAGTTATTACCTTTGAAAAAGAACACATATGGTTTTTGGGAAGAAAAATATAAAGCTATTTTAAATCTAGGTGAAGGGGAGGATAAAACTAGAGGGGGCAAAGATGACACCAAAGTCTTGGGCCCAAGCAATTTATTACATCAGTTTACAAAGTAAAGACAGTAAGAAGAATGGAGGCGGGGAGAGATTAAATAGTTCTTTTAAGACACAAGATTATTAATAAGCAGGCAGATGGAGTTGTCATGAAGATATATAATCTGATGTTTGGGGCAGAGGGCAGGTTAGGATGACAATTTGAGAGCTGTCAGCTTCTAGATGGCATACAACACCACGAGACAGAGTACTAGCTCTTACATCTCCTGCATGGGCTGCAAATCCCAGGGCCGCTACCTTTAAGACACGGTAACAAAAGTGATTTAGGGACTTTCCTGGTGGTCCAGTGGTTAAGAATCTGCCTTCCATTGCAGATGTGGGCTTGATCCTTGATTGGGGAACTGAGATCCCACATGCCATGGGGCAACCAAGCCCAGGAGTCATAACTACTGAGCCAGTGTGCCACATGGGAAGGCCCTGGCACACAGTGGGTACCCTTTAAATATCTGGTGAATTAATGAAAGCATAAATGAACTACACTAGAAAATGCACTGCACATGAAATTTACTATTATTAGAATAATAATATTGCCTCTGAAAAAGTACACACACACACAGCTTTTAGAAAAATCACGAAGTCACTTTAAATCTGGGTGCCAAGTTCAGCCTGTGATGTTAAATTCAGATGTTCTCCTCAGTGTTATAAACATAGCACAAATGTCCTGACTCACTGCAATAAGGGCTTGAAGGAAGTTTTCCAAAGAAGAAAGATTTCCACTGTGCTGCCTTCCCCATTCCCTTCCCAGTACCATTCCACAAACACAGGTTTTAAAAAAAAAAAAAAAAGAAGAATGAAGACTTTGTGAAACAGCCTGTAGACTATTAAGGGAGAGGGGGGAGTGGAGGAAGGAGAAGGGGCAGGTCCACCCATGACATGAGCAGGAAAAGGACTGGCAGAGCCTGTCCTGACTTCCCATCTTAAAGACCTGTTGGGGAAGAAACAGGCGGGGCAGTGCTCTGGGCGGCCCCACAGCAACCCTCTCAGTAGGACACGAAGCTCCTCAGTGGACTGGCCACCTTCCACCATGGTGGTGGCTCTGAACTGGCTTAGCAACCTGAGGACCCTGAGAATATCTGGACTGGAGACTTCCTCCTAAAGAATGGCTTTGGGCAATCACAGGTATGAAAGCCTATCTAATTAATCTGCTAAGAGACATGACCTCACTTTTATCACAAGAAGAACATATGAGACACAAACTAAAAATAGTACCATACACCAAAATATTATTAAACCTTTTTTTCTTTGCTTACTCTACTTTATATATAAGCACACAAGACTGGTATAATCTCTCTAAAGTTAAGGGACTTTTACTTAAAAAGAATTGCTTTCCTAGATGTTACAGACAGAAAAAACCCAAAAGCATAAAAAGGAACTTCCAATTCCTCAACTTGTGTCCTAAACCACAACTTAAACCCAAACATACTGATCATGAAAGTTCATTCCTAGTTTTTCTTGTCTTGACTGTTTCAGTTCTTATTTCACAAATGACATTAAAATAGAGGTTTCCCAGGAATTCCTTGGTGGGCCAATGGGTAGGACTCAGTACTTTCACTCCTGAGGGCCAGGGTTCCACTTCAGGATGCCTGGGGTTCTATCCCTGGTCGAGGAACTAAGATCATGCAAGCCACGTGGCACAGCCGAAAAAAAACAATAATAAAAATTTTAAAGGATAAAAAAGGTAAAATAAATAGAGGTTTCCCTGGAACTATTCTGACGCAGTGTTTCCTACCCTCACGGTTCCGATTAACTAAAAATAGACTCAAAACAGCCTCTGTTCGAAACAGCAAGGGCCACAGTGGTGACATGAGGCAGAAGCTAAGACAGGATGGGCCAAATTGTTCATCCTATTTTTAGCATCTGTGTTGGGGAAAACTAAGTCCAAAAGGCATTGTTTTCAATTTAGCAAACAGTCATTCTACAAAAGCATCTTACTTTCCCAAATTATTACATTCTAAAATAATAAATTTCAACATAAAGAAAAACATTTTCAAATATTTATTCTTCCAGATGACATCCTTCTAGAGATTCTTTTGTTTTGATAATATTATTGTAGGTTTTTTTTTTTAAATACCTGGTCATGTCTAAAACATATAAAATGTTATGACAATTTCACTATATTCCTTTGGCTTCCTTGGTGGCTCAGATGGTAAAGTATCTGCCTGCAATGCAGGAGACCTGGGTTCGATCCCTGGGTTTGGAGGATCCCCTGGAGAAGGGAATGGCAACCGATTCCAGTATTCTTGCCTGGAGAATCCCACGGACAGAGGAGCCTAGCGAGCTATAGTCTACAGGGTCAAAAAGAGTTGGGCATGATTTAGCGACTTTCACTTTCACATCTACACATCTAAACCCAACAATGCATCTCAAAATAAATACATTCAAATCTGAACACCATAGCTCTGTGATCTAAAGTTCACAAGTTTTTTTTAACATTTTCACTTAAAGCTCCAAAAGTCTTGTCATTTAAATCCCCCCTATTTTAAAGGATATATTAAACTCAATCTACCACTGTCACACGATGCCGAAAATATGAAAAAACACTTTTTCTTTAAACCTTAACACTATAGAAGAAGTGACTTAATTTCTCCTTCAAAGATTTTCAACTGGGAAAAAAAAAATTTCAACTGAACACCAGTTAAATGTGTCCTTCCTTTTCAATACAACCCTGTCATCTCCTCTCCTACAAAGCAGAAGTGAATACATTACTCAGACAGTAAAGTTTTCTGGGTTAGTCACTGACAATTAACTTTGGGAGAATGTTGCAAACTCTAAAACAAAAACCTAATTAATATTAACAGGATTAACACTTACCAAACCCTGATGATGTGCCAGATGCTGGTTCTAAGGGCTTCATGTGTATAAATTTAGTTCAAAATCCAAAGAGATGGTACACTTTTTTTCCCATTTTACAAATGAGAAAACTGAACTAAGAGAGGTTACGTGACCTACTCAAGGTCATATAGCTAGAAAATGAAAGGATAGATAGTCTAATTCCAGATTCCATTGCTCTTTAGAGAAGAAAATCCCCTCTGACATTGCAGGCACTTGCAAATGGAGGCATCCTTACTCCTGATGATACTGTGCTGTCTATCTATGATTAGTTACGAATAAATGGATTTATGTACAGGATGTTGATACTACAGACACAGTATTTATATTCTAACAATATTAGTATATTAATAAACTCCCTCTTTGATGAGTTTATATTTTGAAATAAAGAATATTTTGGACTTCCCTTGTGGTCCAGCGGCTAGGAATCTACCTATCAATGCAGAGGACACGGGTTTCGATCCCTGCTCTGGGAAAACTCCACATGCCTCAGGGCAACTAAGCCCTTGTGTAAGAACTACTGAGGCCTGTGTGCCTACAGCCTGTGCTCTCCAAAAGAAGGCATTGCAACGAGAAGCCTGCCCACAACTGGAGAGTACCCCCACTTGCCGCAGCTAGAAAAAGCCTGTACAGCAATGAAGAGCCAGCACAGCAAAAAATAAAATTTAAAAATATTTCCACTTTAGGGCTTCCCTGGTGGCTCAGCGGTTAAAGCGTCTGCCTCCAATGTGGGAGACCCGGGTTCGATCCCTGGGTCGGGAAGATCCCCTGGAGAAGGAAATGGCAATTCACTCCAGTATTCTTGCCTGGAGAATCCCATGGATGGAGAAGCCTAGTAGGTTACAGTCCACGGGGTCGCAAAGAGTCGGACACGACTGAGCGACTTCACCTCACCTCACCTCTGGTTTAAAGTATGTTGAGTATCAATAAATAAAATGGAAAAACATGACACTTTATGAACATTATCTTGTGCCTCAAATTCAGTCCTTTGCTGGTTTATTAAGTGCCTACTTTGCACCAACCATTGTAGCAGGCACTAAAGGTAAGACAATATTGGAGTCATAAGCTCTTCCCTCAAGGATTTCCAGATCTACTGGGGAAAGACATAGAAGAAAATCAACAATTATGACACAGCAAAATAAGGTCTGCACAAGACACAACGAGGGTAGAAAAGACACAAACAAGGGGACTTCAATTCAGTCTGGGACATCCGTTATCACTTCATGTGGAGGTTACACATACCTACACATATATAATACATTCATATGGGGCATAGTCATGCTGTATCTTTAAAAGAAAACATTCACTTCAACATGTCCTGCTCTCACAAGAAGGTATATTTCTATGTTACATGTATTTGACCACAATATTTTTAAATAGAGTTGAAAAAGCAGGTTGCAAAAGGGCATACACTATGATTCCATTAGGTGTACTTACGTTGTATTAGACACTAGTGCAAGTTACACATAAATGAAAATGGCAGTGATACATAAAAATTTCTATTTTTTCCTGTCTTTCTTCTCCTTTCACACAATTTCTGATGAAGAGAAGGAAATTATTATTATTTCCCGCTATGTCTATAAAGTCTGAAAACATTCAGATGGAAGTGCTGCTCTGCTCCAAATTGTCCTTACTCCAAGGATCCAGCATGACAGAGTAGCCTCTGCCGGGAACACTCCCACTTGTCAAGGCAGAGGGAGAGGCCAGAAGTGACCTGTTCATTTCTGCTCACATCTCACTGGCCAAAGCAAGTCACATGGCCATGCCTACAGCCAATGGGGCTGAGAAACATAACCTTGAATCAGGAAGGGACAGGGAATATTTTGACAGTATCAAGCCTAGTGATGCAGAGGCTCTTCTGTCTTCAGCCCACACCCTGTCCAGGGGTTAGGGGTCACTTCTGTACTGCTGCCTTTCTGCTGTGCACACTCTTCTCCAAGACGACTGCCCAGCATCTTCTCTCCTGGTCTCTGCTCACATGCTACCTTCTCGATAAGGCCTTCCCTCACCACCTCCTTCCTCTCACTTCTGCTTTATGGTTTTCCATGCTTTCAAACAGTTCAGTCAAAACCAACATGTCTGTTTATGTATATATGTTTACATGTACACACGTATACACACACACACACTCAGAAGTGAGTACGGAAAAAGGCAACACCAACAAAATGATGAATCCAGGTGACTCAATCAAACTTTCTGCAGATCTGAACATTTTTAGAATAAAAACTTGAAAGAAAAATTAGACTGACCAGCCTGGGTTGGTTTTCTCTAGACATGTTCAGCTACACATGTCAGGCATGACACTGGAACAGCCAGCATTGCCCCTGAGTGTGAGGCAGAGAGACAGAGGCAAGGTGAGGCATGGTGTGTACAAGCGGCAATTATAAGGAAGCACACACTCAGGAAGTCCCAGCAGCATTCGGGCTCCAGGTTCCAGTTCCTTCCCGTGATCAGCTAGCTACCTCTCTGCTCTTGGCTTCAGGAGGAGGAGCCCTGTATTCTTAAAATAAACCCCATCTTTTGCTTAACCTACATAAGCTGTCTATTCCTTATTGTGTGCAAGTTTATAAATCTCAATTCCCCAGAGACACAATCAGTAATTCGCACACAGACTATCATCTGGCTTTTTTCATTGTTAGGTTTTCAGAACTCAAAATCACTTTCACCAAGCACAGTAATGTCTTCTGAATCAGCCCAAAAGAGTAACTGAAAAGCAGACTTCTCTGGTGGTGCAACTGCTAACAATCCACCTGCTAATGCAGGGGACAGGCGTCCAACTCTGGTCTGGGAAGATCCAACACAGCACGGAGCAACTAAGCCCGTGAGCCACAACTTCTGAGCCCGAGAATGTCTAGAGCCCTGCTCCGCAAACAAAGAGAAGCCACCACCCTGAGAAGCCTACACACCACAACTAGAGTAGCCCCTGCTCACGGCCACTAGTGAAAGCCCACGGACAGCAACCAAGACACAGTGCAACTAAAATTAATAAATAAATATTTTTTAAAAAAGAAATAAAGTCACATACAAATTCTACAACCTATAAACATGCTGTGCAAGTGACCTGATGAGAGTTTCTTCCTCAGACAGGAAGGACTAAGCAGGCAAAGGGACAGAGCGGCATCGCCAAAGGTGGGGAGGTTTTGTAAGAACACCCGGTGTTTAGGGGAATTCTGAGATGTCTGATAAGGATGAGTGTGCACAGCCACAGTAAGATATGAGGCAGGAAAGACAGGCTGGGGCAAGCACATGGCGAGCTCCAAATACCATCCTAAGACTGAACTTTTTCATGAAGGCAAAAAAGACATTTTGACTGGGTGACTGGGTCAGATTGATCTTTTAAAACACATCACTGCAGGGGACTTCCCTGATGGTCCAGTGGCTAAGACTCCATGCACACAATGAAGAGGCCCAGGGCTCGATCCCTGGTTGGGGAACTAGACCCTACATGCTGCAACTAAAAATCCCATGTGTAGCAACTAAGACCATGCGCAGTAAATAATAAAAAAATTAAACACATCACTCTAGTTACCATGTGGAGAATGGACTGAGGTGGGACAAAGCAAACACAGGCAAGGGGGACATGGGGAGGGACAGTTACAGGGACATTCAACGTGTACAATCAACAGACCTTGGTCATTATTTGGGAAGTGAGATGTGAGGAAGGGTGGAGAGTCTAGAATTCAGGCCAGGATACCTAAGTGGATGGCAAATTCATAAACTGACAATACAGAGGAAAGAGTTTTCAAGAAGGAGAGAGGAGTTATAATCTAACTACTGAGCTTCCCTTCTGACTCAGCTGGTGAAAAATCCGCCTGCAACTTGGGAGACCTGGGTTCGATACCTGGGTTGGGAAGATCCCCTGGAGAAGACAAAGGCTACCCACTCCAGTATTCTGGCCTGGAGAATTCCACGGACTGTATAGTCTTTGGGGTTGCAAAGAGTCGTACACGACTGAGTAGCTTTCACACAAACACACTGGTTATGAGGGGCCTGTAAGAATACCCAAACAGAAATGCCCTGTAGNAGGCTACCCACTCCAGTATTCTGGCCTGGAGAATTCCACGGACTGTATAGTCTTTGGGGTTGCAAAGAGTCGTACACGACTGAGTAGCTTTCACACAAACACACTGGTTATGAGGGGCCTGTAAGAATACCCAAACAGAAATGCCCTGTAGGCAGTGGACATTTGTTCTATTTATGGTTTTTGTTTCCTTGTTCTATCAAGGACTGAAAGTGATTAAGAAAAATAACACATAAAATACATCAACTTAACTAAATTAAGTTAGAATCAAACAGATAAGGACATTAGGATAGAAATAAGATGATAGAAAAAATAAGATAAAGCCAGAAGGGAGATTTGCACAAATTACACATGTAGTTTTATCAACAAAGTATGTGACTGACAACATGGATCCCGTATTTAGTATTGGCAGATGCTAATGCAAAAATATGATTCAGAGAAAGCAATTTTAGAGTGGCCCAAGTGAGGAAGGAGAGCCTTGCCTCACCTTTGTGGTGTGGGTTGGCTTTAGGATAGATTTTAGAGTCCTGAGGGCAAGGATTCAAAACCTGAGTCATGAGGACCTCTGATTTTCATAAGATTTGTAAAGAGGGCCCTGACACAAAAAAGATAAAAAATCACTCAGGGGATGACTGGGCTGCATATCCTTCTCTCGACTGCCCATAAAAATGTGCTGTGCTCTCAACAGAACTCCTGATAAGCACTGAGCTGCAGCAAGTTTCAGCAGCCTTCCAGTGACTCCTCAAAGCAGAGCTTTGTGTAGAGACGTACAGCAAGCTCAGAGAGTCCACGCCCTCCCTGTCCCCCAGACTGAAGGCAGGAGATACGCACTTGTGAATCATCAGTACCAGTGTTTACAGGACAGATAACTCTAGGTACCAAGAGAAGAACTTTCCTATCTAGTTCACAGCCACAGTCTGAGGACTGTAGAATCACAGACCACAGGAGCAGGAGGGAGGGCCCCAGAGAAAGCAGAGGCACAAAGGTAAGAAACAAACGACCAAGGTTAATAAACAGCAGAACATGTCGAGTACATTTACACAGAGAATACCCAGGGAAGGCAACCTCTCCCTAACCCCCAAGTTAACAATGATGGGGCTTCCCTGGTAGTCCAGTGGTTAAGAGTCCATTTTCCAGTGCATGGGACACAGATTAGATCCCTGGTCAGGAAGACTCCACATGCCATGGGGCCAACTAAGGCCAGGGGCCAACACTACCGAGCCTGTGCTCTGGAGCCCACTTGTGCGACTGGAGAAGCCCACGCGCTACAACTAAGACCTGATGCAGCCAAAAAAACAGACATTTATTTTTTTTTAAATGGTTATCTCTGGATGATAGGATTACATATAATTCTTGCTTTTTCCTTTATTCTTGATCTTGGAAGTCTTTGACAATGAATCATGCAGAATTCAGTGAATCTATACTACTGAATTTATATACCTGAAGAGGCTAAGCTAGAAAAACTTCTAAAATCCTTTCAAGTTCCCCCAAATCTATGACCTAGGGAGACCAAAAACAAAAAAGCATGTTAGAAGATTTAGTTGGGGGTGGCGGCGGGAAACCTAACCTAGAAAAAACAGTGGAAGACAGAATGTATACCAAAATGTGAACCACAGGTATCCTCGGATGGTGAGATCCTGAAGAGAGATTTTGTTTCTACCTTCTGTTTCCTGTTTTTATTTCTGCCTCATAATGTAATGAACCTAACGTACCTTTAATTGTAGAATTTGGAGTACTCTACCCTTCCTTTTGGAGAAGGGAAAGGCTACCCACTCCAGTATTTCGATCTAGAGAATTCTACGGACTATACAGTCCTATGGGGTCACAAAGGGTCACATGACCAAGTGACTTTCACTCACCCTTCCTTTAATAGCAAGATATAAGAAGTTAGCAGAAGAAAGGAACAGACAGCTGGCCACATTCCTGTGATGGGCACCGTAAGTTTTAATACGTGAATTTAACAGGTCAAGAGCCCAGACCCCCATACTCCAAATACAGAACCAAGCCTCCAATCAGCTGAATACTGCCACAGGACACATAAAGCACAGTAGACAGAGACAACAGTAG
This sequence comes from Oreotragus oreotragus, assembly GCA_006410675.1. NCBI lineage: Eukaryota > Metazoa > Chordata > Mammalia > Artiodactyla > Bovidae > Oreotragus > Oreotragus oreotragus. The sequence continues at coordinate 11,221 of SJYX01010343.1, forward strand.
ACCAGCAGTCACCTCCACAGTCTGTTTTCCAAACCTTTCTCCTCTACTTCCCAGATTACCCACTCAACTTAAAATACATTTACTCAAAGTTACAAGAAAGCCTGCTTTCTCTACGGCATTTCTGCTCCAAAGGATGTGATGACTATGTTCAGGTGGTTGTTGTTCAGTCACTAAGTGTTTGACTCTTTGTGACCCCAAGGACTGAAGCACACCAGGCTTCCCTGTCCTTCACCAACTCCCAGACCATGTTCAGGACTGACTCCCAAATCAAAAACTTAAAAGCATCAGTGTTTTAACCCAAATGCACCTCCCCAAACATGCTATACAAGGGGCTTCCCTTGTGGCTCAGATGGTAAAGAATCCACCTGCAATGCAGGAGACCTGGGTTCAATCCCTGGGCTGGGACGATCCCCTGGAGAAGGGAAGCTACCCACTCCAGTATTCTGGCCTAGAGAATTCCATGAACTGTAGAGTCCGTAGGGTCACAAAGAGTCAGACGCAACTGGGTGACTTTCACAACAGGGAGCACATCTGTTCCAGCTCCTAGCAGTGCACTCCAGGGGCATGTGTGAGTGCAAAGTTGCTTCAGTCGTGTCCCAATCCTTTGAGACCCTATGGACCAAAGTCCACTGAGCTCCTCTGTCCATAGGATCCTCCAGGCAAGAATACTGGCGTAGGTTGCCATGCCCTCCTCCAGGGGATCTTCCCAACCCAGGGACCAAACCCACACCTCTGACATGTCCTGCATCAACAGGCGGTTCTTCACTACTAGTGGCCCCTGGGAAGCCCACATTCCAGGTAGTCCCATCTAATTTTATTCAGGGTCAAATCTTTTTTCTCCCTAAGACATAACAGTCGACAGTCTCGTTTCTAATGACAGTAAAACCATTGCTTTGTCACGAGCCAGACAGTGGGGCTGGTGGTGAGGCTAGTTACCTAGGTGTGTCCTGTGGCAAAGCAGCTAAGATAGTGGAGGAGGGCATGGCAACCCACTCCAGTATTCTTGCCTGGAGAATCCCACGGGCAGAGGAGCCTGGCGGGCTAAGGTCCATAGAGTCACAAAGGGGTGGGACACAACTGAAGCAACTTCGCACTCACACACGCACCAGGAGTGCATTGCAAGATAGCAGCCAAAGCCCCCTGGGAAGCAAGAGTCCTGGTTTGGACACAACCATTTCATGGTCACCTGCTACCTACCTGACCACCCTGCACTCAGCCCCAGGCTGGGGCCCCCTCTATTCCAACACCTCTCTTTACCTACATTCCCTCAGTTGCCTGCCAGGTTCCCCCTCCCTCACTTGAGAAAGGAATGCAGACAAGGTAAGTTACCTGACTTCCTCCATGAATATTTCTCCAATACTTTTCTCATAAATCTCTCAAAAATAAAGCACAAAATTCTTATCTTGAGGCCAGGTTTTAGCAATTACTGGCAAAGTACACAATTTTCAAACTAATTGTCTTTTGAACTCTACTACCTTGGCTGCTTTACCACAGGACACTCACACCTACGTAACTAGCCTCAGTAGCAACCCTAGAGTCTGGCTCATGACAAGGCAATGGTTTTACTGTCATTAGAAACAAGACTGTAAGCTGTTCTGTCTTAGGGAGAAAAAAAGATTTGACTCTTAATAATTCTCCAATGCCCAGCAGTGATTACGTGGTTTTTCATTACATGGAGTTTTACAAAGCCCCAAAAAAATTACTGACATCAGTACTTCCTGCATCTGATCAATAGTACAGAGAACACTGGGAATGCCTAAGCACATTCCACCAGCTGGCGAGGGCTCAGAATCAAACTCATAACCTACTTAACTATCAAAGGTACTTTCTTGAGTCACCTTGTAACACTGAAAACATTAGTATTATTACTTCAAATTGAAATAATTAGCTTATAATCATAAAGATTTATAATCATAAATACTCTAGACTCTTCATCTACATTTGATATTAGAGGGGCTTCCTGGTGGTCCACTGGCTAACACTGTTCCCAATGCAGGGGACCCAGGTTCAATCCCTGGTCAGGGAACTAGATCTCACATGCCACAACTAAAGACCCAGTAACCAAGTAAATAATATTAAAGCAAACATTTGATATTAGAGGATTTTTTTTTAAAAAGCATTCCTCTTGAAAGTTAAACAAGGGACCAAGCGCCGTGTGTAAGTGATTCCTGCTCCAGGCCGTGTCTTCACGGCCGTCTACAGGATGCACTCTTACGGGGCCAACTCCAGGTCAAATCCCAGCTGTACCCATCTCTAGCTATATTACCTCTCCGGGTCTTGGCTTCCCCACTCAGAAGGTGGTGATGATATAAATATCACCTATCTACGACTACCCTCGTGGTCCAAAGGTTGGGACTTTGCCTGCCAAGGCAGGGGGTGCAGGTTCGATCCCTGGTCAGGAAGCAAAGATCCCACATGGCTTATGGCCAAAAAACATCAAAACATAAACAACAAGCAATATTGTAACAAATTCAATAATGACTTTAAAAACGGTCCACATTAACAAAAATCTTTAAAAAAAAAAATAAACAAACATCACTTATCTTGCAGGACAGTCATCAGAGATAAAGGCAATGAGACATATCACCTGAGTTGGTCTCTATCTATCGTGTATGGTCTGTCTCCCCCAAGCACAATACAAAGAGAACGGGGACTTGGTCTGCTGTACTCACTGCATCTGTAACTATAACAACGCTGACAGCAGAGAGCACTCAGCAAATACTTGCTGAACAAATGAGGTGCCCCCTGACACACAGTAAACAGTCGTTCTTTCTCCCTGACGTCAGTCTCCAAGTTTTTGCCATCCTTTTGCTCTGTCCATCTTCTTTTTAGGCTCAAACACTTTTCCTTTGGCATAGGGCTCTGTTTCACCCAAACAGTATGAATAAATATCACAGCTACATCAGATCTGTGAAAAGCACCAGGTCTGTTAACTGATTATGAAATTAGGAGACACCACCAGAAACAAGAGCCTAACATTATATAGTAGAGAAACTTCCTGAGAGTGAGATTGTTTTCACTGGATCTGACTTGGAGAAGGAAATGGCAACCCACTCCAGTACTCTTGCCTGGAAAATCCCATGGACAGAGGAAGCTGGTAGGTCCATGGGCTCACAAGAGTCAGATCCGACAGAGCAACTTTTGTCAATTATATTTGTGTACTGCCTTTATATTTATTTTTGAATTTTTATTTATTTATCTTGCTGCGCTGGGTCTTCACTGCTGCACTCAGGCTTTCTCTAGTTGCCGTGAGCGGGGGCTACTCCTCATTCTAGTGCACGGCTTCTCTTGTGGAGCACAGGCTTGAGGCACATGTGCTTTACTAGTTGAGGGGCATGGGCTTTGTTGCACTGAGGAATGTGGGATCTTTCTCGACCAGGTATTGAACTCATGTCCTCTACACTGGCAGGCAGATTCTTAACCACTGGACCACCATGGAAGTCCTGGATCTAATTTTTTTTTAATGATTCCTATAGCTGCAATTTTATGTCTTCATAAAATGGTTTCAAAAACACCCCAAAGAATAGAGATGCTATGCTCCCCACTCTAATCTTTAATCCCACTTGGTTAAATAGAAGAACCTGGCAACCAAATTGCAGCTACTCCTGACGCCCTTCCACAGAATGGTTTCTAGTCACTGAAAAAAGGCCAAGTGAAACTGGCAATATTAAACATTTTAAAGAATTTTCTGCAGCCGAGCCATGTGGAAAGACTTTTTTAAATTGACTTGCAAAATAATTATTGCTGAAACAAAACTGTAAATTCTTCCAGAACAGGGTTAGCTCATTTTCTCTAATCTCTAAGTTGTACATTCACACCAACTCTGAACACTCCAAAGCCCATATTCTAGCAGATCTATACAACAGGGTTAGAGAAAGTGGGCTCTTCCAGAGCGAGAAAATACTGACTTCGGGCCACTTCATGCCACACACATCTTATTCTTGGTATGAATAAAGGTTCCCTTCCTAACATGAATTTTTCATATTTAAGTTCCTCCTACAGGTTAAGCGTCACCTCAAATGCCATCAGTCCCTTTTAAAACTAGAAATAGTGACAATTTCACATAATCAGTGTGGGTGTGCTTTGTTACCTGTCCACATGAACATCAAAAAAGATGAAGAGGTGTCCTATGGGATACTTTCACAAGCATAGTTTCTACTTGGCCTTCACTAAAATTCTCCCAATCACAAGCCATTCTAATCGTAACATCTCAAGGCAAAAGACTGCTTTAGCCTTATTTCCCTAGACCAGAAATCACCAAACTATTTGAGTATGAGGACATTTATTCAAAGTAAAAAAGAACAAACAAAAGCCCTAGGAGATGACCAACCCATCTACCCCAAGCTGGTCTTGTAGGAAAACAAAAAAACTAGGCACTTCTTTCATGAAACTCCACAGAAATGATGCCTGGTCTATATTTATCATAACTAAAAGGTTAACATAAAAGTAGAAAGCTAATTAACTAGCATTCACCCAACACAAGTGTATATATGCTGTCATACAGCAGCATCCTAAGACAAAAAACGTCATAAACGACACTCTAAACATCTACTCTACATAACTAATGACCAAAGCTCAAAAGTGAAGTCACTCCGTTGTGTCCAACTCTGTGACCCTGTGGACTGTAGCCTGCCAGGTTCCTCCATCCATGGGCTATACAATTTTTTTCTGTGTATGTTAATATTTTTTAACTGGCCCACAAAGTATTTATTGCTAAAATCAAAGTGTAAATTCCTCTGGCAGGTCTATATACAGTAAGGAAAAAGGATTTGGGTGTGTTTTTTTTTTTCAATATTTAAAAATTTTCCTTCATCTTGCCTCAAAAAATTTAAAATTATTATTATTTTTTAAAAGGGGGACTTTCCTGCTGATTCAGTGGTTAAAACTCTGAGCGTCCACTGAAAGGGGGCACAGGTTCATCCCTGGCTGGGGAACTAAGGTTCTGCTTACATGAGGCAATCAGAAAACAACAACAATTTATTGCCTGCTTTTTTCTAAATGTTCATATTCCTCAATACCCTAGACATGACAATTTTATGAATAAATCAAATCACACATAAAAAATTCTACTGATTGTAAAAGTTGCTAGATAGTTTTTCATTTTCCACCAATTTTCATTTCCTTCTCAGAAATAAGTTTTTCCCACAAGGATTTTCATATACACAGAATTTTTCCACTTCTAACATTAAATGTACTTCATTATTTTTTAAAATGAGAAATCTGTATATTAGACAGCACAAATAACTATTTACAGAAAAAATACTCACACTAGAGAAAACTAGCTGTCAGATAACATTTTTTAATTAAAAAATTTTTAATTTTAAAACATGAGCTATAGTTTTACATCCAAGTCATAATTCACAAAAGCAAGTGCTTATACTACAAAAATATGATCAATGTTTTTGACAAAATACAAGAGGCTTCATTAAGATTGGAGAAATAAGATATACATGAAAAATATGGAAGTAAATGCCTCTATATAAAAATCTTGATTAAAAAAATCTATTTGATGAAGTTAAATGAGTTATCCAAAGATTCAACACCGTATTCAATTCAACACTGTAGAAATTTAAGTTTCTACTACAAGCAGAAGCTTATTAACATACACCAAAACTTTTCCCATTAAAACCTGAACATCTCTTTGACGAGCTTTCTATAACTGTGGAACCTAACCAAACTTTCCCCAGATACATATCCACCTGTACAGAGAAAGTCAGTGACAAAGCAGGACCAGCTGCAGAATTTGTGGGGCCTGGTACCTAAAGAAAATGCAGGGCCTCCTGCTCAAAAGTATTAAGAATTTCAAGATGACAACAGCAGAGCATTCAGCCACTGGTGGGGCAGTTCTGTCTGCGGATCACATTCCCGTGAAGCCAGTGCTGGTGACAAGTATAGACAGAGGTCTGACCAAAGGTCCAGCCTGATATGATCCTAGAAGAGAACCCGGAGCATGACAGGTGTGCACTATGATTTGTCTGGAAATCCTAGTTCAGCTTCAAAGAAAAAAACAACCCATAAAAGCAAAGGGTTACCTCATCTATGCATTTAACTAATTAAATTGGGATTCCCGGTAGCTCAGATGGTAAAGAATCTGCCTGCAATGCAGGAGACCCAGGTTCCATCCCTGAGTTGGGAAGATCTCCTGGAGAAGGGAATGGCTACCCACAATCATCATGACGCTCTTACACATCTAGAACCTATACTAAACCCTGATGGGGAACAGAGAAACAATGCGAACTGAATGTATTTCACAATGTTAACTAGAAAGCTAATTAAGTCAAGGCCAGATATTCTCAATACTGAAACCCAGAAGATAACTCTTTGCCCAGCTTGACTATACTTTTCAAATAATGCTGAAGATATGGCAGCTGGTAAGCAGATCACAGAGTGGCATCTCATTCAGAGATTCCCCTTCCCCAGCCCTGCAGGAGGGGATGGTCCCTTCAGAATGTAAAGTGAGTCATCTGATTCGAGCAGACTGAGTCATCTCACATTTGCGTTTTTGCCCCCATATGCAGTGTGTTTCTCCTGGGACTCCTCTCAGGTCTCCTGTCTGCACAGTTCCCTTCCTTTCTAACTTCCTCGATCCTCCTTCACTCACTTCGTACATGCGGGCCACCTGATCACTCCAGATTTTAAGAAAAAGGAGGAGGTGAGACAAATAACAGTGTGGCTTCACATAAAAGATGGTGCCTGAGTGAGAAGAGACTTTAGGAATTTTAAGGGGTTGAGGGAGAGGACTGTACAACCTCTCAAACAAACCTCAGCCTCTTGCCTTAACCAATAACAGACCTCCTTCCATGCTTTTGGCATCATTACATGCAAAGGTCTTATTTGGTGTCATAGGAGCACCAACCGAAATTCTAATCATGTACAACTCAGTCTTAATCTGGAAAAGAGAGATAATATGTTGCAGGAACCTACATACTCTGCCAGGGCACTGCATAAAGCACTTTATGTGTCCCTGCAATTAACAGTAAGAACACCACCATGGACAGGGATGCAGACCACCACTTTACAAGTGAGGAAACTAAGACTCTGAAAGCACCTCGCCCTGGGTCATCCAGTTGGCTGGTTCACCTAAAACCCAGGTGCAGGTGACTCTGAACTACAACTCTGACAATAAGGTTGCTTTCCAGTACACACCTTAACCTAACTAATATGGCAAAAACAAAACAAAAAACTATCGCAACACAAGAAATGGGATTAAAGCAAATATTTATTTGGGGGCACCCTGTGCCAAGCCTCATGACAAGAAATGCATAAAAAACAGTGAACAAGTGGTCCAGTGGTTAAGACTCCATGATTCCACTGCAGGGGAAGTGGGTTCCATCCCTGGTGGGGGAACTAAGATCTCACCTGCAATAAGGCAGGGGGAAAAAAAAGAACTCAAACCCCCAGTGAACAAGAATAATCAGGGCTAGGGCTTCCCTGGTGGCTCAGTGGTAAAGAGTCTGCCTGCCAATGTAGGAGATGCAGGTCCGATCCCTGATCCAGGAAGATCCCACGTGCCACAGAAGAACTAAGGCCATTTGCCACAACTATCGGGACTGTGCTCTAGAGCCTGGCAGTCACAACCATTGAGCCCCGAAGGCCTTAGAGAAAGCCCGAGCTCCACAACAACAGAAGCCTACGCACCACAGCAGCACAACCAAAACTAAAATAAAATCATTTTAAAATAATTAGCTGTAATATGATGCAGTGTGCTCAAACTATGGTTTAAAATAATATACAAAGAAATCTACCTCTACATCTTGACTTCCTACCTCGGGGAAAGAAAGGAACAGAGTAACAAAGGAAAAATATTTACTGAACAAACGAAGGAATCAGCGACCGTAATAGGGAACTGCTGTTGTTTAGCTGCTCGGTCATGTCTGACTCTCTGTGACCTCATGGACTGTGGCCACCAGGCTACTCTGTCCATGCAACTATCCAGGCAAGAACACTGGAGTGGGTTGCCATTTCCTGCTCAAGGGGATCTTCCTGACCGAGGGATTGAACCCACCTTTCCTGCATCTCCTGCACTGGCAGGCAGCTTCTTTACCACTGAGCCACCTGGGAAGTCCGTATCAGTGAGAGGTAAAAGATAAAATTTAAAAGGACATGTTCCCTAAATATCTTCTTCCCACTTTTTAAACCCACAGCTTCCACAGTCTATGGGCGGCTCCACAGTGTATCCCTGGAGCTGAGGCCTCACTCCTGAAAAATGTATTCTCTGCTCTCATTCTGTCTTGCTGTGTCTTGAACCTACTCGGCAATGAAATGGGTCTAGCCAAGGTCACTAATGGCCTCCATGTTGCCAAATCCCATCCTCAGGTTTTGTCTTCCTTTCATTTATTTTACTGCCACTTGACAGAGTGGGACCCTTCCCTCCATAATGAAACACTTTCTTCTCCTGGATGCCAGAACTCTAGGCTGTCTTGTCTTGGCTTCCACCTCAGGGACTGTCCCCTGTCAGTTCTTAAATGCTGGAATGGCTCAAGGTTCAGTTCTCTGACCTCTTCTCCTCTCTCTCTATGCTCACTCCCGAGGTCATCTTTCCATTCTTGCAATTTAAAATACACCGACAGCTTCCTGATTTCAGTCCCCAACCCCAACCTTCTTCCTGAACTGCAAGCCCAATATATATCCAACAACCAACTTAACATCTCCAGATGGATCAATAATAAGCAATATAACCAGAATACAATTAAAATGGATAGCTTAATTTCTCCCCCTAATCTCCTCTTTCTTTTTAATTTTTGGCCACACCGAGTAGCATGTGGGATCTTAGCTCCCCAACCAGGGATCAAACCAGTACCCCCTACAGTGAAAGTTCACAGTCTTAACCACTGGACTGCCAGGGAAGTCCCTAATCTCCTATTTCAATGTTTCCCACCTCAGGATAAGACAATTCCTTCTTCCAAGCTACAGAGACTGTAACTCTTGGTATGACTGTCATAGAGACAGCTAGCTACCGCCTCCACAGCCACCTTTGTATCTGGCTGTGGCCAAGTGACTAAGTTCTGACCAAGGAGATGTAAGCAATGACAGGTGACACCTCTGATCACGCCCTTGATAGACAAAAACATGCCCTCCCCTTTAGTTCCTTCCTGAAGACTGGAATGCAGATGTGCATGCAGGCGCTGGAGCAGTCATCTTGATTACAAACTAGATAGCCTCTTACAGAGGATGAGAGCACTAAACAGAATGTGTCTGGCTCCCTAGAAGTCAAGGAATTACTAAACCAGTTCTCAACCACCTTCCCAGATTTCTACTCAGAAAAAAAAATTAGCCTCTATCGTATTTACACCATGATTATTTTGGATCTCTCTGCTGCAGCAGCCAAACCAGTATCCTAAGTAATGCACAGAATTTGGAACCTGGAAGGAATCAATCTAGATAGAATATAAATATGTGGCAATGACTTAGGGGTCAACATGAGCACAGATATTGCAGAATGGAAAGTTTGTAACCCTTGTTAGGCCACAATAAAATGTTTGGTAAAACCTGCGACACCTCAGAAAATACCCTGCATGTCTACCTGGACTGTAATTCTAGGGGAACTGGTTGAACAATTCAGAGTTTGGTGCCTACTGGCCTCTTGCCAATTTAAGCAAGAAGTCCCACAAGAACAAGACATACTCAAGCCACAGCTTGCCAATTTGCACACAGAGATAAAAGGGAAGGCAAGTCTGCCTAAGTCACGGGCACAGTCTAGTCTAAGTTTGCTCAGTATGGTAATTTGGAAGACCAAGTAGGAGACAAGCTGGAGACACTATTCAACCCCAGGAAGGGGATATTCTCCATGACCTGGCCCCAGAGGAAAACAGACACTGAAAAGCTACCACGGAGGGCCGGGACAGGGCAGTTCCTCCAAGAAAGCACGGTGTGTGCGTGCTTCAGTTCTCTTTGCGACCCTGTGGACTGTAGCCAGGGCTGCTAAGTGGATTGCAACAGGAACACCCACAGCTGCCAAGGCAGGGAGCCTCCACACCTCGGCCTGGCAGGAGCTGACGATAGCCATGGACCAGCGGGGGACATGTACTCCCCATTCTTATTTCCATACTTCTATCCAACTCCACCACAGCACATGGGGGTGGGGAGCAGAGAGCAGAGAGCAGCTGATAACTTGCATTTTAATCTAAAGGTTCTTGGACTGTTTAATACCCAGAGATTCTGGAGGCTGATAGAGGGAAGGCATGGAGTGTGTTTTATATCTCGGAAGAAGGGTTTACACAGTAATGCCTTGACAGTACCCCTTCCCACGTGACAGAACTTCTAGATAAGCACATGGCTAACCCAGCAAGAACTGCAGTTCTCAGCCTCCCAGCTAGGAGCTGTGGCCATGTGACTTAGGTTCTGGCCAATGGGAAGCGAGCAGAAGTGACTGGTGCAACTTCCAAGCTGTGCCATTAAAGAGGAGCATGATGGGACTTCCCTGGTGGTCCAGGGGCTGAGACTGCATGCTGCTCCTAATGCTTAATCCCTGGTTGGGGAACTAAGATCCTACATGCTGTACAGTCAAGAAAAAAAAAGAGGAACATGATTTCTCCTTCCCCTCTCCTCTCTTCCCTCTGGCTACAGTGCAGACAGACATGGACCAAAGATGGAAGCTACATGTTAGGAGACTTGGAACAACTGGACAGAAGGCGCCTACCACAGTGGCCCCAGCCTCCCATCCAGACTTCTATTTAGAGAGAAATAACAATCTAGCTGGTGTAAGCAGCTGCTATTTCATGTGGCTCTGTTATATCAGTCCACTTGATGACATCTCAATTCATACGGCCATATTTGACTCCACTCTTTCACACCTCACATCCATCCCATTACCCAATCCTACTGGCTCTACCCACAAAATATCTGACCATTCTTGGTCTGCCTTTTTCTCACCTTCTCCACCACTGACCCTGGTCCTGGGACTCCTGTGCGGGCCTCCTGACCTTTCTTCTCCACTTTCACTCTTTCCTCCTTCATCTTTCCTTCTCACAGAAGCCTCTCAAATGATTCTCTTAAAACAGAAATCAAAATGTAAGCCCCATGAAGGCAGGGATTTCTGCTTATATTGCTCATTCCTATATCCTCATGATCTAGAAGAAAGCTGGGCATATACGATCTATCATCATATACAAAATGTCACTGACTGTAAACTGCAACATTATTTTTTGCATTACCAAGGGGGTTAAAAAAAACCCACTACCTATTAAATCACAACAAAATATCTTAACAGACCAGACCAGAGTAGTGATCAGTTGTATCAGCCTTTCATTACTTTGAAATTTCTGAAAAGGTGATGTATCTCTGATCTTCAAATGCATTGCTTGGGTGTGAAAGGCAATCCTGCTAACTGTATGTGCTTTGTGCTAAGTCACTTCAGTCATATCTGACTCCTTGTGACCCCATGGACTGTAACCTGCCAGGGTCCTCTGTCTGTGGGATTCTCCAGGCAAGAATACCAGAGTGTGTTGCCATTTCCTCCTTCAGGGGATCTTCCCAACGCAAGGATCAAACTCTCGTCTCACACCTGCACTGCAGGTGGATTCTTTACCACTGAGCCACTGGGGAAGCCCTCTACCTGTATGTTCAATTTCAAAATGTGACACAGTTTTAGAGACTTGTGGATTTCTGCCTTTCTACGGCTCCCTAATGCACTTGGCTGTTGCTTGGCAATAAAATATGAACCTGGCATTTCCCTGGTGGTCCAGTGGTCCCTGCCTTCCAACACAGGGGCCTCAGGTTCCATCCCTGGTCAAGGAACTAAGATCCCACACGTCATGGAGCAATTAAGACTGCACGTGCGTGGCTACCGAACCCTCAAGCTCTGGAACCCGCATATCACAACTAAAGAAGCCCCAGGGCCCCAACAAAGAACCCATAGAAACCAAAATTAAAAACAAAATATGAAATCGTGGTCATTCTTTCCACCATTTTCTTTACTAATATGGAGTTGAGACCACCCCCTCCCACTGCCATTTTCATTTCTCTTTTTCATACAAAGTAACATTTGCTTTCACTGCTGATCAAAGTATAATTTGGGGGAAGGCATTTAACATGGCGGGCTTCCCAGGTTGGCGGGCTTCCCAGGTGGAGCAGTGGTAAAGAATCCACCCGCAATGCAGGACACCAGGGTTTGATCCCTGGGTCAGGAAGATCCCCTGGAGGAGGAAATGGCAACTCACTCCAGTATTCTTGCCGGGGAAATCCCAGGGACAGAGGACCCAGATGAGATCACAATAGAATCAGACACAACNGTGGTAAAGAATCCACCCGCAATGCAGGACACCAGGGTTTGATCCCTGGGTCAGGAAGATCCCCTGGAGGAGGAAATGGCAACTCACTCCAGTATTCTTGCCGGGGAAATCCCAGGGACAGAGGACCCAGATGAGATCACAATAGAATCAGACACAACTGAGTGACTGAACACGTGTGCATTTAACATGGCAACTAAATTGATCATGCATAGTGCTCAACTGAAGGCCAACAGCATGAACAGGTATAACCAGGTTTGCACATAAACAAGAAATGACAACTGTGTCACAACTGCCACCTGGTCAGCCGCGATTACACCAAGAAGCATCCCAAGCTCAACGATTCGAAAAGGTAAAGGAAAAACAGGGGGTGAGGAGCATCTCAGAACTGACTAAAACTGGTGGCACTAGTGGTAAAGGACCCTCCTTCAATGCAGAAGACTTAAGAGATGTGAGTTCAATCCCTGGGTCAGGAAGATCCCCTGGAGTGGGAAATGGCAATCCATTTCAGTATTCTTGCCCGGAGAATCCCATGGACAGAGGAGCCTGGTGGGTTACAGTCCATAAGGTCACAAAGAGTCAGACACAACTGAAGCGACTTAGCACGGCAGCACGGCACGGGGAGTGTCNCCCCCGCAGCAGCGCGGGACAGAGGGAGGGGCGAGTGGGGCCGCGGGCGGGCCGGCGGAGCGCCGAGGGGGCGGGGCGGCGTGATGCCATGGCGACGGCGCGGGCTGGGGCGCGGCAGGCCGGGCTCAGGTAGATTGCTGGGACCGCCACGCGAGCGGGCGATGGCGGAGGCCCCGGGGCTGGGTGGCTGCACCGACAACGGGAAGATTGGCCAGAGGGGACGCCTGCCGGCGACCCCGACCCGCAGCGGCTCCTCCGTTTCCAGGTTCTTCCCTTTAGCGACTCCCAAACGCCTGGACTATACACGATGCTGCCCAAACGAAATAAAAGAAAACGAAAAATGTCTGCTTACTGGGGCGAGCGTTCACTGTCACCCTAACTGCTCACATTTTGAAAAACTTCAGCGTAGACTGTTACACCTCCCCAGAGAAAGCCCACTTAGAAGAAAACTTTACCACAAATAGAACTTCATTTTGCTTTGTCCTTTTAGAGAGTTTAAGATTTTTTTAAATAAAAAGGTGTGTTCCAAAGTGATGGCAAATTTGAAAGTCTAAATCAGTTTGAGACCAAGAAAATTATGAAGTGCATATGTAAGGCAGACTGGTGGAGCCAAGAAAAGGAAACCATTGTCCTTACCGGAACAAGAATGCAAAAATTTTTAATTGAAATAAATGTAATTGCCTTAGCAACATACTATGTTTTTAGGTGTACAACAATGATTTGACTTATGTATATACTGGGAAATAATAAACACATAAGTTTAACATCCATCCCCACCATAGTTTTGTGTTTTTTTTTCTCTCTTGGAATGAGCAGTTTAAAGACTTATTATCTTAACTTTCAAATGTATGCTACTTCTACTGCTGCTAAGTCACTTCAGTCTGTGTGACCCCATAGACGACAGCCCACCAGGCTCCCCCGTCCCTGGGATTCTCCAGGCAAGAACACTGGAGTGGGTTGCCATTTCCTTCTCCAATGCATGAAAATGAAATTGAAGTCACTCGGTCGTATCCGACTCTTAGCGACCCCATGGACTGCAGCCTACCAGGCTCCTCCATCCATGGGATTTTCCAGGCAAGAGTACTGGAGTGGGGTGCCATTGCCTTCTCCACAAATGTATGCTGCTGCTGCTGCTGCTAAGTTGCTTCAGTCGTGTCCGACTCTGTGCGACCCCATAGACGGCAGCCCACCAGGCTCCTCCGTCCATGGGATTTTCCAGGCAAGAGTACTGGAGTGGGCTGCCATTACCTTCCCGAAATGTATGCTACAGTATTGCTAATTATAGTCTCCATGCTGTACATAACATCCCCAGGGACTATTATAACTGAGTTTGTACCCTTTGACCCCCATTTTGCCCACGCTCTGTCGTCTCTGGCGACCATCAATCTGGTCTCTGAAGAATGCAAATATTTTATAATATACAAATCTAAACAGCAGTCAATGTTTAACAGTATCATGAAATTACAGATTTTGCCTTGTATGAAAAATATACTGTTTGGGATGGTTTGCTGCTGCTAAATCATTTCAGTCGTGTCCGACTCTGTGCAACCCCAAAGACAGCAGCCCACCAGGCTCCCCTGTCCCTGGGATTCTCCAGGCAAGAAAAAATTGCATTCCAGAATTAAAAGAGCCACAATTTTTTTTTCTGCTACTTTCTTAAAATAGTAACCTGACACCTAGGTATGTAAGGAATTTGTAAGTAAAATTAGACCGCATGTCTTTGCATATTATCTGCTCTCCAAGAAAGGAATTCTGTGTAAGTCAGAAGTTAGACTTCTGGTGACATTGGTATTTTAGTACATTTAACATAGTCATTGCAATATAATTTATATTTCATACAATTCACCCATTTAAAGTATACGATAGTCTTAGAAAATTCAGTTATTCAACCATCATCACTAATTCCAGAACATTTCATCACCCCAAAAAGAAACGCTATGCCTGTTAACAGTCACTTCCCATTTTTCCTTCCCCTCTCTTGGGGCAACCACTAATCTGTTTTGGGTAATTTCATGGATGGCACTAGTGGTAAAGAACCTGCCTGCCTATCAATGCATGAGGAGTGAGAGATGCAGATTCGATCCCTGGGTCAGGAAGATCCCTTGGAGAAGGAAATGGCAACCCACTCCAGCATTCTTGTCTGGGAAATCCCATGGACAGAGGAGCCTGATTCCCAAAATGTTGATGTTCATTCAGTCTTGCCATCTCCTGTTTGACCACTTCCAGTTGACCTTGATTCATGGACCTAATATTTCAGGTTCCTCTGCAACATTGTTCTTTATAGCATCGAACTTTACTTTCATCACCAGTCACATCCACAAGTGGGCATTGTTTTTGCTTTGGCTCTGTTTCCTCATTCTTTCTGGAGTTATTTCTCCACTCTTCTCCAGTAGCATGTTAGGCACTTACTGACCTGGGGAGTTCATCTTTCAGTGTCATATCTTTTTATCTTTTCATACTGTTGATAGGGTTCTCAAGGCAAGAATACTGAAGTGGTTTTCCATTCTATTCTCCTGTGGACCATGTTTTGTCAGAACTCTGGAATGGGTAGCCACTCCCTTCTCCAGGCGATCTTCCTGACCCAGGGATTGAACCCTGGTCTGTGGGCAGATTGTTTACCGTCTGATCCACCAGGGAAGCCCTAATCCTAATAACCTCCCGAACTAATACCTTTACGTTGGTGGGGTTTCAACATATGAACTTGAAAGGGGACACAAACATTCCACCATAATAATATTCAAATGTCATAGGAAAGATCTTTTTCATTTTGTTGTTCGAGAAAGTGAAACTGTTAATATTAAATGAGCTGCCCCAAATGAAATGGGGAAATGATTAGGAATCTTCCTTCTGAATTCTTTCTCTATCACCCAGATATCTCTGACTTATGTATTACAAGGATGCAATATCTAGCACAAAATGAATATTCAAAAAACACAAGATAAATTACTATTTACTGAGTAGTGATACTGTGAAGATTATGCCACAGTAGTTTGTTTACCAGGAACTCCATGTCCTATCCTGCTTTAACATTTTATGATTTATGACTTCTTAAAATAATTTTATGTATTTGCTTTCAGCTGTGCTGCGTCTTTGTGCTGCGTGGCCTTTTCTCTCCAGTTGCCATGAGTGGGGGCTACTCTCTGGTTATGGTTCTCGGCCTTCTCCTTGTTCTGGCATGTAATGTTGTGGACCCCAGGCTCTAGGGCACACGCACTTCAGTAGTTGCAGCACATGGGCTTGGTAGCTGTGGTTCCTGGGCCCTAGAGTACTGGCTCAGTAGTTGTGGCACACAGGCTTTGTTGCTCCATGGCATGTGGGATCTTCCCAAACCAGAGGCTGAACCCATGTCTCCTGCATTGGCAGGCAGATTCTTTACCACTGATCCACCAGGGAAGTCTGATTTATGATATTTTGACTTTCTGACAGAGTTCACCTTTAAAGCTATCTCACTATTTTTTTTTTACTTTTTATTTTTTAATTTATTTATTTCCCAGGCAAAAATACTGGAGTGGATTGCCATTTCCTTCTCCAGGGGATCTTCCCAACCAGGGATCGAACCTGCATCTCCTGTGTCTCCTGCATGGCAGGCATGTTCTTTACTCATTGAACCATCGGGGAACACTACTAGCTGGTAGCTCAGATGGTAAAGAATCTGCCAGCAGTGTGGGAAACCTGGGTTTAGTCCCTGCATCAAGAAGATCCTCTAGAGAAGGAAATGGTAACCCACTCCAGTATTCTTGCCCAGAGAATACCATGGACAGAGAAACCTGGTCCATGGGGTCGCAAAGAGTGGGACACAACTGAACAACTAACACTGCGCTTTCATCAAGGGTCAGCCCCTGCACTGAACTCTGGATTTCTCCCCCTCCCACCTTCTTACGGACTTTGGTCCAAGATTTATCCTCTTTCTTCTGCACCATCATTTTCTGTCTCCCCACTGGACACATTTCTGCTCTAGGAACACTAACTTTAAAAACCCTACCTTGACGCTACATCTACTTTGGGCTATGTCTCTTTTCTTTGATTCCCTTGACACCAAAACACCTCAGAAGGTATTTTGCATGTTATTTCCAGGCTTCCCAAGTGACATAGTGGTAAGGAATCCACCTGCCAATACAGGAGATGTAAGAGATGCAGGTTTGATCACTGGGTCTGGAAGATCCCCTGGAGAAGGTAATGGCAACCTACTCCAGTATTCTTGCCTGGAGAAGAATCCCATGGACAGAGGAGCCTGGCAGTCAGAAGGTATTTTGCATGTTATTTCCAGGCTTCCCAAGTGACATAGTGGTAAGGAATCCACCTGCCAATACAGGAGATGTAAGAGATGCAGGTTTGATCACTGGGTCTGGAAGATCCCCTGGAGAAGGTAATGGCAACCTACTCCAGTATTCTTGCCTGGAGAAGAATCCCATGGACAGAGGAGCCTGGCAGCTACAGTCCATAGGGTCGTAAAAGAGTGGAACACGACTGAGCACACATACATGTATTATTTCCATTCCTTGCTTACCCTTCAGTCCAGTCTATCCTCTGTCTGTGCCATTCTGAGAAAATTCTCTTGTTGAGATTTCCTAAGACCAGTTTCACTTCTCTGTCCAATATTTATCAGCATCTCAGTTGCATTCGATTCAGATGAGCACTTCTGAAACACTTTCCTCGTTATTGCCTTTCATAAGGTCACAGTTTCCTGGGTTTCCTCTTACCTCAGTAAAGTTCTTCTTTAGGTTCATTTGCTGCTTTCTTCCCCCAAGCTTTAAATATTGTAGAGCCACAGGCTCAGTGCCAAGCCCTCTTCTGTCTGCCAATATAAGTGCTGGAGATTAAAATAAATCCAAAAAGGGAAATAATGCTGGAGATCTGTGTTTTTATTTTAAAGAGGATAGTCATAGAAATGAACCCTTTTACAAAACAGAAATTGAGTCACAGATGTGGAGAACTCACTTATGGTGACCAAAGGGGATAATGGGGTGGGGAATAAACTGGGAGGTTGGGATTGACATGTACACGCTACTTATATAAAAAGTAACTAATAATAAGAACCTATTGTATAGCCCAGGGAACTCTATTCAGGGCTCTGTAATGACCTATATAGGAATGGAGTCTAGAAGAGAGTGGATGTGGCTTCCCAGGCGATGCTAGTGGTAAAGAACCCACCTGCCAATGCAAGTTAGATGTAAGAGATGCAGGTTCGATCCCTAGGTTGGGAAGATCCCCTGGAGGAGGGCACAGCAAACCACTCCAGTATTCTTGTCTAGAGAATCCCATGAACAGAGGAGCCTAGCAGGCTGCAGTCCATAAGGGTCACACAGAATCAGACACGATTGAAGCAACTTAGCACACACACACATATGTGAATGTATGGCTGATTCACTTTGCTGTACAGCAGAAACTAATACAACAATATAATTAAAAAATTAATTTTAAAAAAAGGTGGTCAGAGAAGATCTAACTCAGCAAGTAGCATTTGAAGAAAGACCTGAAGGGATGGAAGAAGTGAGCCAAGTAGACACCAGTGGGAGAGCATGAGGAATAGTGGGAATAGAAAGCCCTGAGTTAGGAATAGGCCTAGCAAGTGGCCAGTGTGACAAAGCAGAATGAGTGTTAGGGAAAGTAGAATGAGATGTCTGTGGCTTTTTACTCTAAGATGGGACCTATGGGGATATTTTGAACAGAGGAGTGATCTGATCTCCCTGGTGTTTTAAAAAGATCACTCTCTCGATGCTATATTGAAAACAGACTGTAGGGAACAAGAGAGAGAAGCACAGAGACCAGTCAGGTGGGAGATGCAATGGTACAGGTAAGAGGTTCTGAGGGCTCAGACCAAGCTGGCAGCAGTGAAGGCAGAGAGAAGTGGATTTAAAAAAATTTTTTTGATTGGAGTATACTTGCTTTACAATGCCATGTCAACCTCTGCTGCACAGCAAAGTGAATCAGCCACTCTGGATATGTCTTGAAGAAACAGCCAACAGAATTTGGGAGTGGGGCAGGAGAATGAGAAAAATGAGAGAAGTCAAGGATGATTCCAACTACTATTAGAAAGAGAAGTTGCCATTCATTTGATGGGGAAGACTGTGGGTGGAGTGGACTTTAAGGGGAGATTAGGAGTTCAGTTTGGGGCATATTAAGGCTAAGATATCTACTAGACTTTGAAGTAAAGACGTCAAGTAGATGGCTGGCCATACAGATCTGGAGACAAATCCAGACTAGAGACATTCAGTTGAGCATCTCCGATGCATAGATGAAATCCAAAGTCATGAGGTGAGTTGAATGACTATAGTAAGAAACTGAAACTGTTAGTTACTAAGTCATGTCTGACTCGTTTCAACCCCATAGGGCTCCCCTGTCCATGGAATTCCCTAGGCAAGAATACTGGAGTTACCCACTGGGGAGTTATCCCTGGGGAGCTTCCTAACCCAGGGATCAAACCTGGGTCTATTGCATTACAGGCAGATTCTTTACTGTCTGAACCACCAGGGAAGCCCAGTAAGAAAAGAGGTCTCCAGACAGCCCTGGGACATCAAATTTGTCTATTCTGACTCTTACTTGGGCTTAAGATTCAGAATTTCTCTTGCTTGGAGTATGATTTTATTTTCATAAGATTACTTGATTTTGCCTCATGTCTGGGGTTGTTTGATATACTCAGCAGATGTGGTTAACCAAAGCCAAGAAAGAAAACCAGTGCTGCTGACTCAGTCTGTAATCTATTCATGAACTTAGTAACCACTTATTGAAAGCCTATGATGAGCAAAGCACTATGCAAGATACAAAGATGAACTGGTGAATAAGACATGCTAAGTATTCTCCTACCCATAAGATACAGTCAAGGAGAGAAATTAAACACATACACAATTCTCCTAGGCATATATATATCCAGAGAAAACTATAATTCAAAAAGATACACGCATCCCAATGTTGACTGCAGCACTATTTACAATAGCCAAGACATGGAAACAACCTAATGTCCAGATGAATAGGAAAAAAAGATGTGATACATATATAAATGGAATATTACTTAGCCATATAAAAAAAGAAAAAATGCCATTTATAGCAGCATGGATGCAAGAGATTATCATACTAAGTGAAGTAAGCAAGACAGAGAAAGATAAATCATTGTATGGAATCACTTATATGTGGAATTGAAAAAAAAAGATACAAGTGAGTTTATTTACAGAACAGAAATAGACCCACAGGCATAGAAAACAACTTTATGATTACCGGAAAGGAAAGGGGAGGAAGGGGAAAACTAGGAGATTGGGATTATCAGACACACACTGTGCTGTGCTATGCTTGGTCGCTCAGTCGTGTCTGACTCTTTGTGACCTCATGGACGGTAGCCCGCCAGGCTCCTCTGTCCGTGGGATTCTCCAGGCAAGAATACTAGAGTGGGTTGCCATGCCCTCCTCCAGGGGATCTTTCCAACCAAGGGATTGAATCCAGGTCTCCCGCATTGCAGGTGGGTTCTTTACCATCTGAGCCACCAGGGAAGCCCCAGATATACACTACTATATATAAAATAGGATCTACATACAGCACAATATTATACTCAATATTTTGTAATAACCTATAAGGGAAAATAATATGAAAAATAATATATGTATATACACATATATATTTATATAGCTGAGTCACTGTGCTGTATACCTGAAACTAACATGGCATTGTAAATCAAGTATACTTCAATAAAGTTAAAAAATGTAAAAGTTAAAAACAAACTCCAGAACACATACACAACTATAAGAAATGGTACAAAGTGTTAGTGAAAGTTGCTCAGTCATGTCCAACTCTTTGCGACCCCATGGACTATACAATGGTTAGGCTTTCCCTTCTCCAGGGGATCTTCCCAACCCAGGGATCCAACCCAGATCTCCTGCATTGCAAGCAGATTCTTTACCAGCTGAGCCACAAGGGAAGCCCAAGAATACTGGAGTGGGTAGCCTCTCCCTTCTCCAGAGGATCTTCCCAACCCAGGAATCAAACTGGGGTCTCCTGTCTTGCAGGCGAATTCTTTACCAACTGAGCTATCAGGGGAGCCCACAAAGAGTTTAAGTGCCATAAAAGAAATTATAAGGAGGAGTTCCCTGGCAGTCTGGTGGTTAGACTCTGCACCTTCACTGACAAAAGCCTGGGTTCAGTCCCCAGAGAGCTAAGATCACACACACACACACACACACACACACACACACACAAGTTCTAGGAAAGCACTAGAGAAACCAACAGGATAAAGAGACTATTACTTCTCGTTTGGAGGGTATTGTTCTGACTCACTGAAGCAGGCAGGTATTCTGAAGATAATCTGCTCAACAGCCTTCCTCCCAACGATCTCAACTAATGTCAGTATTTCCCCACATTTTAAAACATGATCTCCTGAAAAGCCAGAACATCTTGACCCCACATTTCAGTTTACAGCCAAATGAGCTGACTCCATCCATCTCTTTTCAATAAAAAAATTTCTATTCCTATTATATGTACTTAAAATTTAATATTAAAAGTTTCACTTAATTTTTAAAACCTAATGAACAGTTGCATTTGAACAAAAACAAGATTTAACATGTTTGCAATCAGATGAACTACTCTCAAACTCAATATCTACATTTCCTCATTAAGTAAAGGGTATTATCTGCATAAAACTCCTGTTGTCTATATTTTCGTCATGTCACCTATTTTCCTCTCTCTGCTCTTAGAAAATAACTGATAAATCTGTCAGCAGGCATAACAATGGAACATGATAGAGGAAACCACCTCACAGAGGAATAAGTCACTCACACCAGATTCAAGGGGTTTGGAAACAATATTTTTTAATGAAAAAAAAGAAGGTTGGGGAGAAGAGTAAAATACATCACAAACTAAAAAAATGCTAATTGTGTCCAATTCCCCTACTTCTCCTCTCTTAATATTTCCAGTAGCTTCAAATGTGACCTGGCTGACATCACAACAGACCCAACAGAGGCAAAAAAAAATTTATACACTGAATTTGAGAAAGCATTCAAAAAAGTATAGTTTGTTTTGTTTTATAAGGCTATAAGTTCAATATGAGGGAAGGATAAAGACAGCATATTCCTGCCTTTGGCAACTTCCAGCAGTGTGTGTATTTAAGAACAACTGAGGTGGTCCAATGGTTAAGAATCCCCTTGCAATGCAGGGACACAGGTTTGATCCCTGGTTAGGGAACTAAGATCCCACATGCCTTGGGACAACTAAGCCTTCAAGGAAACTACTGACCATGTGTGTCACAACAAAGATCCCACGTGCTACAACTGAGACCTGACACAGCCAAATAAATAAATAATTTTTTTTTAAAAAGAGCAATTGGAGAGGAAATAGAACCATTACAAAGAAGGCAAATCAATGATGTAAACTGTAAAACATACATGCATTTCAATTTTTTGCAATCACATAAGAATCATGTTTTCATCAACATTATATCTATGTTTTAAGAGATCAGAAAATATGTATGAGGTTCCAGGATACAGTTTTAGTTTGCACAATTCTGAGAAACAGGTTTTTAAGTGATGTTCAGAACATTTCTCTGCAACTGGACTTAATCACGGAGATAGTGTCTTTGTTTCTAGAAAATTGTGCCAACAATAAAAATAGCAGAGCAAACAGTGAAAGATCTTTAACTCTTATCCATTTCTCTAGGGGTATCTTTTTTTTCTCTATTAAAAAAAATGTTTTCTTATGAAATATAACACATATACAGAAATAAGCATAAAGATGATTATAAGGTAAACCTGTATATTCACCATCTTCCAAGGAATCCTGCATTAGTAGACCTTAGTTACCTCTCAATCACAACTCTGTCCTTTATGTCTAGTGAGGTCACTGTCCTGATTTCCGTGGGGATCATTTCCTTGCTTTTATTCATAGATAAACACTCTTCAAAGTGATGAGGTAAATCTACAACTCCTCATTTAAAAAAAAAAATCAACTAATTTTATGGCTACTGATTTTTATATTCACAGAAAACATTTTCATGGAGGGAGATAGGATTGGAAATGTACCTGTTACACAACCTAAACTAAAGCTTGTTTATTGTTACTGGTTAGAAGACTGTTTTGCAAAGGGCCCAAAATATTGCACCCAGAAGATATAATTGAATACTAATAAGTACAACAGGTAAGTCTCAGAAACAACCTGTCATCTGTGGCAAACTGAAGAACTTTCAAAAGAAGGGAGGCCGGGAAAATTAGGGAAAATAATATCCTATAAAAGATCTCAGAAAATAAAGTAGAGCTTCTTGCCCTGAGAAGAAACAAGAGTGAATATAGAAAGCATTCATTGGGAATCCTCTGGCGGTCCAGTGGTAAGGACACAATGCTTTTACTACCTGCCCCAGTTCAATCCCTGGTCTGGAAAGAAGATCCTGCAAACTGCAGTGCAACATAAATAGCATTCATTTTAAGTGTATCTACTGAAGTCAAGGTCTGAAACTCCAGAAGAAGAGGTTATAAAGTAACAATAGTGGGACTTCTGTGATAGCCCAGTGACTCAGTGCTCCCAATTCAGGAGGCCTGGGTTCAATCCTTGGTCAGGGAACTAGATTCCACATGCTGCAGCTTTGTTCACATGTCATAAGTAAATAATTCTGCAACAAAGACCCCAGGCAGCTAAATAAATAAGTAATTTTTTTTTATATAAAGTAAAGTATAGTCATGTATGGATGTGAGAGCTGGACTGTGAAGAAGGCTGAGCACCGAAGAATTGATGTTTTTGAACTGTGGTGTTGGAGAAGACTCTTGAGAGTCCCTTGGACTGCAAGGAGATCCAACCAGTCCATTCTGAAGGAGATCAGCCCTGGGATTTCTTTGGAAGGAATGATGCTAAAGCTGAAACTCCAGTACTTTGGTCACCTCATGCGAAGAGTTGACTCATTGGAAAATACTTTGATGTTGGGAGGGATTAGGGGCAGAAGAAGAAGGGGACAACAGAGGATGAGATGGCTGGATGGCATCACTGACTCGATGGACACGAGTCTGAGTGAACTCCAGGATTTGGTGATGGACAGGGAGACCTGGCGTGCTGCGATTCATGGGGTCGCAAAGAGTCGGACACGACTGAGCGACTGAACTGAACTGAAAGTAGTAATAGTCAGCAATTGGGATCAAGGGGACTTTTTGAAGTGATGGACTTGCTCTGAAACTAGATGGTGAGGATGGTTGCACAACTATAAATGGACTAAAAATGATCACACTGTACACTTTGTAATAGGTGAATTTTATGGTATGTAAATTGAAATTCAATAAAGTTATTAAAATTAAGAAATAAAACACAAACAAGAATCTTATTCTAAGTAACTGCATTTTTATTACAAGCCAAATTGAATTGCTTGTCGTCCTCCCCATCCTGTTGCTTCTTCTTTTTCCTTTAAGCGCATCCAGAGTATGTAGATAACAGAGGTATTCTTTTGCTAAGGATGAACCTTTCTTGCTGGCTGTCTGAAGCACCAACATCTGCTAGTGATTCCATGGAAAGATCTTTGATCAGTGCTCCTTTTAAATAAAAACTTGAGAGATGCAGAGTCAAAATCCATGAAGTTTCTTTATAAACAATAGAAGCATTGAGCTTATGTTTTCATTTCAGTTTTAGTGAGGTATAATTGACATATAATAGTGGTCTTAATCAAGTTTTTTATTTGACCCAGCTGGTTGGCAAGTCAAAACCGGAATCTGGCACATCTTGTCCTGGAGGCCATGCCTCATCCTGAGAGATGATGTGGAGCCTTGAGAAAAAATCATGTAGCTCACAGAATCCGAAGATGGAGAGTGGTGTTTTCAACTCTCTTTTTGTCAAGTTCTTTCCTCACCTCACTACTATAGTTAGAAACCAACACATCTGAATTCAGGACAAGTGACCTGGACCTAGGGATAAAACTGCTGTTTGTATGGAGCCTTGGAATATACAAAGTTCATAGCATCTTAAGTGTTCCTGGGTTCCAAACAACCTGCACGTACAAACACAAAGTGTATATGGAAGGAATGAAGAAATGAGTAATTGAGAGTTTTCTCATAGACATAGTCTCCTGGTGTTCTAGTGGCCAAGATGGCAGATGTAAGGGGAGAAGTGTGCATGAGGAACAAGGTGCAACAGTTTATGAAGCAGCAAAGTTGACCCAGGATGAAATGATGCATTATGTGGGAAATAATAAACGTTCTCCAGCAAAAGTTTACAATTACAAGTATAGACTCTGGAACCCAGACTTTGAATTCTGACTTCCTTGGTGGTCCAGTGATTAAGAATCCACCTGCCAGTGCAGGGGACATGGGTTCATCCCTGGTCAGTAAACTAAGATCCAACATGTTTCAGTTCAGTTCAGTTTTCAGTGGCTCAGTTGTGTCCAACTCTTGCGACCCCATGAATCACAGCATGGCAGGCCTCCCTGTCCAACACCAACTCCCAGAATTTACTCAAACTCATGTCCATCGAGTCAGTGATGCCATCCAGCCATCTCATGCTCTGTCGACCCCTTCTCCTCCTGCCCCCAGTCTCTCCCAGAATCAGGGTCTTTTCCAATGAGTCATCTCTTCACATGAGGTGGCCAAAGTATTGGAATTTCAGCTTTAGCATCGGTCCTTCCAATGAAAACCCAGGACTAATCTCCTTTAGAATGGACTGGTTGGATCTCCTTGCAATCCAAGGGACTCTCAAGAGTCTTCTCCAACACCACAGTTCAAAAGCATCAATTCCTCGGTGCTTAGCTTTCCTTGCAGTCCAACTCTCACATCCATACACGACCACTGGAAAAACCACACCCTTGACTAAACGAACCTTTGTTGGCAAAGTAATGTCTCTGCTTTTGAATATACTATCTAGGTTGGTCATAACTTCTTCCAAGGAGTAAACGTCTTTTAATTTCATGGCTGCAGTCACCATCTGCAGTGATTTTGGAGCCCCAAAAAATAAAGTCTGACACTGTTTCCCCATCTATTTCCCATGAAGTGATGGGACCAGATGCCATGATCTTCGTTTTATGAATGTAGAGCTTTAAGCCAACTTTTTCACTCTCCCCTCTCACTTTCATCAAGAGGCTTTATAGTTCCTCTTCACTTTCTGCCATAAGGGTGGTGTCATCTGCATATCTGAGGTTATTGATATTTCTCCTGGCAATCCTGATTCCAGCTTGTGGTTCTTCCAGCCCAGCGTTTCTCATGATGTACTCTGCATATAAGTTAAATAAGCAGGGTGACAATATACAGCCTTGACGTACTCCTTTTCCTATTTGGAACCAGTCTGTTGTTCCATGTCCAGTTCTAACTGTTGCTTCCTGACCTGCATATAGGTTTCTCAAGAGGCANGCAGTCTTGATTCCAGCTTGTGTTTCTTCCAGTCCAACGTTTCTCATGATGTACTCTGCACATAAGTTAAATAAGCAGGGAGACAATATACAGCCTTGACGTACTCCTTTTCCTATTTGGAACCAGTCTGTTGTTCCATGTCCAGTTCTAACTGTTGCTTCCTGACCTGCATACAGATTTCTCAAGAGGCAGGTCAGGTGGTCTGGTACTCCCATCTGTCTCAAATTTTCCACATTTTATTGTGATCCACACAGTCAAAGGCTTTGGCATAGTCAATAAAGCAGAAATAGATGTTTTTCTGGAACTCTCTTGCTTTGTCCATGATCCAGCGAATGTTGGCAATTTGATCTCTGGTTCCTCTGCCTGTTCTAAAACCAGCTTGAACATCCGGAAGTTCGCGGTTCACATGTTGCTGAAGCCTGGCTGGGAGAATTTTGAGCATTACTTTACTAGCATAGTAGCCTCTAAAACTTTTGGAAAAAGTTTCCATTTTACGTACTTGTTAACCTCTCAGAATTTTACTCACTATAAACCAGGTTTGATTTTTCTCTTTGTTTAAATATCTACTAGCTTGGTTTTTTAAAAAAGGTTTAAGTTAGCTCATTCATGTTGTAGTTGCTTTTCCATTAACCAATTGCCCTTGAATGTAAGGCTAAAAAGTCTTAAAAGATTTTTTATTGGAGAGTCCCATGAAAATGTTATTTCCACTAACAGTTGTGTGTCCATCAGTAAAGAGATATTCAAAGAAGTGAGACTCAGTGGTATCATAACCCAACTGCTAAATGATTTACTGACTGAATGGCTGAGCTAATAATGGTGGGCTAAGGTGAAGATGAAAAATAATGGTGAGGTGTAAGGAACGTACCAAAGGAGAATCAACAGATCAGATCTTGATGATTGAATGTATAGGAAATAATAATAAAGAAATCAATGAATAGTAGAAGACTTCTGCTTCATCAATAGTTACAAAGCAAGTTATCTGGCTATCTTTGGGTTTATCTTCCATATGCACACAATAGAATGAGATAAAATGTGTATGATCCATCAAACATGTACATACTTTTCTGTTTAGTGGTTTTGTTGAACTGAAATCTAAATTTAATTTTGTTCCTATCAGGAAATAAAAAGAAACAAAAAGCAAGATTTCATATTTTATGGAGTGCTAACCACTGTGTAGCACAGCTTTCTACCATATCTAAATCTAGAGTATTTTGTGCACTTCATTTTTTAAAGTTATGTTATGGCTCTGTAAGTTTAGAAGATTGATGTTGATGCAAACTACTCCTGACCATAGATATGCAAGTGTATTTTTTTCCAGTGAAGGTATACAGATCCCCTAACTCCTGAAAAAGGAGCCAGTTTTACATCTATTAATATACCAATTCATCATTGCTTTATTGCCTATGTATGATTCTTCTCTTTGGCTTCTTCTTTGAACCAATTTTTAATACCTTTGCTCAATCCCTCATTAATTAACATTAATTAATTTGCTCCATGTTCACTTTTTACTTGTATGAGAGTTATGGTTTTGCTTCGTGTAAAAAAAATAAATAAATACAAAAAAAAAATNCTGATAAGATATCAGTTGTTAAACACTTTGATCCTTATGGTCACAGGAAAAAGAATTTTTAAAGAAATCTTAATTTACAAATATGTATGGCTGGGTCCCTTTGCTGTTCACCTGACACTATCACCACACTGCTTGTTAAATTGGCTATACTCCAGTACAAAAGAAAAGTTAAAAAAAACACCTTTATTTTGAAGTAACTATAGATTCACTATAGATTTGCTAAAGCCTTTAACTGTGTGGATCACAACAAACTGTGGGAAAGAGAGATGGCAATAGCAGACCACCTTACCTGTCTCCTGAGAAACCTATATGCAGGGCAAAAAGGAACAGTCAGAACCAGACATGGAACAAGAGACTGGCTCAAAATTCTGAAAGGAGTGCATTAAGGCTGTATATTGTTACCCTGCTTATATAACTTATATGGAGAGTATATCACATGAAATGTCGGGCTGGATGACTCACAAGCTGGAATCAAGACTGGCAGGAGAAGTATCAACAGCCTCAGATATGCAGATGCACTCTAATGGCAGAAAGAGCCTCTTGAGTAGGGTGAAAGAGGAGAGTGAAAAGTGAAAGTCGCTCAGTCGTGTCCAACTCTGCAACCCCACGGACTGTATATAGTCCATGGAATTCTCCATGGACTCTAGGTCAGAATACTGGAGTGGGTGGCCTTTCCCTTCTCCAGGGGATCTTCCCAACTCAGGGATCAAACCCAGGTCTCTCGAATTGCAGGCGGATTCTTTACCAGCTGAGCCACCGGGAAGCCCAAGAATACTGGAGTGGGTAGCCTATCCCTTCTCCAAGGGATCTTTCCGAGCCAGGAATCAAAATGAGGTCTCCTGCATTGAAGGCGGATTCTTTACCAGCTGAGCAATGAGAGAAGCCCGGAGAGTTAAAAGGCTGGCTTAAAACTTAACATTCAAAAAACTAAGATCATGGCATCCAATCCTACCACTTCACGGCAAACAGATGGGGAAAAAGTACAAACAGTGACAGATGTTATTTTCTTGGGTTCCAAAATCACTGCAGACAGTGACTACAGCCATAAAATTAAAAGATGCTTGCGCCTTGGAAAGAAAGCTATGACAAACCTGAACAGCATATTAAAAAGCAGAGGCAACACTTTGCCAACAGAGGTCTGTACACGCAAAGCTCTGGTTTTTCCAGTAGTCATGTACGGATGTGAGAGTTGGACCAATAAGATCTGACGCACTGAAGAATTGATGCTTTTGAACTGTGGTGTAGAGAAAATGCTTGAGAGTCCCTTGGAATGCAAGGAGATCACCAGTCAATCCTGAAGGAAATCAACCCTGAATATTCATTGGAAGGACTGATGCTGAGGCTGAAGCTCCAATATTTTGACCACTTGATGTGAAGAGCCAACTCTTTGGAAAAGATCCGACTCATCAGAAAAGACCCTGATGCTGGGAAACACTGAGGGCAAGAAGAGAAGGAGGCAGCAGAGGATGAAATGGGTTAGACAGCATCACTGACTCAACGGACATTTTGAGCAAAGTCCCAGAGACAATGAAGGACAGGGAAGTTGGGTGCTGCAGTTCACTGGGTTACAAAGAGTCACACATGACTTAGTGACTGAACAACAACAGGCTTACAGGGAAGTTACCAAAAAAGTACAATTTTCAGTTTTCCCAAATAGTCATGAAAAACAACTTTTTAAACGTTCAATTTATATTGTAAACTTTTTTGTGGCAGAAAAGCCTAATAGTCATATTAACAGCCTTTTAATTATGAAAACATACTCATTATCCCCACTGAATTGTATCCTAAACAGTACCGATGATAATTCAATTTTAAAGAGCAGAAAGAATAACACTGCTCTCTACCCCACTGGATACACTTAAAAGAATGACCTAATAGACTTATTTTTATTAGCCTTACTTTAAAATGTCAGTATTTACAAATTATTATAAACAAAATCTTTATCAATCCTTCTGATACAAGATTCTCAGTATCGACTTAAAATGGAGGATACACAGCTTTTAAAAATTATTTCAAGGAGGTACCAAACAAAGAACGCTGCAGACCACAGACCTAGGGAAGAGCTGAAGGAGGAAGACTGTATCTGAACGCCCTCTGGTGGAGCTAGCCAAGATAGGGGGAAATACTAAGCCAGCTTCCCTTGGGGCTCAGCTGGTGAAGAATCCACCTGCAACGTGGGAGACCTGGCTTCAAGCCCTGGGTTGGGAAGAGCCCCTGGAAAAGGGAACGGCTATCTACTCCAGTATTCTTGCCTAGAGAATTCCATGGACTGTATTATACAGTCCACGGAATCACAAAGAGTCAGATATGACTAAGCAACTTTCACTTCATTTCACTAAGTTGTGAGGAAAGTTATGACCCACCTAGACAGCATATTGAAAAGCAGAGACATTACTTTACCAACAAAGGTCCGTCTAGTCAAGGCTATGGTTTTTCCAGTAGTCATGTATGGATGTGAAAGTTGGACTNTTCACTAAGTTGTGAGGAAAGTTATGACCCACCTAGACAGCATATTGAAAAGCAGAGACATTACTTTACCAACAAAGGTCCGTCTAGTCAAGGCTATGGTTTTTCCAGTAGTCATGTATGGATGTGAAAGTTGGACTATAAAGAAAGCTTGAGTGCTGAAGAATTGATGCTTTTGAACTGTGGTGTTGGAGAAGACTCTTAAGAGTCCCTTGGACTGCAAGAAGATCCAACCAGTCCATCCTAAAGGAGATCAGTCCAAATGTTCACTGGAAGGACTGATGCTGAAACTCTAATACTTTGGCCACCTGATGCAGAGAGCTGACTCATTTGAAAAGACCCTGATGCTGGGAAAGTACCTTCAAGACTGAAGGCAGGAGAAGGGGATGACAGAGGATGAGATGGTTGGATAGCATCACCAACTCAATGGACATGAGTTTGAGTAAGCTCTAGGAGTTGGTGATGAACAGGGAGGCCTGGCATGCTGCAGTTCATGGGGTTGCAAAGGGTCGGACGTGACTGAGCGACTGAACTGAACTAAGTTAGCACTTCTCCTAAGATAAACCAAAGACTGTTAAAATTAGAGAAACTGAGTTATTACCCCTAAATGAGACAAAGCAACAAATACACATTTATCCAGCTATAGTTCACCCAACTAAGCTATACTGTCTGTGGACCACAAGTGGAACCTGACCCTTCTGGAGAAGTATCTGCTCTGACAGAGGACTCTGATGGCACTCATCTCTCAAGGGAAGCAGTAAGTGGTGTGGCTCAAAGTATCAGGACAGAAATGAAGATCCATAAACACACCTGCAAACTCCCACTCTCTCTTGGCATTAGGTTGAGCCGAGACCACATTAACTTAGAGTTTACTAAGGGCTGTCCAATCCCACGATGTATAAAAAATTTCTTCAAGGTCATCTTGAGAGCACACTGCGACTACTTGGGTCCTGGGCTAGGGTAAGAACATTCTGGGTGTCTAAAAGCTCCCATGAAGAAGCTGCTGGGGGACTAACAAGGTGGGGTGAGGGGTAAGAGTAACACTATTGTTTGTGACATCTAAATCATTTCCATTTTAATGAAACATAAAAACAAAATCTCAACCCAGTATGAGTAATAAGGAGCAATCTTTTGAGATCCCTGGTCCTCTAGAATGTACCTACCACTAGGGTTCTCAAGTGTCCCAGGATGAAGAGGCTGTACTTGGCTCGTGTGATGGTGACATTCAATCTCTGCA
The DNA here is from genome assembly GCA_006410675.1 of Oreotragus oreotragus. Lineage (NCBI taxonomy): Eukaryota > Metazoa > Chordata > Mammalia > Artiodactyla > Bovidae > Oreotragus > Oreotragus oreotragus. Next base: position 42,640 of record SJYX01010343.1, read on the forward strand.
AACTTGCCAGAAATCTAAGCAACAGAAGAAAAAAAAAGTTACTTCTTTGTGCATAATGACTCGGCAGTGTATCAGTGTACGTGAGACACCGGCGCTATTTCAGATGGCTTTTCTTGGCTCCTTCTGCTTTAAAATCACAATGCTTTTGTACCCCTTCTCCCAACACAGGGGACCTGGCATAGGGCAATTCTCATCAGAAACAATAAACAAACGATGTCTGCAGCTTTCCTTCAAAGTGATGCACCTATTTCCTGTCGTGACTCAGATATTAGAAATTTTAATGCTGTGATTTTTAAGTCTTAAAACATCCTAAAAATATGACAGTAGATCAATTATGACACATACCGTGGAGAACATGCCCCTGCAAAATATACTGGATTCAATCATCTACTTCACTCTTCTCAAGTGAAAATACAGATTCACTCTGTGACACGGACACAAGGAACCAAGAAAAGCAGACCCAACAGTGGATCAACTACACAGCTTAAAAAACAACTTCATGACATTATGTAATTTTCTATATAATTGAGCAAATGATGGTACTCTCAACAGTGATTAAAAACAGATCTACTTCTGGACTATAAACAAAGCAAAAAATCAAGGATGACAGTTACCCACCCAATTGAGCCTTGTGTGGCATTTGCTCTGACGCATGTAACAATAACACAGTCTTTCTGACGACCCTGGAAGGCATCCACGGTATCTACTTCTGCTGCCCTATTAATGAAAGAGAAACATATTTACTGAAAAACAGTTATTAAAGCATGTCTATTCCCAGTAGAGAAGCCCTGGGCCCATTAGCCATCAGTCTCTCATTTCCTCCCCGCCAGGCCCTGGCAACCACTAATCTATATTCTGTCTTTATGGACTTTTCTACACGGGACACAGCTAGCATATAAATGAAGTTATAGAACATGTGACCTCCTGTGTCAGGTTTCTTTCACTTAACACAGTTTTCTAAGGTTCACGTGTCACAAAATATCCCACTACTTCATACCTTCTACGACTGCGTAGTTGCTTGTACAAATACACAATTTACCCATATACAATTTTTGGAAGTATGAGTTGTTTCTGCTTTCTGACTATCATGAATAACGTTGCTATGAAAATTCATGTACAAGCTTTCCTGTGAACATTTTCCCAACGCAGGTATGTATCTACAAATGAAATTGCTGGTCATGTGGTAATTCTGTTTTACGAGGAACTGCCAAACTGTTTTCCACAATGATTTACCATTCTATCTTCTCACCAGCAATGCACTGTTTCAATTTCTCCACATTCTTGCCAAAATATGTTAATGCCTGTTTTTTAATGACAGTCATCATGGTGGATATGAAATGGTTATCTAATTGTTGTTCTGATTTGCATTTCCCTAATAATAATGTGGAATACCTTTTAGTGTGCCTGTTGGATTTTTATCTTTTGAAAAATGCTATTCACATTTTTCAACAAAATAAGACTGTCATTTTATCATCAAGTTGTATGAGTTCTTTATATTCTGGATATAACTCATCAGATAAATAATTTGCAAGTACTTTCTCCCATTCTGTGGGTTGTCTTTTCACTCTTTGATAGTGTCATCTGAAGCAAAAGGTTTTTGTTTTTATGAAGACCAGTTTAATTTTCCTCTGGTTACTTGCGCTTGGATACCACGCCTAAGACTGTTGCCTAATCTGAGATCATATGATTTTATACTTTTGTTTCCTTATACATTTTATAATTTTGTCTCTGAAGACTCAGGGCTCTAATTCAAGTTAATTATTATATACAGTGTGACAGGGGTCAAAATTCACTCTTTTGCAGGAGGATACCTATACTTATTCCAGCACCATTTGTTGAAAAAACTATTCTTTCCTCACTGAATGGTCTTGGCACCCTTCTTGAAAATCAGCTGGCCACAAACCTATGGACTTATTTCTGGACTCTCCCTTCTATTAGTCTGTGTGTCTACCCTGATGACAGTGCCACAATGCTGATAGTTTTGTAGTAAATTCTGATAAAGTGTGAGCCCCCAACACTGTTCTGTCAAGTTGTTTGGAGAGTATCTTACACTTCCACATGAACTTTACAATAAGCTTTTCCAAAACCATAGTTTTAATTTTGATGGAGATAAACGAATCTGTAGATCAGCGTGGGGAAAGGTGCCATCTTAGTAAGTCTTCCAATCCATGAACATGGACTGTCTCCACGTATTTTGGAGTTCTTCTATTTCTTTCAACATTTTGTACTTCTCAGTGTAGGAGCTTATATTTCTTTGGTTATATTTATTCCTAAGTATTTTATTCTTTATGATGCTACTGTAAATGGAATTTAAAAAAAAAATTTTTTTTTTTTTCNGCATTGCCTTTCTTTGAAAGTGGAATGAAAACTGACCTTTTCCAGTCCTGTGGCCACTGCTGAGTTTTCCAAATTTGCTGGCATATTGAGTGCAGCACTTTCACAGCATCATCTTTCAGGATTTGAAATAGCTCAACTGGAATTCCATCACCTCCACTAGCTTTGTTCATTCCTTTATCGAGCCCATCTTTGCATGAAATGTTCCCTTGGTATCTCTAATTTTCTTGAAGAGATCGCTAATCTTTCCCATTCTGTTGTTTCCCTCTATTTCTTTGCATTGATTGCTGAGGAAGGCTAACCCACGTCCAAGGTAAGAGAAACCCAGGTAAGACGGTAGGTGTTGCAAGAGGGCATCAGAGGGCAGACACACTGAAACCATAATCACAGAAAACTAGCCAGTCTAATCACATGGACCACAGCCTTGTCTAACTCAATGAAACTAAGCCATGCCATGTGGGGCCACCCAAGACGGACGGGTCATGGTGGAGAGGTCTGACAGAATGTGGTCCATTGGAGAAGGGAATGGCAAACCACTTCAGTATTCTTGCCTCGAGAACCCCATGAACAGTATGAAAAGGCAAAATGATAGGATACTGAGAGAGGAACTCACCAGGTCTGTAGGTGCCCAATATGCTACTGGAGATCAGTGGAGAAATAACTCCAGAAAGAATGAAGGGATAGAGCCAAAGCAAAAACAATACCCAGTCGCGGATGTGACTGGTGATAGAAGCAAGGTCTGATGCTGTAAAGAGCAATATTGCATAGGAACCTGGAATGTCAGGTCCATGAATCAAGGCAAATTGGAAGTGGTCAAACAGGAGATGGCAAGAGTGAACACTGATATTCTAGGAATCAGAGAACTAAAATGGACTGGAATGGGTGAATTTAACTCAGATGACCATTATATCTACTACTGTGGGCAGGAATCCCTTAGAAGAAATGGAATAGCCATCATGGTCAACAAAAGAGTCTGAAATGCAGTACTTGGATGCAAAAACATGCCTCAGTGTGTCTAAAAAAGAAAAGAAAGAAAAAATTTTGAAGAAGTTTAAAAACTGTCCTAAAATTTACAGATGCGGCACAGTGATAAAGAATCTGAATACCAATGCAGAAGACATAAGAGATGAGGATTGGAACCCTGAGGCAGGAAGATCCCCTGGAGAAGAAAATGGCAACCCATTCCAGTATTCTTGCCTGGAAAATCCTATGGACAGAGGAGCCTGGCGGGCTACAGTGCCTGTGGTCGGAAAAGAGTTGGATACGACTTAGCGAGTATATACGAACATTCTATCAATACTAACGCTGTGATCTTGGGCAAGTTACTTAATGTAATTTATGTCTAAAGTGTCTCATATATAAAATTGGAATAAGGGACTTCTCTAGCAGTCCAGGGTTAGGACTCCTTGCTTCTACTGCAGGGGGCATGGGTTTGATCCCTGGTTAGGGAACTAAGATCTCACATGCCAAATGGCCATAATAATAATTATGGAAATAAGAATGGTAGCTCTTACATATGTTATGAAAATCAATGAGTTGAGCTCTGTAAAGTACTAGAACTTTGCTTGACCCATTGTAAACATATATAAGTGTTTTGTTTTTATCACCAATTTTTTCAACTTCCCTTTTAGCCTTTTTCCATTCTTCCCTATATACCATACCCTTCCATACTGAGATTCATTCTTCACTACCAAAGATATCTTTTCTCAGCTTGATATCGTGTCCTCCGTCACTAACCAACTTTGTGACCTGCACTTACCCTTTCTGAAACTCAGTCTCCTCATCTGTAAAATGGGAATAAGACAACATTGCCATGTTAACTTCACCGGAGCCAAATGAAATCCCCCAAGCAAAATGAAAATCCCATCATCCACTTCATTAGTTAGAAAGCTAAATGACACCTCCTCCTGAGAAATAAGTGACTAGGTAAATTGTGTTAAGTTGCTAATTTTGATGATATCAAGGATAGAGCTAGGTTTTGTAGTACCTAAAACAAACAATTTTGGAAGTTTTCTTTAAGAAAACAATATAAAATTAGCCTCAAATGTCAATTTTAAAAATCAGAAAAATAACAAGTTTATTAACTACCTCTAAATAACTGTTTTCTGAAACATACTCATCACCTCTTCATCAGTTCAGTTCAGTTCAGTCGCTCAGTCATGTCCAACTCCTTGCAACCCCATGGACTGCAGCGTGCCAGGCTTAACTGTCTATCATCAACTCCCAGAGTTTACTCAAACTCATGTCCATTGAATCAGTGATGTCATCCAACTATCTCATCCTCTGTCATCTCCTTCTCCTCCTGCCTTCAGTCTTTCCCAGCGTCAAAGTCTTTTCGAATAAATCAGCTCTTCACATCAGGTGGCCAAAATATTGAAGTTTAGCCAGAAATTTAAATCTTTTGACTCACCTCCTTTTTTTTTTTAAATTTATTTTATTCAAGTATAGCTGATTTACAATGTGGTGTTAATGTCTGCTGTACAGCAAAGCAATTCAGTTATACATTCTTTTTCATATTTTTTCCATTATGGTTTATCACAGGATATTGAATAAAGTTCCCCTGCTATACCGTAGGAACTTGCTTTTTATCCATTCTATATATAGTAGTTTGCATCCTCTAATTCCAAACTCCCAATCCACCCTTTCCCCATGGCAATCACAAGTCTGTTCTCTATGTTTGGACTCCCTCCTTTTCTTAAATGGGTTATCACATAATTTCAGGAACTATTCACACTTATTCAAAAATTATCTGTATAATAAGCTGCTTCTTTGGGTATAACTTAAAAACAATTTTGGGGGGTTACAATTCACTCCTTGTTTTAGATGTTATTCATTTTTATTTTGGTTGTGCTCAGCCTTTCTCTAGCTATAGTGAGTGGGTGTTACTCTCAGTTGTGGTGTTCATTGAGGTGGCTTGTTTCCAAGCACAGACTCTAGAGCACGTGGGCTCAGAAGTTGCCACGCAGGCTCAGTTGCCTCCTGGCATGTGGAATCTTCCTGGACCAGGGGTTGAACCTGTATCCTCTGAACTGGCAAACGGATTCTTCACTGGTGCACAGGGGTGTGCTGTACGCTAAGTCACTTCAGTCATGTCGGATTCTGGGTGACCCTATGGACCGTAGCCCATCAGCCTCCTCTGTCCATGGGTTTCTCCAGTCAAGAATACTGGAGTGAGTTGCCATGGCCTTCTCCAGGGGATCTTCCTGACTCAGGGATTGAACCCAGGTCTCCCACATTGCAGTGGATTCTTTACAGCTGAGCCACTAGGGAAGCCCAAGAATACTGGAGTGGGTTGCCATGCCATTCCTCAAGGGATCTTCCTGACTAAAAGATCTAAGGAACCCAGGTCTCCTGCATTGCAGGTTGAGCTACCAGAGAAGCCCTCTTAATGTTAGAGTCATTTATGTGGCTCTTTTTATGACTTCACTTTTTATTACTTTTGCATCATATTCTCAGTACCTAGTTAGTAATACTTGATGAACATCTCCTAATGCCCACTGAATTGAATTAAATCTAAGCAATTGTGATAAAAAGGCATCTAACAGTTAACTATAGTAAATCTTCATGAAGATGGCCTCTTGCATTTTAAAATGACAGAGGGATCCTTGGCATAATATATTTTCTTGCTTGTTTTATGGAAGCATTCCAAAATGTCTTTCCAAATTGAAATTAAAGCAGTGAGGCCTAATTTAAAATATATTTTTGTCTTTGTCTTTGATTCCTAGCACAGAGGTCCAAAAACCCTTGGAGTTTACTGAGTGATAGTGTTGCAGGGAAGAGCCAGTTCTGACTCCAGGATAGACCTGGTTCTTCGAGTTTAACCTTTGCTTTTAGTTGCTTTTGTTATTATAATCATACATAAGGACCTGCCCCCAGGAACTCTGCCCCTCCCTGAGGTTGGCCATTCCAGGAAATATTTGCAAGATTGTTGTTGTTCAAGTCAGTCCCTCAGTCACTCAGACTCTTTGCGACCTCATGGACTGCAGCACGCCAGGCTTCCCTGTCCATCACCAACTCCCAGAGCTTGCTCAAACTCATGTCCTTTGAGTCGAGGGTGCCATCCAACCATCTCGTCCTCTGTCATCCCCTTCTCCTCCTGCCTTCAATCTTTCCCAGCATCAGGGTCTTTTCCATTGAATCAACTCTTCACATCAGGTGGCCAAAATATTGGAGCTTCAGCTTCAGCACCAGTCCTTCCAATTGTTAGGTAGTTAGAATAGGAAAAAGGAGTCCAAAATAGCAGTGGCTAAAAGACAAAGGAAAAAGCCTGTGAACATAGAACAAAGGAAGGTCCGAGGACCAGGACCAGAGTGAGAACCTCGGGTGAAACAAACAGCCCTCCTGGCTAGCCCAGTTTACATAGGGCAGGCTCAGGGGGAGGAGGAAAAAACATATAAAAAGAGAAGCCAAAATTGAGCTTCTTTCTCTCTTCCTCTTTGGGTCGGCCTGCCCACATGCCTTGAGGTTGTAGTTTCCTTTGCTTGCCAAATAAAACTGAGCTGTAAACGAGCTATAACACTGGTCCACTGTTTCAAATTTTTGCTGCGGCAAGACAGAACCAAGGAAATTACACACTCCCCCGACACAATGAATATTCAGGGTTAATTTCCTTTAGGATTGACTGGTTGGATCTCCGTGCAGTCCAAAGGACTCTCAAGAGTCTTCTCCAACACCACAGTTCAAAATTCTCAATTCTTCAGCACTCAGCTTTCTTGATAGTCCAACTGAAACCATTTACCACAGATTGTGACTCGAGCCTACCTGGCTGGGACTCAAACCCAGCCAAAACCCATGGTACCTGGTTTCAGGACCTAATGAAGCTCAGGTTCTTGATGTCTCATCACAGAAAGAATTTAGTGAGAGAGAAAATGATAGGTAAGGAATGGATCTATTCAGATACAAAGAGAAGCACATTCCACAGACAGAGTGTGGGCCATCGCAAAGGGTGAATGTGGCGGCTGTGAAATGTGGCATGGTAAGTTTTTAAAGGCTGGGTAATTCCATATGCTAATGAGTGGAAGGACTATTCCAATTATTTTGGGGAAGGGGCGGATATTTCCTGGATTTGTGTCACCGCCCCCTCCTTGGTCTTATAACAATGCCTTTGGAAAACTCAGCAGTGGCCATAGTACTGGAAAAGGTCAGTTTTCATTCCAGTCCCAAAGAAAGGCAATGCCAAAGAATGTTTGAACTGCCACACAGTTGCGCTTATCTCAGGTGCTATCAAGTTCAGTTCAGTTCAGTTCAGTCGCTCAGTCATGTCTGACTCTTTATGACTCCATGAATCGCAGCACGCCAAGCCACCCTGTCCATCACCAACTCCCAGAGTTCACCCAAACTCATGTCCATTGAGTTGGTGATGCCATCCAGCCATCTCATCCTCGGTCGTCCCCTTCTCCTCCTGCCCCTAATCCCTCCCAGCATCAGAGTCTTTTCCAATGAGTCAACTCTTCGCATGAGGTGGCCAAAGTACTGGAGTTTCAGCTTTAGCATCATTCCTTCCAAAGAAATCCCAGGGCTGATCTCCTTCAGAATGGACTGGTTGGATCTCCTTGCAGTCCAAGGGACTCTCAAGAGTCTTCTCCAACACCACAGTTCAAAAGAATCAATTCTTCAGCGCTCAGGTTTCTTCACAGTCCAACTCTCACATCCATACATGATCACAGGAAAAACCATAGCCTTGGCTAGATAAATGAGCTATTTTCCCCTTTTGATAGTAATGGCTGTTAAATTCTCTAAAATAAGAAGGAGACTGTGGTGGTAGTTTAGTCGCTGTGTCCTACTCTTGCGATCCCATGGACTGTAGCCTGCCAGGCTCCTCTGTCAATGGGATTCTCCAGGCGAGAATACTGGAGTGGGTTGCCATTTCCTTCTCCAGAGGATCTTC
>SJYX01010343.1:54670-141867 GCA_006410675.1 Oreotragus oreotragus
GGGGGGGGGGGGTTCCAGAATCATTGCATATGGTAATTTCAGCCATGAAATTAAAAGATACTTGCTCTTTGGAAGAAAACTTATGACCAACCTAGACAGCATATTAAAAAGCAGAGACATTACTTTGCCAACCAAGTTCTGCTCTAGTCAAAGCTATGGTTTTTCCAGTAGTCATGTATGGATGTGAGAGTTGAACCATAAAGAAGGCTGAGGACCAAAGAATTGATGCTTTTGAACTGTGGTGTTGGAGAAGACTCTTGAGAGTCCCTTGGACTGCAAGGAGATCCAACCAGTCCATCCTAAAGGAAATCAGTCCCGAATATTCACTGGAAGGACTGATGCTGAAGCTGAAGCGCCAATCCTTTGGCCACCTGATGTGAAGAAATGACTCATTTGAAAAGCCCCTCACGCTGGGAAAGATTGAAGGCAGGAGGAGAAGGGGGTGAAAGAGGATGAGATGGTTAGACGGCACCACTGACTCTATAGACTTGAGTTTGAGTAAACTCCAGGAGTTGGTGATGGACAGGGAGGCCTGGTGTGCTGCATTCAATGAGGTCACAAAGAGTTGGACACAACTGAGTGACTGAACTGAACTGGAACTGTTATGGCACCTCTGGGTGTATATTTCACTTGCGGATTCAGGATCCAGGTCTAGACTTGTCTGCCATCTTGGTCCCATTTAATTCTAATCAGTTTATGTCGTGTTCTTGGGCTTTATCATTCTTTCTGAAGTTGTGCCTTGCCGCTTTCCTTCCTGTTATACAACTCTCACATCCATACGTGACTACTGGAAAAACCACAACTTTGACTTGATGGACCTTTGTCAGAAAAGTAATGTCTCTGTTTTTTATTATGCTGTCTAGGTTGGTCATAACTTTTCTTCCGAAGAGCAAGTATCTTTTAATTTCATGGCTGAAATTACCATATGCAATGATTCTGGAAACCCCCCAAAATAGTCTTCCACTGTTTTCATTGTTTCCCCATCTATTTGCCATGAAGTGATGGGATCAGATGCCATGATCTTAGTGTTTTGAATGTTGAGTTTTAAGCCAACTTTTTCACTCTCCTCTTTCACTTTTATCAAGAGGCTCGTTAGTTCCTCTTCACTTTCTGCCATAAGGGTGGTGTCATCTGTGTATCTGAGGTTATTGATATTTCTCCCAGCAATCTAGATTCTAGCTTGTACTTCATTCCGTCCAGTATTTCACATGATGTACTCTGCATAGAAGTTAAATAAGCAAGGTGACAATATACAGCCTTGACATACTCCTTTCCCAATTTGGAACCACTCTGTTGTTTCATGTCGGGTTCTAACTGTTGCTTCTTGGCCTGTATACAAATTTCTCAGGAGGCAGGTCAGGTGGTCTGGTATTCCCATCTCTTTCAGAATTTTCCACAATTTGTTATGATCCACACAGTCAAAGGCTTTGGCATAGTCAATAAAGCAGAAGTGGGTGTTTTTCTATAACTCTCTTGCTTTTTCCATGATCCAATGGATGTTGGCAATTTTGTAACAGGAGGGAGAGGGCAGGGCAAAACTTTTGAAAGAATGACATAGCCCAAGGAAACAACATAAACCAATTAGAATCAAATGGGATCAAGATGGCAGACAAGACTAGACCTTGATCCTCAAAGAGCAAGTAAATGACACACCCAGAGATGCCATGACAGTTCCAAGGCAATGTTAAAAGACCAAGAAGTGAGCCATGGCCCAAATCCTGGAAATCTCCACCCCTTTCCAAAAATAGTTGGAGTAATCCTCCAACTCAATAAACTATAAAATTACCTAGCCTATAAAAACTAACCAAGTCAAACTTCGGAGCCGCACTCGCCCTATGAGTTTTTGAGATTGCACCCAAGCACTGCATTTCAGACTCTTGTTGACTATGAGGGCTACTCCATTTCTTCCAAGGGATTCTTGCCCACTTTAGTAGATATAATGGTTGTATGAGTTGTACCAAGCCCATTGAAACTAACCATGTCACATTTCTCCTGAATATTCATTGGAAGGACTGATGCTGAAGCTGAAACTCCAATACTCTGGCCGCCTGATGCAAAGAACTGACTCATTCGAAAAGACCCTGATGCTGGGAAACATTGATGGTGGGAGGAGAAGGGGATGACAGAGGATGAGATGGTTGGATAGTATCACCGACTCAATGGACATAAGTTTGAGTAGACTGGGAGTCGGTGATGCACAGGGAGGCCTGGCGTGCTGCAGTCCATGGGGTCGCAAAGAGTTGGACACAATGAGCGACTGTACTCAATGACTGACTGATGTCACATTTCTCAGCCCTACTCACCCTCTGGGATGGCCCATACTCTGCCTGTTGAGAATACAGAATCTGAATCTGAGTAAATCCACTTCTTACACTTTGCATCTCACTGAATTCTTTCTGCAATGAGACATCAAGAACCTGAGCTTCATTAGGCCCTGAAACCAGATACTGTGGGTTTTGGCTGGATTCAAGTCCTTGCCATGTGGGTTTAAGTCCTAAGCAGGGTTTTGACTGGGTTTGAGCCCCAGTCACATGGTTCAAGTCCCAATCTGTGGTAAACGTTTTCAATTTGATCTCTGGTTCCTCTGCCTTTTCTAAATCCAACTAGAACATTTGGAAGTTCATGGTTCATGTACTGTTGAAGACTGGCTTGGAGAATTTTGAGCATTACTTTGCTAGCATGTGAGATGAGTGAAATTGTGTGGTAGTTTGAACATTATTTGGCATTGCCTTTATTTGGGATTGGAATGAAAACTGACCTTTTCCAATGCTTTTTCCAAATTTGCTGGTATATTGAGTGCAGCACTTTATCAGCATTATCTTTTAGGATGTGAAATAGCTCAACTGGAATTCCATCACCTCCACTAGCTTTGTTCCTAGTGATGCTTCTTAAGGCCCACTTGACTTTGGACTCCAGGATGTCTGGCTCTAGGTGAGTGATCACACCATCGTGGTTATCTGGGTCATGAAGATCTTTTTTGGACAGTTTTTCTATGTATTCTTGCCAGGTCTTCTTAATATCTTCTGCTTCTTTCAGGTCCATACCATTTCTCTTTTTTCTACTGAGCCCATCTTCGCATGAAGTGTTCCCTTGGTGTCTCCAATTTTCTAAGAGATCTCTAGTCTTTCCCATTCTACTGTTTTCCTCTATTTCTTTGCATTGATTACTGAGGCAGACTTTCTTATCTCTCCTCACTATTCTTTGGAACTCTGCATTCAGATGGATATATCTTTCCTTTTCCCCTTTGCTTTTAGCTTCTCTTCTTTTCTCAGCCATTTGTAAGGCCTCCTCAGACAGCTATTTTTCCTTTTTGCATTTCTTTTTCTTGAGGATGGTCTTGATCACTGTCTCCTGTACAATGTCATGAACCTCTATCCATAGTTCTTCAGGCACTCTGTCTATCAGATCTAATCCTTTGAATCTGTCACTTCCACTGTATAATTATAAGGGTTTTGATTTAGGTCATACCTGAATGGTCTAGTGGTTTTTCCCTACTTTCTTCAATTTAAGTCTGAATTTGGCAATAAGGAGTTCATGATCTGAGCCACAGTCAGCTCCTGGTCTTTTTCTGCAGACTATATGGAGCTTCTCCATCTTAGACTGCAAAGTATATAATCAGTCTGATTTTGGTAATGAGTATCTGGTGATATCCATGTGTAGAGTCTTCTCTTATGTTGCTGGAAGAGGGTGTTTGCTATGACCAATGCGTTCTCTTGGCAAAACTCTGTTAGCCTTTGCCTTCATTTCGTCCTCCAAGGCCAAAGTTGCCTGTTTTCCAGGTATCTCTTGAGTTCTTACTTTTGCATTCCAGTCCCCTATGATGAGAAGGACATCTTGAGTGTTAGTTCTAGAAGGTCTTGTAGGTCTTCATCAAACCGTTCAACTTCAGCTTCTTTGGCATTACTGGTTGGGGCATAGACTTGAATTGTTGTGATATTGAGTGGTTTGCCTTGAAAATGAACAGAGATCATTCTTTCAGATTTGAGATTGGATCCAAGTACTGCATTTTGGACTCTTTTGTTTACTATGAGGGCTACTCCATTTCTTCTAAGGGGTTCTTGCCCCCATTAGTAGATGTAATGGTCATATCAATTGTAGCCAGCCCATTAAAACTAACCACGTCACGTTTCTCAGCCCTACTTGCCCTCTGGGATGGCCCACACTCTGTCTGTGGAGTGTGCTTCTCTCTGACTCTGAATAAATCCACTTCTTACCTACCACTTTTTCTCTCACTGAATTCTTTCTGTGATGAGACATCAAGAACCTGAGCTTCATTAGGTCCTGAAACCAGGTACCATGGGTTTTGGCTGGGTTTGAGTCCCAGCCAGGTGGGTTCAAGTCCCAAGCAGGGTTTTGCCTGGGTTTAAGTTTTGTTTGCACTGGAGGTTCAGCAGTAGAATTCTTGCCTCCCACAGGGGAGATCTGGGTTCAGTTCCCAGCCAATGCATCATGCTCACATCGGTTTTGGGCTTCCCTTGTGGCTCAGATGGTAAAGAATCTGCCTGCAATGCTGGAGACCTGGGTTCAATCCCTGGGTTTGAAAGATCCCCTGGATGAGAGCATGGCACCCCACTCCAGTACTCTTGCCTGGAAAATCCCCATGGATAGAGGAGCCTGGCAGGCTACATCCATGGGGTTGTAAAGAGTCAGGCACGACTGAACAACTAAACACAGCACAAGTCCTGGTCATGTGGGTTCAAGTCCCAAAGTGAGTTTTCGCTGGGTTTGAGTCCCAGCACATGGGTTCAAGTCCCAGTCTGTGGTAAACAGTTTCAGCAGGCATGTCTTTGTCATTCATAAGGCACAACTGTGGATCACACTTGAGTTTGTGCTAACAGGATAGCTAAGGGCACTGTTTGCTGTGCTAAGTCACTTTAGTCATGTCCGACTCTTTGCAACCCTATGGACTGTAGCCTACCAGGTTCCTCTGTCCATGGGATTCACCAAGCAAGAATACTGCAGTGGGTTGCCATGCCCTTCTCCAAGGGCTTTTCCTGACTCAGGGGTTGAACCTGTGTCTCTCACATCTCCTGCACTGGCAGGCAGGTTCTTTACCACTAGTGCCATTCCCCCGCCCACCCCAGGTACCTCAGGATGAGAGCTGGTCACCAGAACCACCAAATACTTTATCAGAGTTTAGGAACCAGCCTCTGGGAGAAGGAGGACTGGAGATTGAGATCTATTTTTAAAAAGTCTGAGGTTCAGGATAGCTTCCAAATTGGTGAAAACATGGATATTCCAGGAGGGGGATAGACTCGAAGAGAACATGGAAACTCCATGTCCCCCAACCCTTCCCCTATGCATGTCTTCCCTTTCGCTGTCCCTTATTTATGTCCTTTGTTATAAACCAGTAATGAAACCAAGCAGGATCAAAGCCTTTCTGTGTCCCCCATTGTTACTTGTAGGGAATAGATTCCAGCCTCCATGACCTTCCCTGAGTCCCAAAGGATAGAATGGAACAGCTGCTAATCAGAGAAGGGAGGGGTTATGGAGACAAAGAAGGAGCAGCCTTGAGGCAGGGTCTTGGTTCTGCTTCAAGGGATATAGGTAATAATACCTTTGAACTTTTCACAGAACTAAAAAACCCTCAATAAGTGAAAGGTATTCCTACTCTTTATTTCATCTTAAAGAAACCATTAAAGGAACCAAAGAAGCATCTTTCCAAATTATTAGGAGCCCACCTGAGGCCAGATTAATGGAGAGGGGTTGCTGACAAGATTAGAGTGTGTGCAGGGTTCATATACCCTAATCTTATCAGCAACCCCACCTTAGAATTGGTGCTATAAACCCCTGACCAAATCCTAGGACACACAGTGTTTGAGAGAAGGGGCCAGCTGTATCCTCTTTTGCTTGGCAAAGCAATAAAGCTGTTCTTTTCTACTTGGCCCAAAACTCAGTCTCCAAGATTCAGTTCTTGGAGATTCAGAGGATGAGATGGTTGGATGGCATCACCGACTCGATGGACATGAGTTTGAGCAAGCTCTGGGAGTTGGTGATGGACAGGGAAGCCTGGCATGCTGTAGTCCACGGGGTCGCAAAGAGTTGGACACAACTGAGCAACTGAACTGAACTGAAGATTCAGTTCAGCACAGAGGCCGTGTTTTCAACATAAGTAACAGTAAGTAAAGTCCTCTCGAGTTCTGTCAATCATTCCACTTGAACCTGAGGGGACTGTTGTAGGAACACAAAACACTGCATATCACAGAATTCCATGAAAACTCCAGAAAAGGCCATTCCATAGAAGGTAGATTCATGAATTCCAGGGGCTGTGGGGAAGGAGTTGACTGCTAATGGGTAAGGGGTTTCCATGTGAGGTAATAAAGTTCTAGAATTAGACAGTGGTGACGACTGCACAACATTGTGAGTGTTCTTACTGCCATCAGATTGTACAGTTTAAAATAGTCAGAATGGGGACTTCCTTGGTGGTCCAGTGATTATGAGTCTGAGCTTCTGCTGCTGAAGAATTGGGTTAAGATCCCAAACGCTGTGCACTGCACACAAAAAAGTTAAAATGGTAAACTTTGTTATGTGTATTAATAAATTACCATAATTTTAAAAAATGCACCCACTAGGATGGCTGTTGTACCAAAAAAGCAGAAAACACTTGTCAGTAAGAATGTGAAGAAACTGGAAGCCTTGTGCACTGTTGGTGAAAATGTAAACTGCATTGCTGCTATGGTACACAGCTGGCAGCTCCTCAAAAAGTTAAACGCAGAATTAAGAATCCACCTGCAATGCAGGAGAGGAGGGTTCAATCCCTGGATTGGGAAGATTCCCTGGAGCAGAAAATAGCAACCTATTCCAGTATTCTTGCCTGGGAAATCTCATGGACAGAGGAGCCTGGTGGTCTACAGTCCATGGGGTCACAAAAGAGTCAGACACAGCTTAGAGACTAAACAACAACAAATATACTCAAAATAATTGAAAGCAGGGACTCGAATGGGTATTTGTACACCTATGTTTACAGCAGCATTATTCCCAACAGCCAAAAGGTTAAAACAACCCAAATATCCATTGAGAGATGAATGGGTACACAAAATGTGGTACATTCATACAATACAGTGGAGCCTTTAAAGGGAAGGAAATTCTACCACTGGCTACAGCATGAATGAACCTTGAAGACATGTGTCAAAGTTGCCAGACGCAAAAGAATAAATATATGATTCCACATACAGAAAGTAGAATGGAGGTTGCCACAGGCTAGGAGGAGGAGGATTGCAAAGTTGTTTCATGGGGACAGAGTTTCAATTTGGGAAAATGGAAAAGTTCTGGAGACGGCTAGTGGTGGTAGTTTAACAAGAATGTGAATGGGTTAATGCTACCTAACTGTGCTCTTATAAATGGCTAAATTTGGGGTTATGTATCGTTTACCATAATTTTTAAAAATCACAGAAAAAAATGCAAAAGAAAAAAGAAAAGAACATAAGAACATTAAGGGCCCTCCCTCCTCCAGTGCCAGGGAGAAGAGGATGCGAGGCTTGTCCAGAAGGGGGCGCCTTGAGGTCCCCCTGCTCCTCTGCAGCATCCGCAAGCTACCTAAGACGAGTCACTCCACCCGAGGCTGCCGTACATGCAAATTCCCTCGCGGGGTTCCTCTTCTGGACTCTCCGGCCCCTCGCCCTGTTTGGGTGGCGCAAGACGCTGCCTGCTCTGCAGCGCGCACGGTTGCCCGAAAACTCCTACCCTCCCGGAAGCCTTCCTTTGCTTCCCAGGTTGGCAGAGCCCGCGTCCGGAGGAATCCCCGATTTTATTCTGTTTCATCTATTTCACTGCTGCTCTCCCAGACTGCCAGCTCTGCAGAGGCCGGCACAGGATGGCCAGCGGTAACTTTGGGGAATAAACAGCCTCAGAGCCTCACCCTCCCACGTGGCGGGACGCCTAGCAGCTGCTCTCAGAGCCGCGCAGAAAAGTCCCAGCAGCCCTCCCTCGGTGGATCGCTCCTGATTGAAACAAAAACGCCCTCGTGGTGGCTCGTTTCTGAGCCCTTCATCACTGGAGCCAAAAAAAGACCCGTTGGAAGCTGTATACCAGATTTGTCCTTAAAACAGGAGAAGAGTTTAATTTCTAACGCTTGAAACTTTTAATAAAATGCCTGAAGAAACACACATTTGCAAGGGTAAAGGAATGAGGGTTCAAACTACAACAACTCCTACCTTGATTTGGTACTTGGGATAAGCGGGGATTTTTTTTTTTTTTTTTTTTTAAGAAATGTTTTCTAGTCATAAGGTGAGAGGAAAGAGAAAGAGAAAACAAGGACAAGCTATTGCTGATTACTTGTTGCAGCTTTAATTCAAGTCCTGTGATAGAGGAATGGAGCAAAGCCAGCCATTCTAGAGTTGGTGAACCTGCAGATGGAGGTGGAAGGGAGCATGTTGTTGTTTAGTCAATAAGCCTCTTCCCACTCTTTTCGACCCCATGGACAGTAGCCCTCCAGGCTTCTCTGTTCATGGGATTTCCCAGGCAAGAATATTGGAGTGGGATACCATTTCCTTCTCCAGGGGATCTTCCTGACCCAGGGATCAAACCGGCATCTCTTCCTTGGCAAGCAGATTCTTTACCACTAAGCCACCTGGGAAGCTGGAAGAGAGCATGCCTTTGCTAAAAGTGATTCTCTTTTCCTGTGACCTTTGAGTCCCATGACTCGGTGTCTTGAAGGGCTGAAAAAAACAAAAAGCGAACAACAAAAACTGCTCTCTCTCATAAGCTGAAGTTCCAGGTGCTCCCAAGCATTGGTCTAGCAGATAAGATTGCCCAAAGCCACCTCGCTCTGCAAAGGCCACCTCATCTCCTCCTACTCTTGGCCTTTCGCTTCCTCTGCCTTTGGCTGCATCCCACAGGCAGATATCCTTTCACTTCAGGCCCTTTGAACTTGTTCTTTTGTCCTCCATCTCTCCACAAAACGTGTTTCCTTGTCTAATGTGAAAGTGAAACTGTGAATGTGTTAGTTGTTCTGTCATATCCGACTCTCTGCAACCCTATGGACCGTAACCCGCCAGGCTCCTCTGTCCATGGAATTCTCCGGCCAAGAATACTGGAGTGGGTTGTCATGTCCTTCTCCAGGGGCTCTTCCCGACCCAAGGATCTAACCTGGGTCTCCTGCATTGCAGGCAGATTCTTTACCATCTGAGTCACCAGGGAAGCACTTCCTTGCCTTATGCCCCTGCCTAAAGGTCACTATTATGAGATTTTCTTAACCATCTTGCTTAAAGGGGCACCATCAACATTCTGTTTTATCTATCCCAATTTCTTACTTTTTTATAGCACATATCACTGTATTTCTTAAAACATGCTTTTTATCTGTCTCTTCCCTTTGGTCCATGAGGGGAAGAACTTTTCAGTGCTAAAAAATCCCAAGAAATAGCACAGTCCTGGGGATAGCAGGTCCTTCAGAATTTTTTTTTTTTTTTTGGGGGGGGGAGTCTTTTTGGCTGTACTGTATGACTTGCAGGATCTTAGTTCCCAGAACAGGAACTGAACCAAGGGCCACAACAGTGGAAGTGAGAATTACTAACCACTGGACCACCAGGGGGTTTCCATATTTGGATAAATTAATAAATGCTGATAAAACTTTGCCTTCCAACCAAAGCTTATTGTTTCAAACTGCCTCAAAGCAATGCTGTTATGTTAGGAATTTTCTATAAATAAAAAATGATGGTTTCATGGCTCACAGTCTCTGATTTGGGATACTCACTATGTAATTTCTCAAATCTTATTAGACCTGGGTTCGATCCCTGGGTTGGGAAGATCCCCTAGAGAAGGGAAAGGCTACCCACTCACCCACTCCAGTATTCTGGCCTGGAGAATTCCATGGACTGTATAGATCATGGTCACAAAGAGTCGGACACGTCTGAGCGACCTTCACTTCACTTCACTATTATGTCTGCAGCCTTACTTAATACACTTACTAAAACCATCCCAAAGAAAAAGAAATGCTAGAAGGCAAAGTGATTGTCTGAGGAGGCCTTACAAATAGCTGAGAAAAGAAGAAAAGCGAAAAGCAAAGGAGAAAGGGAAAGATATACCCAACTGAATGCAAAGTTCCAAAGAATAGTGACAGGAAAGCCTTTCTCAATGATCAGTGCAAAGAAATAGAGGAAAACAATAGAATGGGAAAGACTAGAGATCTCTTCAAGAAAATTAGAGACAACAAGGGAACATTTCATGCAAAGATGGGTACAATAAACGGAAGAAATGGCGAGGACCTAACAGAGCAGAAAATATTAAGAAGAGGTGGCAAGAATATACAGAAGAACTATACAAAAAAGATCTTAATGGCCCAGATAACCACAATGGTGTGATCCCTCACCTAGAGCCAGACATCCTGGAGTCCAAAGTCAAGTGGGCCTTAGGAAGCATTACTATGAACAAAGTCAGTGGAGGTGATGGAATTCCATCCTAACTATTTAAAATCCTAAAAGATGATGCTGTGAAAGTGCTGCACTCAATATGCCAGCAAATTTGGAAAACTCAGCAGTGGCCAAGGACTGGAAGAGGTCAGCTTCATTCCAGTCCCAAAGAAAGGCAATGCCAAAGAATGTTTGAACTGCTGTACAGTTGCACTCAAGATGGGAATTCCAGATCACTTTTATCTGCTTCCTGAGAAACTTATATGCAGGTCAAGAAGCAACAGTTAGAACCGGACATGGAACAATGGACTGCTTCCAAGATGGGAAAGGAGTACTTCAAGGCTGTATATTGTCACCCTACTTATTTAACTTATATGCAGAGTACATCATGCAAAATGCCAGCCTGAATGAATCACAAGCTGGAATCAAAATTGCTGACAGAAGTATCAACAACCTCAGATATGCAGATGACACCACCCTAATGGCAGAAAACAAAGGAATTTAAAAACCTATTGATGAAAGTGAAAGAGGAAAGTGAAAAAGCTGGGTTAAAACCCAACATTCAAAAAATTAAGATCATGGCATCCGGTCCCATCACTTCATGGCAAATAGATGGGGAAAAAGTGGAAACTGGCAGATTTAATTTTTTTTGGCTCCAAAATCACTGTGGACAGTGACTGCAATCACAAAATTAAAAGATGTTTGCTCCTTGGAAGAAAAACTATGACAAAGCTAGACAGTGCATTAAAAAGCAGAGATATTACTTTGGAAACAAAGGTCCGTACAGTCAAAACTATTATTTTCCCAGTAGTCATGTACAGATTTGAGAGTTGGACCATAAAGTAGGCTGAGTGCCAAAGAATTGATGTTTTTTAATTGTGGTGCTGGCGAAAACTCTTGTGAGTCCCTTGGACAGTAAGGAGATTAAACCAGTCAATCCTAAACGAAATCAACCCTGAATATTCATTGGAATAACTGATGTTGAAACTGAAGCTCCAATACTCTGGCCACCTGATGGGAAGAACTGACTCATTGGAAAAGACCCTGATGCTCGGAAAGACTGAGGGCAGGAAGAAAAGGGGAGAAAAGTGGATGGAATGATTGGATCGCCTCACTGACTCAATGGACACGAAGTTGAACAAGCTGCAGGAAATAGTGAAGGACAGGAAAGCCTAGTGTGTAATCCATGGGGTGGCAAAGAGTCCAGCACAACTTAGCATGTGAACAATGAACAATTACATCCTGGAAAAAAAAATCTCATGTTCTTTCTATATGGTAGGATAACAATATCTAATTGAATCTACAATTGTCTTCTGACTTCATTTGGCTGCAAGCTCACTGCTTCTAAAGTCAAACTAAGAACTTGGTGTCTGTTATTCATGTAAACTGAAATGCACAACCTAAAAGTTGAGAATTATGTTTTATTTGGCCAACTTACCAAGGACTTAGCCCGGGATACCACCTCTCAGCTCTGAGAGACATCTCTGAAGAAGTAAGGTGGGAGCCAGGATGTATAGTAGTTTTTGCAAACCAGGTAGTCAGGACATCAAAAGATTATTGTTAGTTAATTTTTTTTTTCTTGAATTAAGACATCTCATCTCTAAGTAGACATCTCAAGTTAATGAATTTAGCACTTTTCTGTGTATGGGAAGATGTCAGAGTCTGAGCTCATTGAAATCATTCCCTTGATATGCAGTTTAACTCTCCTGGGCCAGTATCCTATCTTTCTCCATCCTGAGTCCCCTCAGGGTGCACAGTTGCGGGTGGCTGCAGTGGCTGATGGCTTGAGGGCTGGAATATCTTTGGTTTACTGAAATGGCAGGCCATATTTTTCATCCACACTTAAAACAAGAGTTGTATCTGATACTCAGACTTTAACTTCCTATAAATTTCTGTCATTACCAGCAGACTGTAAGCTCCTTAAGGGCACAGATCTTTCTCCTGCTGTTGTCCATGGAATTCTTCAAGCCCAGCTTAGAGCCTAGCATGCAGTGACTGCCAAGTGCTAACTGTAACCCTTTCCCTACTTGCCTTATCTGGCGGGGCTCTATGGTCCATCAGTTCCACCCATCTTACCAAGTTGCTCCCTGCTAAGATTCCCTGACACTACCACCACCTTCCTTCTTTTTTGTTTTTTAACCATTTTTATTACTTATTTATTTATGACTGTGCTGGGTCTTCCTTGCTGCAAGCAGGCTTTCTCTAGATGCAGCAAGTAGGGGCTACTGTCTCGTTGCAATATGCAAGCTTCTCATTGCAGTGGCTTCTCTTGTTGCAGGGGACAGACTCTAGAGTTGTTGTGGCCTCGTTGCCCTAGGGGATGTGGGATCTTGCTGGCCCAGGGACCGAACTCATGTCCTCTGCATTAGCAGGTAGATTCTTAACCACTGGACCACCAGGAAAGTCCTACCGCCACATTCCTTTGGCTTCTCACTGTCTGTACCCCTTCACCTCTTCTGGTTCCATAACCATTCGTGTGCATCTTCAGGACCAGTTGCACTGTTAAACCATCCTCATCCACATGGCAAAATCCTCTGTCTCACCTTATGGATACCTTGGTCATCTCAGCAAATGCTCGACACTCCTCAACCCTGAAATATTTCCTTCCTTTGGTTCCCTGATGCCATCTTATTTCTCCAGCCCCATACCTCAAGTTTCTCTCTTCTCTCTTTAAATACGACGTCCCAGACATTGCATAGTTTATATGTATCATCCATATGCATAGTTTATATGCTTCACAATGAGAGAGTCAATTCCTAGGCAGGTTGATAAGAAATCCAGGGGTCCCCGAGGAGAGAGGGGTCTGGGGTTCTCAAGGAGGAAAGGACAAACTTTTTTTTTCCCTCTACATTTCTTAGTCTTAGTCACATAAAACATTTTTTTCTTTAAGTCCAGAACTGATGATTACACAACAAACAACTCAGTTTAAACTCTGTACTAGGGAGTACCCTGGTGGCTCAGAGGTTAAAGGGTCTGCCTGCAATACAGGAAACCTGGGTTTGATCCCTGGGTCAGGAAGATCCCCTGGAGAAGGAAATGGCAACCCACTCCAGTATTCTTGCTTGGAGAATTCCATGGATGGAGGAGGCTGGTGTCCTCAGGGTCACAAAGAGTTGGACACGACTGAGCGACTTCACTTTCACTTTCAGAGATAATATAACAACAGTGTATATGCTTGAGGACAGTTTTTCCTTCCTGAAAACCTTCGGACTAATCCTAATATCTTAGACTGTATATCATGGGAGTGGGTTTGGTAGGATCTCCCTATTGTTAAATTCTAGTCCTGTTATCCTAAAATGTAAACTGTGGGAGTGGGTCTGGTAAAATTTTCACAAACTTGAGACATCTTTTTGAATTATTGTAATAATTAAAAAGTATATAACTCCCTTGCTAACACTAGTGAGGGGGACATTCTCCGTTCCCCCTTCTGATGTCTAAGTCAGAAGCTTTCTCTGTCCCTTTTAACTTTAATAAAACTCTGCTATACAAAACTCTTGAGTGATCAGTCCTGGTCCCCGGTCTCAAAGTTAAATCTTCTTTGGAGATCATGAATCCAGCACAGTTCACCGTAAGCTATCAACAGCTTGTTTGTGTCTCTGGAGTCATCTATTCATTGTCTCCGGCAGCCTGGCTCTCACTGGGCACAGCCAGCTCAGAAGCTGAAGTTCTGGCTTCTCTCCGTCTTCCTCCAAAGTGCTATGTATTTATTTATTTCCGGCCATGTTGGGTCTTCTTTGCTGCTTGAGCTTTCCTCTAGCTGTGGAGGGTGGGGAGCTATTCTCCAGCTGCCGTGTGCGGGCTCACCGCTTCTCGTGGAGCATGCGCTCCAGGGTGCACAGGCGGCCGGTGCAGCTCACAGGCTCTAGAGCGTGGGTTCAATAGTTGTGCTGCATGGGCTTAGTTGCGCGTGGCATGTGGGATCTTCCCAGATCGGAGATCGAACCTTCTGCATCGTGTCAACTACAAACTGGCATTTACCAGGAGCACTGCCAATGACTGAACAACAAAGGCCTTTGCCCTCCGCCTCTACGGAGATTGAACCCCATGCTGCCAGAGCTGCTGACCTTCAACAGTCCCTGAGGGAGTTCAGGGTGGAGCTAGGCACTCTGTGCTCCAGGGAATCCGGTGGGANCTCTTGAGTGATCAGTCCTGGTCCCCGGTCTCAAAGTTAAATCTTCTTTGGAGATCATGAATCCAGCACAGTTCACCGTAAGCTATCAACAGCTTGTTTGTGTCTCTGGAGTCATCTATTCATTGTCTCCGGCAGCCTGGCTCTCACTGGGCACAGCCAGCTCAGAAGCTGAAGTTCTGGCTTCTCTCCGTCTTCCTCCAAAGTGCTATGTATTTATTTATTTCCGGCCATGTTGGGTCTTCTTTGCTGCTTGAGCTTTCCTCTAGCTGTGGAGGGTGGGGAGCTATTCTCCAGCTGCCGTGTGCGGGCTCACCGCTTCTCGTGGAGCATGCGCTCCAGGGTGCACAGGCGGCCGGTGCAGCTCACAGGCTCTAGAGCGTGGGTTCAATAGTTGTGCTGCATGGGCTTAGTTGCGCGTGGCATGTGGGATCTTCCCAGATCGGAGATCGAACCTTCTGCATCGTGTCAACTACAAACTGGCATTTACCAGGAGCACTGCCAATGACTGAACAACAAAGGCCTTTGCCCTCCGCCTCTACGGAGATTGAACCCCATGCTGCCAGAGCTGCTGACCTTCAACAGTCCCTGAGGGAGTTCAGGGTGGAGCTAGGCACTCTGTGCTCCAGGGAATCCGGTGGGACAAGTCTTTAGATAGTTGGATGTTTTTAGCAACAGAATTATGATCTCAATGCTTGCATCTCCTCATATCTAGAGAAGCACTAAATCCCTTCTTGGTGACATCAGACCCTCATGACTAACAAAATCCTTTTGTAAATTGAGTGTTTCATGGTACTGAACTCCCCCTTCACCAAAACCTTATATATTGACTTTCCTCACTGCCGCTTTGGAGCAGTCTCTCAGCGCTGTCTGAGATGCTGCCTCTGAGGCTGCAGTCCTCATTCTGCCCCAAATGAAACTCCGAGCAACTCAAGTTGTACATCTTTTTTTAGTCGACAGTTGGCAGCTGGATTCTTTACCACTGAGCCACCAGAGAAGCCCTGTTATTTCGGATGGGCCTCAACCTTGCTGTAACTGCCTGACCCCAAACAGAACACCTCCTTGATTCTTCCCCCAGCCAGCATCCCTCCATCACATCCATCTCTTTGGATTATAGAGTCTGCCTCCTTAATACCTTGTTGCTTCTCTCCAAGGCCCAATAGTCTATTTCTCTATTTTTCAGACCTGGGCTCTGGGTGATCCTGAACAATGTCACCTTACACTCTGATTTATATTGGCTTTCTAAACTGCCTCTTGAATTACATCCCCCACCTACAATCTTTTCTTCCCTCAGCAGTCAGAATTACTTTATTATTATTTTTAAGGCATATGTTTATTTATTTTTCACTGTATCCAGTTTTAGCTGCAGTGCATGGGCTTCTCTTTAGTTGGGACACATGGGATTTTAGTTCCCTGACCAGGGATTGAACCTGCATCCTCTGCATTAGAAGGTGGGTTTTTAACCGTGGGACCACCATAGAAGTCCCCAGAGTTATTGTCTGTGAGCCAAACTGGTTGTACATATCTGCTTAATACAGGTTGCCATCTTCCTATTACTTTAGGGACAAAAATCTCACCTCTTTACCCTAGCATACAAGATACTTCACGGTAGAGCCACTGACCATCATGTCAGTTATCCCTGCCATCTCTCCCCACCCTATCCCACCCAACACACCCTAAGCTACAGTTAAAGTAATCTTTTCAGTTCTTCAAACATTCCTCCAACTTTTGACTAGAGTGCTTCCTGATACTTCCTGCCTACATTTGCTTCAGGTCCCAGCTTAAAGATCACTTCCAGAAATACCCTAGGCCCCTACCACCACTTGCCCACCCCCTGGAAGGTGGGAATTACAACTTGTTCATCATTGGTGTGTCAATGGTGTGCCTAGAAGGCTCCCAAATATTTCTGAAAATAAGGAGATATGTTAAAGTTAGAAGGAAAAAGAATCACTGGACAGGTTTATTGAAGCTGAGAATTTTTCTCACAATCCAAATGGCTTCTGGTATAGGCTGTGTGATGTCTCTTTGATCACAAGGCCCCATCCACCAAACCCCGACAGATCATTCCTGTCCTGTTCATTCTGGAATATAATTCATCAAGCTGCCCCCACATGTGGACTCTGCTGTTGGATACAGATCAAGCTCTCTGGAACATCTGCTTGCACACTTGGCCTTCACAGAATAGTTCCTAGGGACAGGGAGGAAGGGAGAACAGAGATGAGTTGGCATATAGTCTATTATTACTGGGGCTTTCCCGATGGCTCAGCAGGTAAAGAATCCACCTGTAATGCAGGAGACACAGGACACTCAGGTTCGATCTCTGGGTCAGGAAGAGCCCCTGGAGAAGGAAATGGCAACCCACTCCAGTATTCTTGCCTGGAGAATCCCATGGAGTATTACTCAGCCATAAACAGTGGAACAATGCCATTTGCAGCAACATGAATGGACCTAGAGAGTGTCATATTGAGAGTGAAGTAAATCATAAAGAGAAAAACAAATATCATACGCTATTGCTTATATATGGAATCTAAAAAAACAGGGTACAAATGAACTTATCTACAAAATAGAGTTACAGATGTAGAAAACAAAGTTATGTTTACCAAGGTGAAAGGGGGAAGATTGGGACTGAAATATACACACTACTATATATAAAATGTGATAGCTAATAAAGACCTACTGTATAACACAGGGACCTTCTACCCAATACTCCGTAATGACCTATATGGGAATAGAATTTTAAAAAAGAGTGCAAATATATATTTTTATATCTATAACTGATTCACTTTACTGTAAAGCAGAAACTGACACAACATTGTAAATCAACTATACTCCAATAAAAAAAACGTAAAAGGACGTTAAAAAAAAAAGAAAGGGGGGAATTTGAAGACAGACACACAAGATCAGGGAGAAGTCCATGTGAAGATGAAGGGAGAGACTGAGGTGATGTTTCCACAAACCGAGGAACACCGAAGATGGCCCGCAAACCACCAGAAGCAGGGGAAAAGCCTGGGAACAGATTCTTCCCCAAAGCCCTGGTGCCCATACCTGTGAGACAATAAACTTCCATCATTTAAGCCACCCAATCTGGAGTGCTTTTTTCTGGCAACCTTAGCAAACTACTACAGGCCGCAAACATGGCTTTATATTTGTATATATATATATATATATATATTTTTTTGCCATTGTATCTAAAAAGCTTAGCATACTAGGAGCTTAATGCATATTTGCTGAAAGAAACATTTGTACTCTGGAGAACAAAGAGTTGTGGTTCCTGCCCTTGAACATCTGATAATGCGATGGAAAACACAGAGAAGGAAAAAGACAATTCAAAGTGTAGGCCTAAGGCCAGGTCACAGACATGTTTGGTCAAGCCAAGCCCTACCTCAGATGGGTGGGCAGCACTGGACAGCCACCCCAGAAACATCCCAGTGCCTGAATGTTGAAGTATGAGTTAGTCAAACAGAGAAAGAGAACTGGAGAAAACAGAACACAACCCAACAGCAAGTGAGAACACCGACTGTCAGAGGACCTGTGAGTAATTCGGTATAAAGATAAGCTGGAGCCTGATCTTAAGGGGGTTTGTATAACCTGTGTAGTCTGGGAACCAACGAGCTGGATTTAAACATGGGAAGTGAAATGTCTGGGCAGGCTTGAGTTCTAGAAGTTTTTCTCCGGCAAAATGGGGGTCGATGACAGGAGGAGTGAGTTACCACCGGGATGCTCACTGGTCTTTATGGACTTTAGAAGTTGAGGGGAGAATTTTTAACAACCCCCCCAAACCTCTTGGGCAAGCAGCCTCCCCAGGGCTGGGCCTGGTTGGGGACCGCCTGTAAGGTACACACCCTGCCCCACAGACCGACTCCTATTTTGTCTTTTTAATGGGCAGCAGTATCTCATCACCAGATGTGTTGTGCTACTTACTACTTACTATTTTTACGTCCAGACAGTCCCCACTCTCCTAGAATCTGCCTCTAATTCTTGGAAGTTGGGGTAAAACCACATGCTTTTCAACATTCCTCAAAACCACTAGCTCGGAGCACGCAGCTCTGCGACACTGGGGAGGAGGCCGTTCACATCTGTGTGGCGACTCTGTTCCCACTCAGGCCTCTCCAGTAGAAGAAAGCAAAACTAAGTCAGCTCTTCACATCAGGTGGCCAAAGTATTGGAGCTTCAGCTTCAGCAGCAGTCCTTTTCAATGAATATTCAGAGCTGATTTCCTTTAGGATTGACTGGTTTTACCTTCTTGCAGTCCAACAGACTCTCAAGAGTCTTCTCTAGCTCAGCAATTCGAAAGCATCAATTTTTCAGTGTTCAGTCTTCTTTGTGGGTCCAACTCTCTCATCCACACATGACTACTGGAAAAATCATAGCTTTGGCTATGCACACCTTTGTTGGCAAAGAGATGCTTTTTAGTACACTGTCCAGGTTTGTCATGGGGCTTCCCAGGTGGCACAGTGGTAAAGAATCTACCTGCCAATGCAGGAGATGCAGCAGATGTGGGTTTGAACACTGGGTCTGGAAGATCCTCTGGAGTAGGAAATGGCAACCCACTCCAGTATTCTTATCTGGAAAATCCCATGGTCAGAGGAGCCTGGGGTCCAGTCCTTGGAGTCGACATGACTGAGTGACTGAGCACGCACACACACACACAGGTTTCTCACAGCTTTCCTTCCAAGGAGCAAATGTCTTTTAATTTCATGCCTGCAGTCAGCATCCACAGTGATTTTGGAGCCCAAGAAAATAAAATCTGTCATTGCTTTCAGTTTTTTCCCTTCTGTTTGCCATGAAGTGATGGGACCAGATGCCATGATCTTAGTTTTCTGAATATTGAGTTTCAAGCAAGCTTTTCACTCTCCTCTTTCACCCTCATCAAGAGGCTCTTTAGTTCCTCTTCACTTTCTGCCATAAGGGTGGTGNTGCCATGAAGTGATGGGACCAGATGCCATGATCTTAGTTTTCTGAATATTGAGTTTCAAGCAAGCTTTTCACTCTCCTCTTTCACCCTCATCAAGAGGCTCTTTAGTTCCTCTTCACTTTCTGCCATAAGGGTGGTGTCATCTGCATATCTGAGGTTGTTGATAATTTCTGCCAGCAATCTTGATTCCAACTTGTGATTCATCCAGCCCAGCATATGATGTACTCTGCATAGACGTTAAATAAGCAGGATGACAATATACAGCCTTGTCGTACTCCTTTCCCAATTTTGAACTAGTCAGTTAGTCCATGTAAGGTTCTAATTGTTGCTTCTCGACCCACCTACAGGTTTCTCAGGAGACAGGTAAGGTGGTCTGGTACTCCAGTCTCTTTAAGAATTTTCCACAGTTTATTGTGATCCACACAGTCAAAGTCTTTTGTGTAGTTAATGAAGAAGTAAATGTTTTCCTGGAACATCCCTTGCTTTCTCCATGATCCATGAACTCATTTATGTAAAGGTTTTTACAGAAGTTTCATTACATAGGCATGATTGCTTAAATCATTGGCCATTGGTAATGGTCAATCTCTAATCTCTCTCCCCTCACCTGAGTTCAGGGGCTGGGCTGAATGTTCTAACCTTCTAATCCTACCTTGATCTTTCTTGGGACTAGCTCCTATCCTGAAGCTCGTCTTCGGACTAACTCCCATCCTGAAGCTCTCTACGGGCCCCAGCTACTGTTCATCTCATTAGCATACAGAAGACACTCTCGTTACTCTGGAGATTCCAGGGGTTTTAAGAACCAGGTACAAAGGCCAAATATTCATTGATTTTCATTATATCGCAGCTTATAAAAATCATAAGCCTCTTGATGAAGGTGAAAGATGAGAGTGAAAAATCTAGCTTAAAACTCAATAGTCAAAAAACTAAGCTCATGGCATCTGGTCCCATCACTTCATGGCAAATAGATGGGGAAACAATGGAAACAGTGACAGACTTTATTTTCTTGGGCTCCAAAATCACTGCAGATGGTTACTGCAGCCATGAAGTTAAAAGATGCTTGCTCCTTGGAAGAAAAGCTATGACCAACCTAGATAGCATATTAAGAAGCAGAAATGTTACTTTGTTGATATATGTCCATATAGTAAAAGCTATGGTTTTCCTAGTAGTCATATACAGATGTCAGAGTTGGACCATAAAGAAGGCCGAGCACCAAAGAATTGATGGTTTTGAACTGTGGCGTTGGAGAAGACTCTTGAGAATCCCTTGAACAGCAAGAAGATCAAACCAGTCAATCCTAAGGGAAATCCATTGTGAATATTCATTGGAAGGACTGATGCTGAAGCTAAAGCTCCAATACTTTGGCCACCCATTGGGAAGAGCCAACTCACTGAAAAAGCTCCTGATGCTGGGAAAGATTGAAGGCAGGAGGAGAAGGGGACAACAAGGATGGGATGGTTGGATGGCATCGCCGTCTCAATGGACAGGAGTTTGAGCAAACTCCGGGAGATGGTAAAGGACAGAGCAGCCTGGTGTGCTCAGTCCATGAGGTTGCAGAGAGTCAGACACGACTGAGCAGCTGAACAAGACCAACAATAAGAATCATCCCAAGAATGTCCTTAGAACAAGGGTCCTTCTCCCCTCTGCCTTGGCAGAGTTCTTGGACATGCCGAAGAAGGATGCAGCAATTTGAAAATTACTTCTTACAGCCACATAATCTGAATTCTTAAGCAAATTTGTATTTCTTTTTTAGTTCCGTACTACATTTTTGTGATGGCAAGTTTCTTCACTTTGTTTTTATTGCCAGAAGAGTATGAGGTTTGTCCATCTAAGAATTCGAGTATCTTCAATGCCTTCATAATCAAAGACCACCACCTCAAAGACCACCCATATCCCACTTTAAGTGCTCTAATTTTGTTTTCATGGATCTGACCTAGACTTCACATGTACATTGGGACCAAAAAGGCATAGAGTTGAAAGCACACATTCTTGTCAGACCAAGATTTGAATCTTCACTCTGCACCTTGGGGAATTTCTAAACCTCAATCTCATCATTTGTAAATGGGGAAAAAAAAATAGTGTGTCTTTCACAGGATTGGCTTGAAGACTAAGTCAGAAAATGCACTCGAAGGATTTAACTAAGTAATTGTACACAAAGTCATCATTTGAAAATGTAAGCCATTGTAATACACATGTAAGGCAAGAAGGAAGTCTCATTTTAAAAGCCCTAATTAAGCCTTTATGCACAATTTTATACTTTATAGATTATACTTAGTAATTATTGATTAGGTTGACCTGTAACTTGTATGGTCTTGAAGTGCTGGTGGCTTAAGAAATTGATAAACCCCTTTTGGAAGTGAGTAAGGCAACAAAGCAGCAAGAAGCAATGATGTCTGGGACAACGCTGGTCCCCTCTGTAAGTTTTTCCTAAGGAAATAAATCCATGGATGCAGAAAATTCTATTTGTGTGAACTTAAGAGACAGCAGAAAACACTCTGAAACAATATTTCTGGACATTGCAATTAAGAAAACATTTTACTAAAATGAAAGTTTATGAATCTGATGGAATAGTACACAGTGGTTGGCTACCTTATTATATGGATTCAACTAACACAAAATGAATACAACAGGACAATTGTTAGAAAGTTAGAATATGTTTTTCTATTAAATGAAAAGGCAGAATACTCTCACAGACTGGAAGGCAAGACATCAAATTAAAAACAGTTGCGTTGGGATGGTAGGATGCTGGTCACGGTTTCCTAACCTCATTTTAAAAATAAGAACATTTAACGACAACAAAACAAACAACCCAACCTGAAAATGGGCAGAACACTTAAATAGACATTTCTTCAATGAAGACATACAAATGGCCAGTAGGCACATGAAAACATGCTCAACATCGCTAATTATTAGAGAAATGCAAAAGTCAAAATGGCCATCAATAAAGTCTACAAATAACAAATGCTGGAGAGGGTGTGGAGAAAAAGGAACCCTACTACACTGTTGGTGGAAATGTAAATTGGTGCAGCCACTATGGAAAACAGTATGGATGTTCCTTATAAAACTAAAGGTAGAATTACCATATGATCCAGCAATCCCACTGGGGAAGGCAATGGCACCCCACCCCAGTACTCTTGCCTGGAAAATCCAATGGACGGAGTAGCCTGGTGGGCTGCAGTCCATGGGGTCGCTAAGAGTTGGACAGACTGAGCGACTTCACTTTCACTTTTCTCTTTCATCCACTGGAGAAGGAAATGGCAACCCACTCCAGTATTCTTGCCTGGAGAATCCCAGGGATGGGGGAGCCTGGTGGGCTGCCGTCTATGGGGTCACACAGAGTCGGACACGACTGAAGTGACTTAGCAGCAGCAGCAGCAGCCAGCAATCCCACTGTTGGGAATATATCCAGACAATACTATAATTCAAAGAGATACATGCACCCCTATGTTCATAGCAGCACTATTCACAATAGCCAAGACATGGGAACAATCTATATGTCCATTGAGAGATGTACAGATAAAGAAGACGTAGTACATGTATACAATGGAATACTACTCAGCCATAATAAAGAGCAAAATAATGCCATTTGCAGCAACACGGATGCAACTAGAGATTATCCTACTGAACGAAGGAAGTCAGAAAGAGAAAGACAAGTGCCATATGATGTCATTTATTTAAAATACGCCACAAATGAACTTATCAACGAAGCACAAACAGGCTTGCAGACATAGGAAACAGACCTGTGATGGCCACCAGGGTGGGGGTGGGGACGCAGGAGGAATGGACCGGTAGTTTGCTGTTAGTAGATGCAAACTATTATGTATAGAATGTATGGACAACAATGTCCTACTGTATAGTACAGGGAACTACATTCAATGTCCTGGGATAAACCACAATGGAAAAAAAAAAAACAAAAAAAGAATGTGTGTATACACACGCATATTGATATATATATATGTCTGTCTGTCTGTCTGTCTGGAGGAGGGCATGGCAAGCCACTCCAGTATTCTTGCCTGGAGGATCCCAGGGACAGAGGAGCCTGGTGAGCTACAGTTTCTAGGGTCGCACAGAGTCAGACACGACTAAAGCAACTTAGCGCATAGGCACGCATGAATGTATGTATAACTGAGCCACATTATTGTACAGCAGAGATTCACACATTGTAAGTCAACTATGTCAATTAAAAAAATAGAGGAACAAAATAGGGCCAGTACCAGGTGGAGTTGGTCCCCTTCAATCCAATGGGTCCAGTCTCTGTTCTTCTTTTCCCCCTTCTGCACACAAGTGAGTCTGTCATTTTCCCAGGTGACCAAGCTCTGCATGAGGGATGGGAGAAAATACTGATTTGCTCTGGAAGCATCTTCAGATATGACTAGAGAAGGTATCAAGGACCTTGCAAAACTAAAAGTCTATGTCATGACTTTAATTTTTGCTTTGCGGGCTTCCCTGATGGCTCAGTGGTAAAGAATCCACCTGTCGATGCCGGAGACACAGGTTCGATCTCTGATCAGGGAAGATCCCACATGCCTCGGAGCACCTAAGCCCACGCACCACAGCTGTTGAGCCTGTGCTCTAGAGACTGAGAGCCACAACCCCTGAGGTCACGTGCCTTAGAACCTGTGCTCTGCAGCAAGAGAAGCCACTGCAATGAGAAGGCTTTGCGCCACAACTAGAGAGTAGCCACAATGGCCACAACTAGAGAAAACAGCCCACATGGCAACAAAGACCCAGCACAGCCAAAACTAGATAAATAATTTTTACCTTGCATTTTCTGTTATCCACGCCTTTGTTATCCTCATCAAATTCTTCTCCGACTTTAAATTTCACAACATAGTTCCTGAAGGTGCTGTTCGTGTGGATGGTAAAAGAATCCCCATTCTGCTCTATCACTTTCTGTGGCTTCAGCATCTTGGCTATCTTATGAGCGGCAAAGTCAATATCTTAAAAATAATTTTTTAGAAAGAAAAGACATTTAAACATTTACTTGAGACACAAAAGCTAAAGATTGGCAGCTGTTCTCAAAATCATTGCATCTGATGGCTAGTGTTTCTCAGGGTTTTGGTATAGACAGTTCCCATTCAGTGGCTTTGAACGCATTATGAACTAGAGATAAAGGCTGCTTATTTTGTTTATCTGCTTTAATACTTATTTATTTGGCTGCCTTGAGTCTTAGCAGTGGGCGGGATCTTCAATCTTCGTTGTGGCACCTGGAATGTTTAATTGTGGCATGCAACTCTTAGTTGCAGCATGTGGACTCTAGTTCCCTGACCAGGGATTGAACCAGGGCTCCCTGCATTGACAGCGCAGTCTTAGTCACTAGACCAGCAGGGAAGTCCCGAGGTTGCTATTTTAAAATGAGAAAAAGTGAAAGTGAAAGTCATTGAGTTGTGTCTGACTCTTTGTGACTGCATGGACTATACAGTCCATGCAATTCTCCAGGCCAGAATACTGGAGTGGGTTCCCCTTCTCCAGGGGATCTTCTCAACCCCAGGATTGAACCCAGGTCTCCCACATTGCAGGTGGATTCTTTATCAGCTGAGCCACCAGGAAGCAAAGTGCAATTTTAGCCAGAGCTGAGGGAGGTGACAAAGTGAGTGGTGAGCTGTGCAGATCTTGGGGGGAAAGAAGTGTAGGACTGGAGAAGGAAATGGCAACCACTCCAGTATTCTTGCCTGGAGACCCCCATGGAGTCTGGTGTGCTACAGTCAGAGGGGTCGCAGAGTCGGACACTACTTAGCAACTGACCAGCAACAGCAAGTGTACAACAGAGCTCACTAGAACTCTCAGGAAGTGCGTGTCAGGTGGTCTCAGGAACCTTCAGGAGACTGGGGTGGCTGGAGAAGAATGAGGGAGAATGAGGAGGAGGGGAGGACCTAGAGATGAGATTCAGGGTAGCATAAGGGACCATTGGGCTTTAATTCAGAGCATGATGGAGTTGGATGGGAGCCACTGGAATATTTACAGCAGGTGACATGATCTCATTGGCAGGCAGCCACAACTGCTGGCTTGTCATTCTGAACATTCCTATGAGTCATGGGACATGGTTCTCCTATTTAGGGAATGTCCTGTTCATGTAGAATGAAGTTTCAGGAATCATTTCAGAGATTTATGTACTTCGTTGCAGATAGCTTGGTCCCAGAATTTTCCCTGTCTTAACTTGTTTGCCTAACAGATTCCTTTTTTTTTTTCCTGACATGACTGGCCCTCAGAGCTAGCTGTGCTTTCCAGGGCTAGGTGCCTCACATCTCCATTTCCAGCCTAGAAAATGTGGCCCAGCCCTTTATAGGGCTCCATGAGCATCGCATTAGCCCCTACCCAATTCTTTTTTTCGAATGTATTTTTTGGCTGCACCACACAGGTTGCAGGTTATTAGTTCCCCTAAACCTAGGATTGAACCCCGGGCCCTCAGCAGTGAAAGTGCTGAGTCTTAACCAGTGGACCACCAGGGAGCTTCGAGTTCTATGCATTTCTAAGCTCGATGATGGTGTGAATGTCCTTGTCTTAAGAAAGCTGGTTTTTTTTGGCTTCCCTAGTGGTCCAGTGGTCATGAATCTGCTTTGTAATGCAGGGGACACCAGTCTGATTCCTGGTCCAGGAAGATCCCACATGCCACAGGACAACTAAGCCCCTGCGCCACTACTACCAGCCCATGTTCAGCAATTACTGAAGTTTGTGTGCCCTAGAGCCCATGTTCCCCACCAAGAGAAGCCACTGCAATGAGAAGCCAGCACACTGCTGCTAGAGACTAACCCCCCCACACCCACGCTCTCTGCATCTAGAGAAAGTCCATGTATGATAACAAAGACCCAGTGCAGCAATAAATACATAAATAATTTTTAAAAAGCTAGCTGCCTGGAAAAAAGAAAGGCTTTCTTAAAATGAAATAATGTCATTTTCGGTATATTGTCACCCTGTTTATTTAACTTATATGTAGAGTACATTATGTGAAATGCCAGGGTGGATGAATCACAAGCTGGAATCAAGATTGCCAGGAAAATATCAACAACCTCAGATATGCAGATGATATTAACCTAATGGCAGAAAGTGAAGAGGAACTAAAAGAACATCGTGATGAAGGTGAAAGAGCAGAGTGAAAAAGCTGGCTTGAAACTCAACATTCAAAAAACTAAGACCATGGCATCTGGTCCCATCACTTCATGGTAAATAGCTGGGGAAAAAATGGAAACAGTGGCAGATTTTATTTTCTTGGGCTCCAAAATCACTGAGGACAGTGACTGCAGTCATNAAAAGCTGGCTTGAAACTCAACATTCAAAAAACTAAGACCATGGCATCTGGTCCCATCACTTCATGGTAAATAGCTGGGGAAAAAATGGAAACAGTGGCAGATTTTATTTTCTTGGGCTCCAAAATCACTGAGGACAGTGACTGCAGTCATGAAATTAAAAATGCTTGTTCCTTGAAAGACAAACCTAGACAGCATCTTGAAAAGCAGAGACCTCACTTTGCTGACAAAGGTCCATATAGTCAAAGCTATGCTTTTTCCAGTAGTCATGTATGAATGTGCTATGCTTAACTACCCTTCGTGTCTGACTGTTTGTGACCCCATAGACTGTAGCTCACCAGGCTCCTCTGACCTGGCGTGGATTGCCATGCCCTTCTCCAGGGGATCTTTCCAATCCAGGTATCGAACCCAGGTCTCCTACATTGCAGGCTGATTCTTTACCATCTGAGCCATCAGGGAAGGTCGAGAATACTGCACTGTGTAGTCTATCCCTTCTCCAGGTGATCGTCCTGACCCAGGGATTGAACCGCATTGCAGGTGGAGTCTTTACCAGCTGAGCTGCCAGGGAAGCCCATGGATATGACAGCTGGACCATAAAGAACGCTGAGTGCTGAAGAATTGATGCTTTTGAACTGTGGTGCTGGAGAAGACTCTTGAGAGTCCCTTGGACTGCAAGGAGACCAAACCAGTCAATCCTAAAGGAAATCAACCCTGAATATTAATTGGAAGGACTGATGCTGAAGCTGATGTTCCAATACTTTGGCCACCTGATGGGAAGAGCTGACTTATCGGAAAAGACCCTGATGCTTGGAAAGACTGAGGGCAGAAGGAGAAGGGGGCGACAGAGGATGAGACGGTTGGATGGCAGTATTGACTCAATGGACATGAATTTGAGCAGACGTCGGGAGACAGTGAAGGTAGGAAACCTGGCATGCCGCAGTCCATGGGGTCACAGAGTCAGACACAACTTAGCAACTGAACAACAACATCATTTGCAACATATTGGATGGACGTAGAGATGATCGTACTAAATGAAATAAGTCAGAAAGAGACAAATACCATATGATATCAGTTATTAATATATGTGGAATCTAAAATATGATACAAATGAACTTATCTATGAAACAGAAACAGACTAACAGACATAGAGAATACACTTGTGGTTGTGGAGAGTCAGGGAGTGGAGAAGGAAAAGATTGCCCGTTTGAGATTAGCAGAAGAAGCTGTTATATATAGGATGGATAAACAGCAAAGTCCTACTGTATAGTATAGGGAACCATATTCAATATCTTGTGATAAACCATAATGGAAAAGAATATAAAAAAGAATAATACATATATTTAACTGAGTCACTGTTATACAGTGGAAATTAGCAGAATATTGTAGATCAACTTTTTTCAATACAATGAAAAAAAACTTTTTAACCTAGAACTCTAGCTTTTAGCATGAAATGCAAATGATCCAGTGTTTACTTATTTTCAGCAATCTTTAAACATGGAGGCTAAACCCTTAAAATATTTATCTGATTATTACTATGATCAAGCCAAATTTAAAATAGTTATCACGGACTTTCCTTAAACCCTTTTCTTTATGTATAACAAAAACACATAAGAAATCAAACTTTAGATGGTTATATCAATTATGCTTTTACAATCAGTGAGATGATTTGTTGCTAGTAAATTTATAATTGGTATACCACATTATAAGACTGTCACTTAACAGATTGGTGGTTGCTGGCTGGCTTTTTAAAGATCAAAATTGACTCTAGCTTAGGTTCTGGTCATTTCCTTCCAGGTCTACACTTACCATGACCTCAGTGACCAAGTTGCTCATAAGGCTTTTGTCCAGGTCAAACCACACTTTTCCACACCATTGATTTTTTAAGTAGGAAGTATGACATTCCAGCAGAAGGAAGTGAAGTGGAAGTCGCTCAGTCATGTCCAACTCTGCGGCCCCGTGGACTATAAAGTCCATGGAATTCTCCAGGCCAGAATACTGGAGTGGGTAGCCTTTCCCTTCTCCAGGGANCCATTGATTTTTTAAGTAGGAAGTATGACATTCCAGCAGAAGGAAGTGAAGTGGAAGTCGCTCAGTCGTGTCCAACTCTGCGGCCCCGTGGACTATAAAGTCCATGGAATTCTCCAGGCCAGAATACTGGAGTGGGTAGCCTTTCCCTTCTCCAGGGAATCTTCCCAACTCAGGGATCAAACCCAGGTAACAATCTAAATGACGCACATACCATTATAAGCATGTGAGCATATACATTTTAGGGCAGGATCTCAAAGAGGCCAACACAAACACATACTTTTTTGAACTTCATCTGTTCACATTAGCCCTTCATTTCACAGCCACATCTTTTTGAAAATTTTTTAATTTTTATTTATTTATATTATTTGGCTGTGCCGGGTCTTAGTTGTGGCATGTGGGATCTTTGCTTGAAGCCTACAGGGTCTTTTATACATATATAACTGAAATGTTTCATTTAAAAAATTTTATAGTTTGTGAGTGACAAAATGAACAGTGTGTAATGTGATGTGACCAAAACTATGTTTTTAAAGTGCATTCATACACAGAGTCTAAATTTCATGTAAAAAAATAAAAATAAAAACCAGTCATTTAATAGTGTCAAATTTTTATCCCATTACACGTGAATATTGTGTCAGATTTGATTAATTTGTCTTACAGCAAGATCTTTAGCTGTGGCATGTGAAACATGCAGCATGTGAGATCTAGTTCCCTGATCAGGGATTAAACCCAGGCCCCCTGCCTTGGGAGCTCAGTCTTAGCCACTGTACCAGCAGGGAAGTCCCCCAAAGCCACTTCTAATTTTGAGGCAATGTGGGTCTTGGAGCCAACAGAAATTGGCTTTAAATCCCGGCTTATGCAGTAACCATCAACAAGTTGGTAACATCCTTGTGTTCTTATGTTCATAATAGATTAAAGGGAAGTCCTGGACAAGATGGTCAAGCTCTGT
Source organism: Oreotragus oreotragus (assembly GCA_006410675.1). Lineage (NCBI taxonomy): Eukaryota > Metazoa > Chordata > Mammalia > Artiodactyla > Bovidae > Oreotragus > Oreotragus oreotragus. The sequence continues at coordinate 84,276 of SJYX01010343.1, forward strand.
AGGCATTAGCTTCCTTCCTGCCTAGAGTGTCATACCCTGGGTCATCCTTGGCTATTGTGGGGCCCACCAAGAACTCCGAAATCTGCAGCCAACTTCTCCAGACTATAGATCCCAAGCAAACTTTCTTCAGTGTCCAAAGGACAAGTTGCCTTTCTTTTCCCTTCGATTTGGCAGAAGCTAGGAAAGAGCAATATTGTTGGATCTGCAGGATCAGCTCTACTCAAAAAGGAGTTATTTCCCTCCTCAGAAGAGATGCTGGTTGGGACACATTGAAACAAACTCTCTGTGGGGCCCACCTCATTGCAAATCTCTTCTGTGTCTTTCCTTTCTTTTTTATAGAAAATAGACATTATTCAGCTTCCCTGGTGGCTCAGACAGTAAAGAATTCACCTGCAGTGTGAGAGACTTAGGTTCAATCCCTGGTTAGGAAGATTCCCTGGAGAAGGGCCTGGAAACTCACTCTAGTATTCTTGCCTGGAGAATCCCGTGGATACAGAAGCCTGGTGGGCTACAGTCCATGGGGTTGTAAAGAGTCAGACATGACTGAGCGACTGAAAATCATCAGTAAGTTCAGGGGTTTTAAGTATGAGCAACCCATTCTCCTTGCTTGGCACTGCAATAAAGCTTTCTCTGCTCTAAACTCTGATGTTTCAAGTTACTTGGTCTCACCATCATAAAATAAAATTCATAGTTTATGGCAAGACAAGGGAAATTTAAACATAAAAATTATTTGCCTTTTGGCCTTCCCCTCTACCTCCCTCCCCACCACACTGTGTATATGTGTGATACTAAGTCATTTCTGATTCAATGAAACTATGAGCCATGCTGTGTAGGGCCACCCAAGATGGATGGGTCATAATGAAGAGTTCTGACAAAACGTGGTCCACTGGAGAAGGGCATGGCAAACCACTTCAGTATTCTTGCCTTGAGAACCCCATAAACAGTATGAAAAGGCAAAAAGACATGACACTGAAAGATGAACTCCCCAGGTAGGTAAGTGCTCCATATGCTACTGGAGAAGAGTGGAAAAATAACTCCAAAAAGAATGAAGAGACAGAGCCAAAGTGAAAACAACGCCCAGTTGTGGATGTGACTGGTGATGGAAGTAAAGTCCAGTGCTATAAAGAACAATATTGCATAGGAACCTGAAATGGTAGGTCCATGAATCAAGGTCAATTGGAAGTGGTCAAACAGGAGATGGCAAGAGTGAACATCGACATTTTAGGAATCAGTGAACTAAAATGGACTGGAACAGGCGAATTTAATTCAGATGGCCATCATATCTACTTCTGTGGGCAAGAATCCCTTAGAAGAAATGGAGTAGCCCTCATATTCAATAAAAGAGTCTGAAATGCAGTACTTGGGTGCAATCTCAAAAATGACAGGATGATCTCTGTTCATTTCCAAGGCAAAACCATTCAATATCACAGTAATCCAAGTCTATGCCCCAACTACTGATGCCAAAGAAGCTGAAGTTGAACAGTTCTATGAAGACCTACAAGATCTTCTAGAACTAACACCAAAAAAAAAAGATGTCCTTTTCATCATAGGGGACTGGAACGTAAAAGTAGGAAGTCAAGAGATACATGGAATAGGCAAGTTTGACCTTAGAGTACAAAATGAAGCAGGGCAAAGTCTAATAGAGTTTTGTCAAGAGAATGCACTGGTCATAGCCAACAGCCTCTTCCAACAACACAAGAGTTGACTCTACACATGGACATCACCAGATAGTCAATACTGAAATCAGATTGATTATATTCTTTGCAGCTAAAGATGGAGAAGCTCTATATAGTCAGCAAAAACAAGACCAGGAGCTGACTGTGGCTCAGATCATGAACTCCGTATTGACAAATTCAGACTGAAATTGAAGAAAGAAGGGAAAACCATTAGACCACTTTCAGGTATGACCTAAATCAAATCCCTTATAATTATACAGTGGAAGTGACAAATAGTTTCAAGGGATTAGATTTGATAGACAGAGTGCCTGAAGAACTATGGACAGAGGTCTGTGACATTGTACAGGAGGCAGTGATTAAGACCATCGCCAAGAAAAAGAAATGCAAAAAGGCAAAGTGGTTGTCTGAGGAGGCCTTACAAACAGCTGAGAAGAGAAGCGAAAGGCAAAGGAGAAAAGGAAAGATATATCCGTCTGAATGCAGAGTTCCAAATAATAGCAAGGAGAGATAGGAAAGCCTTCCTAAGTGAACAATGAAAAGAAATAGAGGAAGAAATAGAATGAGAAAGACTAGAGATCTCTTCAAGAAAATTAGAGATATCAAGGGAAAATTTCATGCAAAGATGGGCACATTAAAGGACAAAAATGGTATGGGCCTAACAGAAGCAGAAGATATTAAGAAGAGGTGGCAAGAATACACAGAACTATACAAAAAAGATCTTAGCAACCCAGATAACCACGATGGTGTGATCCCTCACCTAGAGCCAGATATCCTGTAGTGCGAAGTCAAGTGGGCCTTAGAAAGCATCACTACAAACAAAGCTAGTGGAGGTGATGAAGTTCCAGCAGAGCTATTTCAAATCCTAAAAGATGATGCTGTGAAAGTGATACACTCAATATGCCAGCAAATTTGGAAAATTCAGCAGTGGCCACAGGACTGAAAAAGGTCAGTTTTCATTCCAATCCCAAGGAAAGGCAATGCCAAAGAATGTTCAAACTACTGCACAATTGCACTCATCTCACATGCTAGCAGAGTAATGCTCAAAATTCTCCAAGCCAGGCTTCAATAGTACGTGAACCAAGAACTTCCAGATGTTCAAGGTGGATTTAGAACAGGCAGAGGAAAAAAAAAAAAAGAAAGAAAAGGCAGAGGAACAAGAGATCAAATTGCCAACATCTATTGGATCATTGATGAAGCAAGAGAGTTCCAGAAAAACATCTGCTTCATTGACTACTCTAAAGCCTTTGACTGTGTAGATCAGACACAAAAAATGGAAAATTCTTAAAGAGATGGGAATACCAGACCACCTTACCTGCCTCCTGAGAAATTTGTATGCAGGTCAAGAAGCAACATGGATTCTTCGTCAAGCATCAGACGTGGAACAACAAACTGGTTCCAAATTGGGAAAGGAATTTGTTAAGGCTGTATATTGTCACCCTGCTTATTTAACTTATATACAGAGTACATCATTCAAAATGTCAGGCTGGATGAACTACAAACTGGAATCAAGACTGCCAGGAGAAATATCAATAACTTCAGATATGCACATGACACCACCCTTAAGGCAGAAAGCGAAGAAGAACTAAAGAGCCTCTCGATCAAAGTGAAAGAGAAGAATGGAAAAGCTGGCTTAAAACTCAACAGTCAAAAAACTAAGATGATGGCATCCAGTCCCATCACTTCATGGCAAATAGACAGTGACAGACTTTATTTTCTTGGGCTCCAAAATCACTGCAGATGGTGACTGCAGCCATGAAATTAAAAGATGCTTGTTCCTTGGAAGAAAAGCTATGACCAACCTAGACAGCATATTGAAAAGCAGAGACGTTACTTTGCCAACCAAGGTCTGTCTAGTCAAAAACTATGGTTTTCCAGTAGTCATATATAGATGTGAGAGTTGGACTATAAAGAAATCTGAGTGCCAAAGAATTTATGATTTTGAACTGTGGTGTTGGAGAAGACTCTTGAGAGCCCCTTGGACTGAAAGGAGATCCAACCAGTCCATCCTAAAGAAAATCAGTCCTAAATATTCATTGGAAGGACTGATGCTGAAGCTGAAGTTCCAATACTTTGGCTACCTAATGGGAAAAACTGACTCACTGGAAAAGACCCTGATGCTGGGAAAGATAGAAGGCAGGAGGAGAAGGAGATGACAGAGGATGAGATGGTTGGATGGCATCACCGACTCGATGAACATGAGTTTGAGCAAGCTCTGGGAGTTGGTGATGGACAGGGAAGCCTGCCATGTTGTTGCAGTCCATGGGGTTGCAAAGAGTGGGACACCACTGAGTGAACTGAACTGAAGTGAAAGCTTGGACTCTGACCCAATTCTGTCTGGAATCTCCTCTGCTCAAGTCCCTGCTAGAATAGCTTAAAAATTCCCCAATTTTGCCGTTCAAGGAGACACTGCTTTGAGAAAGATCTCCACTGTTGTCCTTATTTGCTTTAAGTAATTATAAATCCTTTCTTCTCCTGATATTTGGCTTGATGGTTTCTCTTGGATGTACGCCCATGAAGAGGTGAATTCGGTTTTCAGGTGACACTATGAGATCGCTTGGGTTGTATTTTAGACACTCTTAGAATATCAGCTATCATCCAACCACCTCTAACAAATTGGGAGTCTAACAGAATTCAGAGGCTGTATAGCTTTGATTCTATTACCAACAATCACTGGCTGTTTCTGGGTTTCCAGTTTGGTACTCTGCTATACTAACTAGCCTCTTTATTCCAGAAATCCCTAGCACACTTATATTTCTTTTGAGAAACAGAGTGCAAATAGGAGTTAATGTGTTGTCTGGATCGAATATCTTTCTGGAACCAGAACCAAACATTAAAAAAGGAATTGTGGGACTTCCCTGATGGTCCAGTGGTTAAGACTCCATGCTGCCATTGCAAGGAGCACAGGTTCAATCCCTGGTTGGGGAGCTAGTCTCCCACAGGCCATGCAGTACAGCCAAAATAAATAAAATTAAAACTTTTAAAAATAGAAGCTGTGAGGCAGGATATTGATTCAATACTATTTGGTTTAATCCTTTGTGAAATGGGTTGGATGATAAATGAATAGACTAATGTAAATAAGGACTTCCCAGGTGGTATAGTGGTAAAGGATCTGCTTTCCACTGCAGGAGACACAGATTTGATGGTTCAATCCCTGATCGGGAAGATCCTCTGGAATAGGAAATGGCAACCCTCCAATATTCTTGCCTGGAGAATCCCATGGACTCCCTGGCAGGCTACAGTCCATGGGGTTACAAAGAGTTGGACACAACTGAAGAGACTTAGCATGAATGCGTGCAATATAAATAAACAGAGCCTCTGTTAGCCTCTAGGATGGTAGATAACGGATAAACTTCTACAGAAATCATGAAAAAAGAAGTCTCAAACAAGGAGTCACAGCATAACATACAGAAAAGTAAGACAGTATTGGGGACAGGTGAAGGATTTCACGAATACACATTTGAAAAACGCTGATCACAACAGTCAGAAGGCTGCTTTGCGATACTCAACAGGCTTAAGAAAAGATGTTTCCACACACTTGAAACAGTCACCCTGACTCCATTCCCTGTTTTCTTCGCTAAGAAATTTGCTCTAAAAGCCATGGGAATGACTAAAAAGAAAGCACTGCAAGGCAAAATTCAAAGCCATGCCCTGATCTCTAACACTTTATCCTCCACAGAGACGTCAGATGCTAGCCAGAGAAACCAGGGGAGAAAGCACTTATGAGGACTTCCCTGGCAGTCCAGTGATTAACAACCCATAAACTCCCAACGTAGGGGCACAGGTTTGATCCTTGCATGGGGAACTAAGATCCCACATGCCATGGGTTGTGACCAAAAACAACCTCCCCACCAAAAAACCACAAACAAGCAGAAAAATAAAGCGCTTATGATCATATGTCCCCACTAACTTGAGGGTGAGGTGATAAGTAAATTGTCAGGGCTTACTACCTTTAGNTGAACTGAACTGAAGTGAAAGCTTGGACTCTGACCCAATTCTGTCTGGAATCTCCTCTGCTCAAGTCCCTGCTAGAATAGCTTAAAAATTCCCCAATTTTGCCGTTCAAGGAGACACTGCTTTGAGAAAGATCTCCACTGTTGTCCTTATTTGCTTTAAGTAATTATAAATCCTTTCTTCTCCTGATATTTGGCTTGATGGTTTCTCTTGGATGTACGCCCATGAAGAGGTGAATTCGGTTTTCAGGTGACACTATGAGATCGCTTGGGTTGTATTTTAGACACTCTTAGAATATCAGCTATCATCCAACCACCTCTAACAAATTGGGAGTCTAACAGAATTCAGAGGCTGTATAGCTTTGATTCTATTACCAACAATCACTGGCTGTTTCTGGGTTTCCAGTTTGGTACTCTGCTATACTAACTAGCCTCTTTATTCCAGAAATCCCTAGCACACTTATATTTCTTTTGAGAAACAGAGTGCAAATAGGAGTTAATGTGTTGTCTGGATCGAATATCTTTCTGGAACCAGAACCAAACATTAAAAAAGGAATTGTGGGACTTCCCTGATGGTCCAGTGGTTAAGACTCCATGCTGCCATTGCAAGGAGCACAGGTTCAATCCCTGGTTGGGGAGCTAGTCTCCCACAGGCCATGCAGTACAGCCAAAATAAATAAAATTAAAACTTTTAAAAATAGAAGCTGTGAGGCAGGATATTGATTCAATACTATTTGGTTTAATCCTTTGTGAAATGGGTTGGATGATAAATGAATAGACTAATGTAAATAAGGACTTCCCAGGTGGTATAGTGGTAAAGGATCTGCTTTCCACTGCAGGAGACACAGATTTGATGGTTCAATCCCTGATCGGGAAGATCCTCTGGAATAGGAAATGGCAACCCTCCAATATTCTTGCCTGGAGAATCCCATGGACTCCCTGGCAGGCTACAGTCCATGGGGTTACAAAGAGTTGGACACAACTGAAGAGACTTAGCATGAATGCGTGCAATATAAATAAACAGAGCCTCTGTTAGCCTCTAGGATGGTAGATAACGGATAAACTTCTACAGAAATCATGAAAAAAGAAGTCTCAAACAAGGAGTCACAGCATAACATACAGAAAAGTAAGACAGTATTGGGGACAGGTGAAGGATTTCACGAATACACATTTGAAAAACGCTGATCACAACAGTCAGAAGGCTGCTTTGCGATACTCAACAGGCTTAAGAAAAGATGTTTCCACACACTTGAAACAGTCACCCTGACTCCATTCCCTGTTTTCTTCGCTAAGAAATTTGCTCTAAAAGCCATGGGAATGACTAAAAAGAAAGCACTGCAAGGCAAAATTCAAAGCCATGCCCCGATCTCTAACACTTTATCCTCCACAGAGACGTCAGATGCTAGCCAGAGAAACCAGGGGAGAAAGCACTTATGAGGACTTCCCTGGCAGTCCAGTGATTAACAACCCATAAACTCCCAACGTAGGGGCACAGGTTTGATCCTTGCATGGGGAACTAAGATCCCACATGCCATGGGTTGTGACCAAAAACAACCTCCCCACCAAAAAACCACAAACAAGCAGAAAAATAAAGCGCTTATGATCATATGTCCCCACTAACTTGAGGGTGAGGTGATAAGTAAATTGTCAGGGCTTACTACCTTTAGGAAAAATAATCATTAATTCCTCCTTATGAATTAGAAACAGAGAGGAAATAAGATTCAGATTAAGGGTAGCAGAATATGCCACTCCAAGATATGCCACTTTTTCATATTGACTATTTTGAAATGAAGGCCATGGGAAAGCAGAAAAGCCCTGCCCTCCCCCAGAGCAGAACATAATTTTGTAAACGTGTCCCCTGCTCTCCCTGTACCAGGTTGGACAGAAATTAGGGACACAACTCTGAACTCCTATCAGTCTAGAGGTGGCACCAGGAGAATTTACATAACAAACTTTACCAACTCGTTCTTATTTACCATTAGCTCCTGCATGTATTTATCTTCCCACAATTTGTCACTCCTGGAATCTCAAAGCCCTTTTCTTTGTCTTGTCACTTCTCTACAGAATTATTACTTTTTGCTCAGGTGCCATATAACTTCCGTTTTTTGTTTTTTTTTTTTCCCTTTCTTCTTTTCAAAAAATTTTTGGCCACACCTGGTGGCATGTGGGATCTTAGTTCCCCAACCAGGGATCAAACCCATGGCCCCTGCATTGGAAGTCGAATCTCAACCACTGGCCCACCAGGGAAGTTCCCTAAGCTCAGCTTCTAACCAATCTGAGATACTCATCACTGAATGCTCCTGAGTGTATTCACCATGCATGTGTTAACAAGCTTCTGTTTGTTGTCTTGTTACTCTGTCTCTTAGTATAATTTACAGGGTCCCAGCCAATGAAACTAAGAAAGGTAGAGAACTAACATTTTTTTCCTTGCCTATAAGGTTTCTGTCAGTATGAATCTGATTTAGTTTGAAAAGTTCCAGCCCTCCCTGCTTAGTGTGAGAAAGGGAGGGTAAAATCCTACCATAGGCTGGGAGATCTTACAGACACACTGGAACCTTAGAATTGCTGTTTAGTTACTCAGTCATGTCTGACTCTTTGCAACCCCATGGACTGTAGCCTGCCAGGCTCCTCTGTCCATGGGGTTCTCCAGGCAATAACACTGGAGTGGGTTGCCATTTCCTTCTCCAGGGGACGTTCCCAACCCAGGGATCAAACCTGCATCTCCTGTGTTGGCAGGCTGATTCTATACCACTGAGCCACCTGGGAAGCCCAGAATGGTACATTCCAAAACAGTTAAAATACCTGATTTTATATTATTATTTTTTTTTAGGCGTGGTTAAAAGAAAAAAAAATGGACCCCCTGCTCTCAATTTGCAGATGGAGAAACCCAAACCCAGGTCAGATAACGCGGAAGAGGAGCCAGAGCAGCCCCCAGCCCCCCAGACTTCTGGAAGCTCCGGCCCTATCAAAAGTGCCCCTGATCAGGGACTTCCCTGGTGAGCCAGTGTCTAAGACTCCATGCTCCCAATGCAGGGGGTCTGGGATCCATCCCTGGTCAGGCAACACGTCCCACCTGCCCCAACTAAGAGTTTGAATGCTGCAACTAAAGATCTCACATCTTGCAACTAAGACCCAGCGCAGCCAAATAAAAAAATAAAGTTCAAAGAAGATGCCCTATCTCCTTTCACCATTCCGATAGCCTTCGCAAGTTCTGCTGGCTGGTAGGGTAGCCAGCTTCCACTTGTGTCCGTTGGACATTAGAAACATGGCTAGTCCTGGCTTGAGGTATGCTGCCAGCTTAAAATGAACTCCTATTTAACAACAGCAACACAAAAAGGTGCCTCTGCTGTTATTTAGTCAGAAGCGCTAGGCATGAGCAGGTGCTCAGAACCACCAACGCTGACGAAATCAATTACCGGCAGGAGGAACTGAGCATCAGTACCACAGGGAAGCATTCTACCGTCAGGGCAGGAAAGAAACTCTGGGGACCCTGTCGCCCCCCTACACCCCCTGAGGCCCCTCCCGTCTTTTTTCTCCCTGCCCCGCAGGGGAAAGTGGAAGCAAACCCTCCAAGCACCGACTCACAGTCCTCCTGGCTGGAATTGGGCCCCGGGGTGGGGGTGAGGGGGTAGCGGCCTCTAAAGGGTCTGGGTTTATTAACCCCCGCCCTTCGATGAGAAGAGGAAACCAGAAAACTAAAGATTTCAGACGTGTCTCCAGAACTGTAACCCGCACTAGAGCCGCCGGAGGTCTCGGGGCGGGGAGCGGGGCGAGGGCGGAGCCGGAGGCCAGGCTCGGGACGCTGCTCTGGGGCCCCGGAATCTGCGTCCCGGAGCATCTCCAGGGGGCGCTGATGCTGCGGGCCGGGACCTCCCCTGGACTCGGGGATTCCCTCAACTGGTTGCCCAGAGACCGGCGTTAAAGCTGCCGCAGAGCGAGGATCTCCGGGGAGGGGCTTCGGGTCGCGGCGCCTCCCCCGACACCTATGGGGAACCCCATCTTGTCCCCAACTCTCCCTGCGAGGTGGCCTACGCCACGGTCGCCCCCACCTGCTTGGGAGTCCGCGATGGGACAGGAGCCTTGGCCGCGTGGACCGGGCACTGGCGGACAGAGGGGAGGACAGACAGACTGGCGGAGTAGGAGAAGAAGGACGGGAGGGACCAGGAGATTGCCAGACTCGTGGAGAACAGGGGGATGCGGGAGACTGAAGGATGGGGGGACAGGCGGCTGGACTGAAGGACTGGCAGACGGACGGAGGTGGGAGGCCCACGACAGTCAGACGGACGTTCAGGGGGACGGAGGATAGACGAGGATGGGGAAGGTGAACCCGTAGTAAGACTCGGGGGACACACGGGTGCAGGTGAGGGGACGCAGGGAGACGGACCAGCAGGCCAGCCCGGCCGCCTCCGCCCCGAGAAGCATGAAACCTGTTTAAATTTCAGATAACTAAGGGAACAGGACATGGAGAAATCATATTTCCTTCCTACCCTTAAAATCTTATTGTTCTAAATGTTGGCCTGAAAATGAAATTCACAGGAATAACTAATAATAGTGTCAGCAATTGTGCTGGTTGGTATGGCTCTTGGCCAGTTTGGGCAAGGACCATCTATTATGGGTAGGGTTGAATGGATGTTGAAGTAGATTGGACATAGATTGGACTTGCCCATGGGAGAAGGAGAAATCTTCTCCTCTACAATTCCAAGATCTTTCTTCCTGACTAAGACCAAAGCTGTCTGGAAAGGAAAGACAAATGTTACTTGGCCAAATTTGTGCTTTCCTTCCATTTGATACTGGCAAAGTGAAGCAAAAAATTAAGAGCCAAGAAGTAGTCCTATGCTTGTGGACGAGCAGCGCTTTCTCCTAGACAGTGATGAGTGGGAATGATGAGGGGCATTTGTAGTGGAGGCATTTTTCTGGCATTTGATGGAATCTGATATTGGTCCAGGAAAGAATGGTGCACACAGTAAAGACATAAACTTCACCTCATCTATACCTCCCCTCCTAACACAAGGAGGCAGCGCCATCAGGGAGCTTGGTCCCCTTTCGGGGATGAGACCTAGATACACAGGGGATTTACTGTACTTCTTTTTGGCTGTGCCGGGTCTTCGTTGCTGCACGGGCTTTGCTCGGTTGCAGTGAGTGGGGCCCACTCTCTAGTTGTGGAGCACGGGCTTCTCACTGCGGTGGCTTCTCTTGTTGCACAGCATGGGCTCCAGGTGCTTGGGCTCAGCAGTTGTGGCGCATGGGCTTAGTTGCTCCAAGGCATGTGGGATCTTCCCAGACTGGGGATCATACCCATGTTTCCTGCATTAGCAGGAGGGTTCTTTATCACCAGGGCATCCCCGGTGGCTGAGGTTAAAATGTCTGCCTGCAATGCAGGAGATCTGGGTTCGATCCCTGGGTCAGGAAGATCCCCTGGAGAAGGAAATGGCAACCCACTCCAGTATTCTTGCCTGAAGAATCCCATGGAGGGAGGAGCCTTGTAGGCTACAGCCCCTGGGGTTGCAAAGAGTCGGACACGATTGAGCTACTTCACTTTCACTTTCTTTATCACTGAGCCACCAGGGAAGCCCCCATTATACTTTTATCACTAATTCAGTTTGAAAATTTCCCTAACACTTTTAAACGTGTCATTGTTGTCATGTTACCCACTGGTCTGGAAAAACTTGGGCACTTAACTTGATTTGGGAAACACTGTCTGCTGCATTATTGACTGATAACGCACTTGAGGCAGACATGGATCTGAATCTCAGCACTGAAACCAAGGTGATTTCCTGAGCGGAGTGGGGGTATTGTCCCAGAGGAGGAGTCCAACAGACAGGAATTCCTCACCATGTCCTGGTGCTACTGTAACAGGTCAAAAACTGTATGTGGACCCCACCAAGCTTCCCTCCTATGAGCCCCACATCCCACCCCACACACTTGACTTCAATCAGGCTGGCTCCATGAATGGGCTTCTCCATACCTCCTCTCAGGTTGTTCCTCCCATCTAAGGTTGTTGGAAGTGGCAAAAAACAAACTAGAAACGGCACTTCTCAAGTTTCAGATACATGATAAATAACTTGTAGTATTTTATTAGGCTTTCCTGGTGGCTCAGTGGTAAAGCATCTGCCTGTAATGCAGGAGAACCAGGTTCAACCCCTCTGGTCAGGAAGATCCCCTGGAAGTCATGGCAACCCACTCCAGTATTCTTGCCTGGAGAACCCCATGGACAGAGGAGCCTGGCGGGCTACAGTCCNTCCTGGTGGCTCAGTGGTAAAGCATCTGCCTGTAATGCAGGAGAACCAGGTTCAACCCCTCTGGTCAGGAAGATCCCCTGGAAGTCATGGCAACCCACTCCAGTATTCTTGCCTGGAGAACCCCATGGACAGAGGAGCCTGGCGGGCTACAGTCCATAGGGTTGAAAAGAGTTGGACACGACTGAAGCAACTTAGCAGCAGCAGCAGCAGCATATAAACAAACAAAAAAAAACAACCCCCCCTACCAGCATCAAATACACCAGCTCTGCACAATTCCTAAATTCACATTATAAGTGCCAAATATGAGACATGAGAGAGAATAAACAATGGCATTTTCCCCTCTTCCTCAATGAAAGCTGCAACAGTTACTAATATTTATTTCCTTGTGAAATTCATTGTCCTAGTTTCATTATCCAAAGAGGAAGCTGTGTCCTTAAGCAGACCCCGAAACAAGTCAAGCAGCTCCTTCTGTGTACAAAGTTGCTGATCCACAAATACAACAATAGGACCATTTCACTGTTACCAGGTCTCCTGGGAGGGTCCCTATGAGCCTTACCCAGTGAGCCCTGAGGTCAGTACACTCAGCAAACTATGGGCACTTCTAGGTGAAAAGGCCTCTATAGTAGAAAAGAAGTTTCTAGCACTGGAACCTTCCTGCAGTTCAGACATACTTCAGATAAACTTGTGTAGTTTTCCAGAAGAAATCAAAGTTAAATTTTGATAACTTCATCAACTTCTAGCAATAGTTCTATTGCTATTTTTCAGTACTGCTCCAATTTTTAAACTCCAAAAAACTGAGGAGCAGGGGAACGATTCTCATTTCTATGATCTGAGGTTATGACCTTTCATTCATTCAGCAGGTTGAGACTGAAACCACTGAGTGCCAAGCTTTGTATTCTTCTCTGTCTTTGAGAAACAGATCCATTGACTTCAGTAAGAATAAGCCAGGAATGGGGACTTCCATGGTGGTCCAGTGGTTAAGAATCTACCTTTCAATGCAGAGGACACAGGTTCAGTCCCTGGTTGGGGAACTATTATCCCAAATGCCACAGTTGGTGAGCTGCCACTACTGACCCTGGAGGCCTCAGCTAGACAGAAGTCTGCATGCCACAATGAAAGATCCCACATGCTGCAACCAAGACCTGACGCAGCCATAAATAAATAAATATTAAGAGGCCAAGAGCCATAGAATTTACATTTGCCAACTTTCTTTTTTAAAACTGTGGCGTCAAATAAAACTATCCAACTGCACAGATATGTTTTTTCTTCTGCAGAGGTATAAATTTTTCATCCAGAGTAGTGTAGTATGAAATGTAAATCATTTGGTGTAGGTATGTCAAGGTAAATTATTCTACTTTCTTTAGAATAAAGTTAAATTTAGTCCTGTTTCTATCACAGAATGATTTTCATGAACATAAAACTATTCTAAAAAAAACTATTTCTGATTTTTGTGCTTTCAGTTCAGTTCAGTCGCTCAGTCGTGTCCGACTCTCTGAGACCCCATGAATCGCAGCACACCAGGCCTCCCAGTCCATCACCAACTCCAGGAGTTCACTCAGACTCACACCCATCCAGTCAGTGATGCCATCCAGCCATCTCATCCTCTGTTGCCCCCTTCTCCTCCCGCCCCCAATCCCTCCCAGCATCAGAGTTATTTCCAATGAGTCAACTCTTCCCATGAGGTGGCCAAAGTACTGGAGTTTCAGCTTCAGCATCATTCCTTCCAAAGAAATCCCAGGGGTGCTCTCCTTCAGAATGGACTGGTTGGATCTCCTTGCAGTCCAAGGGACTCTCAAGAGTCTTCTCCAACACCACAGTCTGCTTTTCAATATGCTATCGATGTTGGTCATAACTTTTCTTCTAAGGAGCAAGCGTCTTTTAATTTCATGAGTGCAGTCACCATCTGCAGTGATTTTGGAGCCCCCAAAAATAAAGTCTGACACTGTTTCCACTGTTTCCCCATCTATTTCCCATGAAGTCTATTTCCCCATCTATTTCCCACGATGGGACCAGGTGCCATGATCTTTGTTTTCTGAATGTTGAGCTTTAAGCCAACTTTTCCACTCTCTTCTTTCACTTTTTTTTTTTTGTATTTATTTTTTTACACGAACTCCCAAACATGAACCCCCCTCCCACCTCCCACCCCATCTTCTTTCACTTTCATCAAGAGGCTTTTTAGTTTCTCTTCACTTTCTGCCATAAGGGTGGTGTCATCTGCCTATCTGAGGTTATGGATATTTCTCCCGGCAATCTTGATTCCAGGTTGTGTTTCTTCCAGCCCAGCGTTTCTCATGAGGTACTCTGCATATAAGTTAAATAAGCAAGGTGACAGTATACAGCCTTGACGTACTCCTTTCCCTATTTGGAACCAGTCTGTTGTTTCATGTCCAGTTCTAACTATTGCTTCCTGACTTGCAGATAGGTCAGGTGGTCTGGTATTCCCAGCTCTTGCAGAATTTTCAACAGTTTATTGTGATCCACACAGTCAAAGGCTTTGGCATAGTCAATAAAGGACAAATGTTTTTCTGGAACTCTCTTGCTTTTCCCATGATTCAGCGGATGTTGGCAATTTGATCTCTGGTTCCTCTGCCTTTTCTAAAACCAGCTTGAACATCTGGAAGTTCACGGTTCACGTATTGCTGAAGCCTGGCTTGGAGAATTTTGAGTATTACTTTACTAGCATGTGAGATGAGTGTAATTGTGCAGTATGGGTAAAACTGCCACAGAATTTTAATCAGTAGCAAATCATATAACAAGTTTGTCTTTTTAACATAATGTTATAACTTCAATTATTATTTGAGTGTTCTACTTTGGTTAAAGTTCATACAAAAGAACAAGAGACAAAGCATAAAAAACAAGCTCTTTTCCTGCTTAAATTCACAAATGGCAGGTTCACAGGGAATGGAACAGAAACTGCAAGGGTCTTTCAAAACTCAAGAGTTTTAGATGGGGACTGTGGAGCTTTCTTGCACAAACCATTCATCAGGGCCTCAAAACTCTGAGCTAAAGGAACTGCTGGGCTGATTCAGTGTGGTATTTCTCACGTCCCTTCATTGTTTGATTATTTGAGTAAAGACGAAGAGCATTCATACTTCATAAAATCCTTGAATGAGTCCTCTCATTCTCTTGCATGAGACTCCTTGAATAAGAGACCTCATTCTCAGAGGTCTCTTATGTGCTAAGAAAATCCGTGCATAACATGTGGACAGCAGAGGTTCCCTATGTGTCATGGGCATCAGAAACACCTGTGTACCTTTCTAAACATTCCAGGGCCTGGACGCCTCTTCCTGCCTCCAAAAGTGATGCTGCAGGCAACATGCCTTAGCAAAGCTTCACTGGCCTTCTGAGATGTGTCAGAGAGAACGAACTACTGGTGTAAAGTGGCTTCCAGATCATTCACAGGTTGTATTCTGTACAGCTGGAGATAGCTGAAGCCTTTTACAAGATCGTTATTTTAAGAATTGGTTGGCCACCTTGGGTGGGGCGGGGGGGTGGGGCCAGAAATAGGCATGCATAAAATGTTCATTCCTTTCATAACTTAAATCAGGATCTTAAGTGGACTCTTAATTTTCTTCTTTTTTTTTTTCGCTGCACAGCATGTGGGATGCTAGTTCCCAATCAGGGATTAAGGCCAGCAGCAGCAGCAGCAGCTCAGCAGGGTGAGTGCAGTCCTAACCACTATTCCTAGGCTTCACTTTTCGCACTTCACTTCTCTTTATGTGGTAAAGTCAGGGCACTCTTTTTGAATTATTTTTGTACTTAGTTTGATGGAATGTTCCTCTGGTTTTAGTGCTGCTAATCTCTTATTTAAAGATAAAGGAATTTGTGGACTTCCCTGGTAGTCCACTGGTTAAGACTCTGTGCTCCCACTGCACTGGTTCGATCCCTGTTTGGGGAACTAAGATCCCGCATGCTGCATGGCATAGCCAAACTAAAAACAACATGTTGAAAACATTCATTTTAGCAACTTCTAGTAAAAAGATAAACCTAACTTTAATTTACTGCTGATTTTACCAAACTGTTAAACTTTATTAATTTCTTCCCCTAGTTACTAACACCCACATGGTTTCAAATTCCCAAAAAAGAAGTCTAAAATACCATGCTGTAGAATTTCTTATGCCTTAACTTCTGTAGTGTTTCTCTGCAAAGGAGCCAGGACCACTCCAACATTCCTCTCCTCACTCTCAGAGCTATACAGATTATGCTTTTCAATATATTCTTGGACAAGATCAGGGACCAAGTAGCGAATGCTCTGGCCCCTCCTGAGGGCTCGCCGGATCTTCGTGGAGGAGATGTCATTGGTGATCCATTCGTTCACCAGGTGAATGTTATTCTGGTGTTTCCACAGCATGTCAGATTCGTAGATGAACTTCTGGGCATCATTCCCAGCCCGAGTAATACATATGAGCCCGTGGTCTCCCAGGATTTTGGTGATATCCTCATTCTTCCATAGGTTGGGCACACCAAAGGACTCCAAAAAATCTGCACCACACAGCAGCTTCACCTTTGGCACACCTGGGAAGAAAAGAAAATAGAGCCTCAGGGATTGTTTTTTTAATAACTCCTGGCATCAAAATGAATGTGTAGGACTCTCCCTGGTGGTCCAGTGGTTAGGAATCCAGCTGCCAATGCAGGGGACATGGGTTCAACCCCTGGTCCAGGAAGATCCCACATGCGGTGGGGCAGCTAAGCCTATGGGCCACAACTACTAAGCCTGAGCTCTAGAGCTGGTGTTGCATAACAAGAGAGGCCACCTCAGTAAGAAGCCCATGCGTGGCAACGAACAGTAGCCCCTGTTCACTGCCACTAGAAAGAGCCTTGGTGCAGCAACAAAGATCCAGTGCAGAAAAAAAATGTGTGTCTGTTTTTCTGAGGATTCATAATTTCTATCAGATTCAGCTTTTCCAAAAAGAGATCCAGACCTGAACCTCAAATGTTCTGGTCTACCTACTGCAGGAGAAATAAACTCAGGGTGCCTTTGACTCTCCTTTCCTCCTATCAGAAAACTAACACGGGGTGGAGAGTGCCCTGGTGGCCTAGTGGTTACAATTTTGGGCTTTCACTGCTGCAACCTGAGTTCAATCCCTGGTTGGGGAACTGAGATCCCACAAGTTGTGTGATACAGCCAAAGGAAGAACAGAAAAAGAAAGAAAGAAGAAAACTAACAAGGGGTATTTTCCTGGCACCCACACATATTGAATATGAAAGCAAATACAAAGAGGGCTTGCCCAGCCTTAGAGTCTTAACAGCCCTCATTGCTAAGTCCTGGGAATACATACAGACCTTTCGTTTTTGTTTGCTCTAGGGATTTCTTTTCACTAAAATCTTGTTTTTGTTCAGCCCACTTTCTCTTCCGTCCAGGCTTTTCCAGCACAGGTGAGTTCTGCTGGGGGTCACAGATACTGGCCTCCAGCTTCTCTTGATGGTGTCTATAAAACAACAAAGCAACAGAATATTTATTTCTCTTTCTCACAATGCTCAACTGAAATATCATCCCCACGGAGAGGCCTGAGAGCCTCTGACACAATGTTAAAGGTTGGGAGCTGTTAAAAACGTGTAACCACAGGTACACACAATGCCTGATTATTCAGAAAGGATACCTTCAAGTACACAGTACTGTCAGGTCAAGATGGATGCTGGCCAAGACACAGCTTAGGACAGTAACGGCTACCATTTGCTGTGGCCCCGGGCTCTGCCTGTCAACAATGGAAAGCAACACAGACTTCCCTGGTGGTCCAGTGGTTAAGAATCCACCTGCCAGGGCAGGGGACACAGGTTCAATCCCTGGAATTGAACTAAGGGACTAAATCCCATGTGCCACAACTACTGAAACCTGCATGGTCTACAGCCTGTGCTATGCAACCAAAGAAGGCACTACAAAGAGAAGCCTGTGCACGGTAACTAGAGAAAGTCCTTGTGCAGCAACAAAGCCCCAGCACAGTCAAAATAAACTAAAAAATCAATTAAAAGAATGGAGAGCAGGGAAACTCCTGGGAGTACGGCAAATGGTAGCTATTACTATCCTAAGCTGTATGTGTCTGTGCCATAATGACCAGAGTTAAAACACTGATTTTTTTATTATGTGTTAACCACTACACCAAATCTCTTGCATGAATGATCTGATGAAACCTTTTCAACATCCCATGTCATAGTATTATTATCCCCATAATGGAGAAGAAGTGAAGCCTTAGAGTTTGTACCCCCAGCTTCTAGTAGAGCNGAGGGTCCCTATGAGCCTTACCCAGTGAGCCCTGAGGTCAGTACACTCAGCAAACTATGGGCACTTCTAGGTGAAAAGGCCTCTATAGTAGAAAAGAAGTTTCTAGCACTGGAACCTTCCTGCAGTTCAGACATACTTCAGATAAACTTGTGTAGTTTTCCAGAAGAAATCAAAGTTAAATTTTGATAACTTCATCAACTTCTAGCAATAGTTCTATTGCTATTTTTCAGTACTGCTCCAATTTTTAAACTCCAAAAAACTGAGGAGCAGGGGAACGATTCTCATTTCTATGATCTGAGGTTATGACCTTTCATTCATTCAGCAGGTTGAGACTGAAACCACTGAGTGCCAAGCTTTGTATTCTTCTCTGTCTTTGAGAAACAGATCCATTGACTTCAGTAAGAATAAGCCAGGAATGGGGACTTCCATGGTGGTCCAGTGGTTAAGAATCTACCTTTCAATGCAGAGGACACAGGTTCAGTCCCTGGTTGGGGAACTATTATCCCAAATGCCAGAGTTGGTGAGCTGCCACTACTGACCCTGGAGGCCTCAGCTAGACAGAAGTCTGCATGCCACAATGAAAGATCCCACATGCTGCAACCAAGACCTGACGCAGCCATAAATAAATAAATATTAAGAGGCCAAGAGCCATAGAATTTACATTTGCCAACTTTCTTTTTTAAAACTGTGGCGTCAAATAAAACTATCCAACTGCACAGATATGTTTTTTCTTCTGCAGAGGTATAAATTTTTCATCCAGAGTAGTGTAGTATGAAATGTAAATCATTTGGTGTAGGTATGTCAAGGTAAATTATTCTACTTTCTTTAGAATAAAGTTAAATTTAGTCCTGTTTCTATCACAGAATGATTTTCATGAACATAAAACTATTCTAAAAAAAACTATTTCTGATTTTTGTGCTTTCAGTTCAGTTCAGTCGCTCAGTCGTGTCCGACTCTCTGAGACCCCATGAATCGCAGCACACCAGGCCTCCCAGTCCATCACCAACTCCAGGAGTTCACTCAGACTCACACCCATCCAGTCAGTGATGCCATCCAGCCATCTCATCCTCTGTTGCCCCCTTCTCCTCCCGCCCCCAATCCCTCCCAGCATCAGAGTTATTTCCAATGAGTCAACTCTTCCCATGAGGTGGCCAAAGTACTGGAGTTTCAGCTTCAGCATCATTCCTTCCAAAGAAATCCCAGGGGTGCTCTCCTTCAGAATGGACTGGTTGGATCTCCTTGCAGTCCAAGGGACTCTCAAGAGTCTTCTCCAACACCACAGTCTGCTTTTCAATATGCTATCGATGTTGGTCATAACTTTTCTTCTAAGGAGCAAGCGTCTTTTAATTTCATGAGTGCAGTCACCATCTGCAGTGATTTTGGAGCCCCCAAAAATAAAGTCTGACACTGTTTCCACTGTTTCCCCATCTATTTCCCATGAAGTCTATTTCCCCATCTATTTCCCACGATGGGACCAGGTGCCATGATCTTTGTTTTCTGAATGTTGAGCTTTAAGCCAACTTTTCCACTCTCTTCTTTCACTTTTTTTTTTTTGTATTTATTTTTTTACACGAACTCCCAAACATGAACCCCCCTCCCACCTCCCACCCCATCTTCTTTCACTTTCATCAAGAGGCTTTTTAGTTTCTCTTCACTTTCTGCCATAAGGGTGGTGTCATCTGCCTATCTGAGGTTATGGATATTTCTCCCGGCAATCTTGATTCCAGGTTGTGTTTCTTCCAGCCCAGCGTTTCTCATGAGGTACTCTGCATATAAGTTAAATAAGCAAGGTGACAGTATACAGCCTTGACGTACTCCTTTCCCTATTTGGAACCAGTCTGTTGTTTCATGTCCAGTTCCAACTATTGCTTCCTGACTTGCAGATAGGTCAGGTGGTCTGGTATTCCCAGCTCTTGCAGAATTTTCAACAGTTTATTGTGATCCACACAGTCAAAGGCTTTGGCATAGTCAATAAAGGACAAATGTTTTTCTGGAACTCTCTTGCTTTTCCCATGATTCAGCGGATGTTGGCAATTTGATCTCTGGTTCCTCTGCCTTTTCTAAAACCAGCTTGAACATCTGGAAGTTCACGGTTCACGTATTGCTGAAGCCTGGCTTGGAGAATTTTGAGTATTACTTTACTAGCATGTGAGATGAGTGTAATTGTGCAGTATGGGTAAAACTGCCACAGAATTTTAATCAGTAGCAAATCATATAACAAGTTTGTCTTTTTAACATAATGTTATAACTTCAATTATTATTTGAGTGTTCTACTTTGGTTAAAGTTCATACAAAAGAACAAGAGACAAAGCATAAAAAACAAGCTCTTTTCCTGCTTAAATTCACAAATGGCAGGTTCACAGGGAATGGAACAGAAACTGCAAGGGTCTTTCAAAACTCAAGAGTTTTAGATGGGGACTGTGGAGCTTTCTTGCACAAACCATTCATCAGGGCCTCAAAACTCTGAGCTAAAGGAACTGCTGGGCTGATTCAGTGTGGTATTTCTCACGTCCCTTCATTGTTTGATTATTTGAGTAAAGACGAAGAGCATTCATACTTCATAAAATCCTTGAATGAGTCCTCTCATTCTCTTGCATGAGACTCCTTGAATAAGAGACCTCATTCTCAGAGGTCTCTTATGTGCTAAGAAAATCCGTGCATAACATGTGGACAGCAGAGGTTCCCTATGTGTCATGGGCATCAGAAACACCTGTGTACCTTTCTAAACATTCCAGGGCCTGGACGCCTCTTCCTGCCTCCAAAAGTGATGCTGCAGGCAACATGCCTTAGCAAAGCTTCACTGGCCTTCTGAGATGTGTCAGAGAGAACGAACTACTGGTGTAAAGTGGCTTCCAGATCATTCACAGGTTGTATTCTGTACAGCTGGAGATAGCTGAAGCCTTTTACAAGATCGTTATTTTAAGAATTGGTTGGCCACCTTGGGTGGGGCGGGGGGGTGGGGCCAGAAATAGGCATGCATAAAATGTTCATTCCTTTCATAACTTAAATCAGGATCTTAAGTGGACTCTTAATTTTCTTCTTTTTTTTTTTCGCTGCACAGCATGTGGGATGCTAGTTCCCAATCAGGGATTAAGGCCAGCAGCAGCAGCAGCAGCTCAGCAGGGTGAGTGCAGTCCTAACCACTATTCCTAGGCTTCACTTTTCGCACTTCACTTCTCTTTATGTGGTAAAGTCAGGGCACTCTTTTTGAATTATTTTTGTACTTAGTTTGATGGAATGTTCCTCTGGTTTTAGTGCTGCTAATCTCTTATTTAAAGATAAAGGAATTTGTGGACTTCCCTGGTAGTCCACTGGTTAAGACTCTGTGCTCCCACTGCACTGGTTCGATCCCTGTTTGGGGAACTAAGATCCCGCATGCTGCATGGCATAGCCAAACTAAAAACAACATGTTGAAAACATTCATTTTAGCAACTTCTAGTAAAAAGATAAACCTAACTTTAATTTACTGCTGATTTTACCAAACTGTTAAACTTTATTAATTTCTTCCCCTAGTTACTAACACCCACATGGTTTCAAATTCCCAAAAAAGAAGTCTAAAATACCATGCTGTAGAATTTCTTATGCCTTAACTTCTGTAGTGTTTCTCTGCAAAGGAGCCAGGACCACTCCAACATTCCTCTCCTCACTCTCAGAGCTATACAGATTATGCTTTTCAATATATTCTTGGACAAGATCAGGGACCAAGTAGCGAATGCTCTGGCCCCTCCTGAGGGCTCGCCGGATCTTCGTGGAGGAGATGTCATTGGTGATCCATTCGTTCACCAGGTGAATGTTATTCTGGTGTTTCCACAGCATGTCAGATTCGTAGATGAACTTCTGGGCATCATTCCCAGCCCGAGTAATACATATGAGCCCGTGGTCTCCCAGGATTTTGGTGATATCCTCATTCTTCCATAGGTTGGGCACACCAAAGGACTCCAAAAAATCTGCACCACACAGCAGCTTCACCTTTGGCACACCTGGGAAGAAAAGAAAATAGAGCCTCAGGGATTGTTTTTTTAATAACTCCTGGCATCAAAATGAATGTGTAGGACTCTCCCTGGTGGTCCAGTGGTTAGGAATCCAGCTGCCAATGCAGGGGACATGGGTTCAACCCCTGGTCCAGGAAGATCCCACATGCGGTGGGGCAGCTAAGCCTATGGGCCACAACTACTAAGCCTGAGCTCTAGAGCTGGTGTTGCATAACAAGAGAGGCCACCTCAGTAAGAAGCCCATGCGTGGCAACGAACAGTAGCCCCTGTTCACTGCCACTAGAAAGAGCCTTGGTGCAGCAACAAAGATCCAGTGCAGAAAAAAAATGTGTGTCTGTTTTTCTGAGGATTCATAATTTCTATCAGATTCAGCTTTTCCAAAAAGAGATCCAGACCTGAACCTCAAATGTTCTGGTCTACCTACTGCAGGAGAAATAAACTCAGGGTGCCTTTGACTCTCCTTTCCTCCTATCAGAAAACTAACACGGGGTGGAGAGTTCCCTGGTGGCCTAGTGGTTACAATTTTGGGCTTTCACTGCTGCAACCTGAGTTCAATCCCTGGTTGGGGAACTGAGATCCCACAAGTTGTGTGATACAGCCAAAGGAAGAACAGAAAAAGAAAGAAAGAAGAAAACTAACAAGGGGTATTTTCCTGGCACCCACACATATTGAATATGAAAGCAAATACAAAGAGGGCTTGCCCAGCCTTAGAGTCTTAACAGCCCTCATTGCTAAGTCCTGGGAATACATACAGACCTTTCGTTTTTGTTTGCTCTAGGGATTTCTTTTCACTAAAATCTTGTTTTTGTTCAGCCCACTTTCTCTTCCGTCCAGGCTTTTCCAGCACAGGTGAGTTCTGCTGGGGGTCACAGATACTGGCCTCCAGCTTCTCTTGATGGTGTCTATAAAACAACAAAGCAACAGAATATTTATTTCTCTTTCTCACAATGCTCAACTGAAATATCATCCCCACGGAGAGGCCTGAGAGCCTCTGACACAATGTTAAAGGTTGGGAGCTGTTAAAAACGTGTAACCACAGGTACACACAATGCCTGATTATTCAGAAAGGATACCTTCAAGTACACAGTACTGTCAGGTCAAGATGGATGCTGGCCAAGACACAGCTTAGGACAGTAACGGCTACCATTTGCTGTGGCCCCGGGCTCTGCCTGTCAACAATGGAAAGCAACACAGACTTCCCTGGTGGTCCAGTGGTTAAGAATCCACCTGCCAGGGCAGGGGACACAGGTTCAATCCCTGGAATTGAACTAAGGGACTAAATCCCATGTGCCACAACTACTGAAACCTGCATGGTCTACAGCCTGTGCTATGCAACCAAAGAAGGCACTACAAAGAGAGGCCTGTGCACGGTAACTAGAGAAAGTCCTTGTGCAGCAACAAAGCCCCAGCACAGTCAAAATAAACTAAAAAATAAATTAAAAGAATGGAGAGCAGGGAAACTCCTGGGAGTACGGCAAATGGTAGCTATTACTATCCTAAGCTGTATGTGTCTGTGCCATAATGACCAGAGTTAAAACACTGATTTTTTTATTATGTGTTAACCACTACACCAAATCTCTTGCATGAATGATCTGATGAAACCTTTTCAACATCCCATGTCATAGTATTATTATCCCCATAATGGAGAAGAAGTGAAGCCTTAGAGTTTGTACCCCCAGCTTCTAGTAGAGCCTCTTAGACACAGGAGGTAGTCAAGAACCACCAGACTGAGTAAATGTTTTGGTTACTATAAAGCAACTATAGTACTGCCAGCATTCTATCAGAATTATTTATTATACCTATTGAGAGAGGAGGACAGTGACCAATTTGCCCAAGGTCATTTAGCTTATAGATGACAGAGCTAGAATTTGAATCCCAACAGTCTGGCTCCAGAGCCCACATCCTTGACCACTGAGGAGTATGGCCTGCCTAGGACTTCCCTGGTGGTCCAGTGGCTAAGACTCCATGCTCCCAATGCAGGGGACCCAGGTTCAACTCCTGGTCAGGGAACTAGATCCCACATGTCACAACTAAAGGTCCCTCATGCTGCAATGAAGATTGACGATGCCATGCAACTTAACTAAGACCTGACACAGCCAAATAAATAAATAAATATTTTTTAGAAAGAGTATGGCCTAATCTAGTAATGAAGAATTCAATGCCGAGGATAAGGTCTGAGGGTATGACAAGTGTCTGAAGCCTAAGTGGAACGGCCCACAGGCAGGATCTGTATGCAGCTTCACTCTGGCTGGCAGGATGCCCACGGCTTTATAGTGGTACAGTTACCCAGGTAACAGGAGCAACATGTGTGAGAGATAACTGTGGGCCCCTGGTGCCCGTAACCCCCTACCCTCAGGAATGAAAAGGAAGGTTACTCTGGAGCCAAAGAGGGCTGGGTGAGGAGGAGGACACAGGAGCCTGGTCTCTGATGGGAGAACTTTTGACCAATGAACAGAAGTCACGCTCTTCTCCCTGTTAAGCTTCTGGGTAAGTCACTGGGCTGGACGTTGTCTGCTGGCTGGGTTCAATCCCACCCTGAAATCACTTCCCAGAGGTCCTCAAAGGCAGAGAGATTTGGGAGGCTCTGGACCTTGACAGGTTGGCATGGAGGCCAGACCCTATATTCCACTGTCCTGTCCCCCACGCTAGGAGACTGGGACAGTTTAATAGCAGCACTGGTGGCAGCAGAAGCAGGAACAGTTTCCTGAACTTCAGCTGCAGTTAAGGGGAAATGATCTTGAAACAAACCACTGCTTCCACTCCGCCAGCCCTTTCAACCTAGACCTAAAATCCCTTTCTGCTTAAAATGCTCAGAGTGGTTCTATTTCCTATCCAAATTGTAATTAATATGGTTAGAACCAGAAGGTTCAAAGAACAGACATTTCTAATAGACAGCTCTAAGAAAAGGCATGAGACAGAAAGGGTATTTTATACTCAAGAGAACTTGCTTGCTTAGTAGCTCAGTCATGTCTAACTCTTTGCAACCCCATGGACTGTAGCCCTCCAGGCTCCTCAGTCCATAAGATTTCCCAGACAGGGATACTGGAGTGGGTTGCCATTTCCTCCTCCAGGGGTTCTTCCCAAACCAGGGATTGAACCCACGCCTCCTGTCTCCTGCATTGCAGGCAGATTTCTTACTCACTGAGCCACCAGGGACATGCCACTCAAGAGAATATTAAGTAATAATTAGATGTTACTCATTCTGGGTTCTGAATCCTTAAACTGGAACAGTTTCAGAGTCCTGAGCACAGTGATCTGTGACAACCCCCCATATGCTGTCATGGAAGTAGCATCCAAACCAGGTCTCTCTGTGATCAAGAATCATGGCCTCTCTTCCTTAGATTACCTATCTTCATCTTTCTATATATAAATAAAATTTTATTTATTTATTTATGGCTGTGCTGGGTCTTCACTGCTGTTTGGGCTTTCCTCTAGCTGTGGCGAGCAGAGGCTACTCTCTAGTTGCAGTGAGCACTGGCTTCTCACTGCAGTGGCTTCTCTTGTTGCTGAGCGTGGGCTTCACTAACTGTAGCACATAGGCTTAGTAGCTGTGGTGCTCAGGCTTAGTTGCTCTGTGGCACAGGGGAACTTCCCGGACCAGGGAATGAACCAGTGTCTCCTACTTTGGCAGGCAGATTCTTTACCCCTGAGCCACCAGGGAAGCCCAATTATCTGCCTTTGTCTTTTATACTTGAGAAGACTGACCACAGTGCTATCATCTTATAGCTCTACCTTTTTCACCAGGGCACAGACAGGCCAAGTATACCTCCTGTTCTTTTACAGGGATGTACACAGTTAACAAGCATGCAAACATCTCAAAACACAATGAAAGACACAAAAGCTGAATGGTACCCAGGCCTGTCCATGTGCTTCGCAGCCTTGTGATGACCCCACACAGGAACTGCAGGACTTCATCATGATTACCTTAGCACCTTGGCTGTCTCTGTCCACTCTTTCTGAAGACTTTCCCATGTATCAACTTCTATCCATTTTGAATTCTTGGTGGCAAGTTCTGCCATGATAACTCGGTGATAGGCAGAGATGAGTCCTTTCTTTTTATATGCATCACCGACTGGAGAAATTATGCCTCTGATAACTTTATATTTTCCTGGGGTAAAGAATTAGACTTCACATAAGGTATAACAGATTAGATTTTATATACAGGAAATAGTATCATCAATATGGTTTCATAGTCACAGATCCCCTCCCCCTTTTTTTTAAACAATGATACAGGTTTACTTATTTATTTTTAAATGTGGTAAAATATACGTAACATAAAATTTACCATATAAACCATTTTAAGGTACAATATTGTGACATGTTATAAAACCATCACTACAATCCATCTCCATAACTCTTTCAACTTCCCCAACTGAAATTTTGTACCCATCAAACAGACCACCCATTGGTCAGCAGTTTATTAATAAATTTTGATTGATACTGCCAAACTGTCTTATGTGTATGTTAGCCGATCAGTCCATGCCCGAAACTGCCTTGTAAAAAGCCTTAATCCATTGAATATCCAAGAGCCCATTCCTTCCCAACACCTGATATTTGACATTATCAAGTTTTAAAAATTCTTGTCAAGGTGATGGGAAAAATATCACTCTATTATTTTAGTTCCCTGATTATTAGTGAGTTGGCACACTCATCCATCTATCAACACATAGCATGATTATGCAGGGGAGAAAAAAGTTTTCTTGGACCTTCTTAGGGTCCCTGGCTGGTGTAAACTGACAAAGAATAGATTGACAGGAGAAAAGCATATGAATTAACTTAATGTAAGATTTATGTGACATGGGAACCTTAATAAGGAAATGAAGAGCCCAAGACACAGTTAAACCTAAGTATTCTTTTGCTAGGTTTGATGAAGAGTTTACAGTCATGGGGAAATATGACAGAGCAAAGAGTGCAGGAGATCAAACCAGTCAATCCTAAAGGAAATCAATCCTTAATATTCATTCAGCTGAAGCTGAAGCTCCAATACTTTGGCCACTTGATGCAAAGAGCTGACTCATTGTAAAAGACCCTGATGCTGGGAACAATTGAAGACAAGAAGAGAAGGGGACGACAGAGGACGATATGGTTGGATGGCATCACCAACCCAATGGACATGAATTTGAGCAAGCTCTAGGAGATGGTGAAGGCCAGGGAAGCCTGGTGTGCTGTAGTCCATGGGGACACAAAGAGTCGGACAAGACTGAGTGACTGAACAACAACAAAGATTACAAGGTAAGTGTAGGAGCTTGGGGGAATTCAACAAGGCCTGTCTGCTTGGCATTCCTTTCTCTTCATAGATAAGGATGCTCCATTTCTCTGAGTTTAGGGAGGGCATCTGTTGTGTGAATGTTTTACAATCTGCTTCATAGGCTTCCCTTGTGGCTCAGTTGGTAAAGAACCCGCTTGCAATGCGAGAGATCTGGGTTCAATCCCTGGGTTGGGAAGATCCCTTGGAGAAGGCAAAGGCTACCCAATCCAGTAGTCTGGCCTGGAAAATTCCATGGACTTTCACTTTCAGGGAAGAGGGGTGGAGGGCAGAGTGACCTTCCTGCTTCTGCTGTTTCATCAAAATCCTCCAGCTTAAAATGTCCAGTAGGCCAAGGTGCCACATTTTACGGCAGTGTATCCTGAACCCCATCGTTGCTGCTGGTTACTGTTCCTACCTGTTCCATTCATGTAGTCTTTGGCCAGCTCAAACAGCCGGAGGTGCATGTTGGTGATAGGATTAAAGGACCCACAAGCAAGGAGAACTACTTCTGTCTTCTCTGAATTTTCCATGCTGAGAATGTGAAGGTGTTGATCTAAATGGAAAACTCTGACACTTCTCTTATTGCCTGCAAAGGAAAAAGAAAGTAAGTTCAGTTCAAGGTCTTCTGATGTCTTTCCACATACTCATTTCAAGCAAATGGAGGGACTTTCCTGGTGGTCCAGTGGTTAAGACTCTGCACTTCCAATGCAGTGTGCTCGGGTTCAATCTCTGGTTGGGGAGCCAAAATCCCACATGCTGCAGTCAAAAAGTAAGAAACAAACAAAAAACATCACCAACAAAAAACCCACAAAGCAAACAGATAGAAAAAATGTTTGGCTTTAGTGACTACGCTGGGTGAATTGCAAAAATGGCTCCATTTCCCCACCCTTCCTTTCCAATGTGAATTTATAGCTCTTTTCATAAAGGAATGGAATCTTCCCACCCTCTGTGACTTGCTTTGGCCCAAATAACGTGGCACACGGGAAAACATGCCTATTCTGATCCTAGGCCTCTGAGGCATTGTGCACATCCACTCTCTTTTGGACTCCTGCCCTTCCATGAAGACAAGCCCAGGCCAGCCTGCTGGAGGATGACAGAACCCGCAGGACAGAGACGATGCTCCCGCTGACAGACAGCCAATCGCCAGTTGCCTGGCCGAGGCCATCCTACATCAGTCAAGCCTCAATCTGCCCAGAAGCACAAGCAGGTCAGGTGAGATCAGCTGAGCCTGGATCAGCTGGCCCACAAGGTGGGCCTAGACTTACGAGCAAACATGAAAGCTTAATGGTGCTGTGACTGCACTATTGTGGCCATGGTTAACAAACAGTGACACTGTGCAGTGAGCCACTATGTCCAGCTGCTCAGTCATGTCTGACTCTTTGAGACCCTCTGGACTGTAGCCCACCAGGCTCCTCTGTCCACGGAATTCTCCAGGCAAGAAGACTGGAGTGGGTTGCCATTTCCTCCTCCAGGGGATTTTCCCGACCCAGGGATCAAACCTGTGTCTCCTGCAGTGTAGGTGGATTCTTTACTTGATGAGCCATTGGGGAAGCCCCACAATGACATTATTATCCACCAAATATAACTCCTCAACAACCCGTCCTGTTTCAGAGTCCTGAGCACAGTGATCTGTGACAACCCCCCATATGCTGTCATGGAAGTAGCATCCAAACCAGGTCTCTCTGTGATCAAGAATCATGGCCTCTCTTCCTTAGATTACCTATCTTCATCTTTCTATATATAAATAAAATTTTATTTATTTATTTATGGCTGTGCTGGGTCTTCACTGCTGTTTGGGCTTTCCTCTAGCTGTGGCGAGCAGAGGCTACTCTCTAGTTGCAGTGAGCACTGGCTTCTCACTGCAGTGGCTTCTCTTGTTGCTGAGCGTGGGCTTCACTAACTGTAGCACATAGGCTTAGTAGCTGTGGTGCTCAGGCTTAGTTGCTCTGTGGCACAGGGGAACTTCCCGGACCAGGGAATGAACCAGTGTCTCCTACTTTGGCAGGCAGATTCTTTACCCCTGAGCCACCAGGGAAGCCCAATTATCTGCCTTTGTCTTTTATACTTGAGAAGACTGACCACAGTGCTATCATCTTATAGCTCTACCTTTTTCACCAGGGCACAGACAGGCCAAGTATACCTCCTGTTCTTTTACAGGGATGTACACAGTTAACAAGCATGCAAACATCTCAAAACACAATGAAAGACACAAAAGCTGAATGGTACCCAGGCCTGTCCATGTGCTTCGCAGCCTTGTGATGACCCCACACAGGAACTGCAGGACTTCATCATGATTACCTTAGCACCTTGGCTGTCTCTGTCCACTCTTTCTGAAGACTTTCCCATGTATCAACTTCTATCCATTTTGAATTCTTGGTGGCAAGTTCTGCCATGATAACTCGGTGATAGGCAGAGATGAGTCCTTTCTTTTTATATGCATCACCGACTGGAGAAATTATGCCTCTGATAACTTTATATTTTCCTGGGGTAAAGAATTAGACTTCACATAAGGTATAACAGATTAGATTTTATATACAGGAAATAGTATCATCAATATGGTTTCATAGTCACAGATCCCCTCCCCCTTTTTTTTAAACAATGATACAGGTTTACTTATTTATTTTTAAATGTGGTAAAATATACGTAACATAAAATTTACCATATAAACCATTTTAAGGTACAATATTGTGACATGTTATAAAACCATCACTACAATCCATCTCCATAACTCTTTCAACTTCCCCAACTGAAATTTTGTACCCATCAAACAGACCACCCATTGGTCAGCAGTTTATTAATAAATTTTGATTGATACTGCCAAACTGTCTTATGTGTATGTTAGCCGATCAGTCCATGCCCGAAACTGCCTTGTAAAAAGCCTTAATCCATTGAATATCCAAGAGCCCATTCCTTCCCAACACCTGATATTTGACATTATCAAGTTTTAAAAATTCTTGTCAAGGTGATGGGAAAAATATCACTCTATTATTTTAGTTCCCTGATTATTAGTGAGTTGGCACACTCATCCATCTATCAACACATAGCATGATTATGCAGGGGAGAAAAAAGTTTTCTTGGACCTTCTTAGGGTCCCTGGCTGGTGTAAACTGACAAAGAATAGATTGACAGGAGAAAAGCATATGAATTAACTTAATGTAAGATTTATGTGACATGGGAACCTTAATAAGGAAATGAAGAGCCCAAGACACAGTTAAACCTAAGTATTCTTTTGCTAGGTTTGATGAAGAGTTTACAGTCATGGGGAAATATGACAGAGCAAAGAGTGCAGGAGATCAAACCAGTCAATCCTAAAGGAAATCAATCCTTAATATTCATTCAGCTGAAGCTGAAGCTCCAATACTTTGGCCACTTGATGCAAAGAGCTGACTCATTGTAAAAGACCCTGATGCTGGGAACAATTGAAGACAAGAAGAGAAGGGGACGACAGAGGACGATATGGTTGGATGGCATCACCAACCCAATGGACATGAATTTGAGCAAGCTCTAGGAGATGGTGAAGGCCAGGGAAGCCTGGTGTGCTGTAGTCCATGGGGACACAAAGAGTCGGACAAGACTGAGTGACTGAACAACAACAAAGATTACAAGGTAAGTGTAGGAGCTTGGGGGAATTCAACAAGGCCTGTCTGCTTGGCATTCCTTTCTCTTCATAGATAAGGATGCTCCATTTCTCTGAGTTTAGGGAGGGCATCTGTTGTGTGAATGTTTTACAATCTGCTTCATAGGCTTCCCTTGTGGCTCAGTTGGTAAAGAACCCGCTTGCAATGCGAGAGATCTGGGTTCAATCCCTGGGTTGGGAAGATCCCTTGGAGAAGGCAAAGGCTACCCAATCCAGTAGTCTGGCCTGGAAAATTCCATGGACTTTCACTTTCAGGGAAGAGGGGTGGAGGGCAGAGTGACCTTCCTGCTTCTGCTGTTTCATCAAAATCCTCCAGCTTAAAATGTCCAGTAGGCCAAGGTGCCACATTTTACGGCAGTGTATCCTGAACCCCATCGTTGCTGCTGGTTACTGTTCCTACCTGTTCCATTCATGTAGTCTTTGGCCAGCTCAAACAGCCGGAGGTGCATGTTGGTGATAGGATTAAAGGACCCACAAGCAAGGAGAACTACTTCTGTCTTCTCTGAATTTTCCATGCTGAGAATGTGAAGGTGTTGATCTAAATGGAAAACTCTGACACTTCTCTTATTGCCTGCAAAGGAAAAAGAAAGTAAGTTCAGTTCAAGGTCTTCTGATGTCTTTCCACATACTCATTTCAAGCAAATGGAGGGACTTTCCTGGTGGTCCAGTGGTTAAGACTCTGCACTTCCAATGCAGTGTGCTCGGGTTCAATCTCTGGTTGGGGAGCCAAAATCCCACATGCTGCAGTCAAAAAGTAAGAAACAAACAAAAAACATCACCAACAAAAAACCCACAAAGCAAACAGATAGAAAAAATGTTTGGCTTCAGTGACTACGCTGGGTGAATTGCAAAAATGGCTCCATTTCCCCACCCTTCCTTTCCAATGTGAATTTATAGCTCTTTTCATAAAGGAATGGAATCTTCCCACCCTCTGTGACTTGCTTTGGCCCAAATAACGTGGCACATGGGAAAACATGCCTATTCTGATCCTAGGCCTCTGAGGCATTGTGCACATCCACTCTCTTTTGGACTCCTGCCCTTCCATGAAGACAAGCCCAGGCCAGCCTGCTGGAGGATGACAGAACCCGCAGGACAGAGACGATGCTCCCGCTGACAGACAGCCAATCGCCAGTTGCCTGGCCCAGGCCATCCTACATCAGTCAAGCCTCAATCTGCCCAGAAGCACAAGCAGGTCAGGTGAGATCAGCTGAGCCTGGATCAGCTGGCCCACAAGGTGGGCCTAGACTTACGAGCAAACATGAAAGCTTAATGGTGCTGTGACTGCACTATTGTGGCCATGGTTAACAAACAGTGACACTGTGCAGTGAGCCACTATGTCCAGCTGCTCAGTCATGTCTGACTCTTTGAGACCCTCTGGACTGTAGCCCACCAGGCTCCTCTGTCCACGGAATTCTCCAGGCAAGAAGACTGGAGTGGGTTGCCATTTCCTCCTCCAGGGGATTTTCCCGACCCAGGGATCAAACCTGTGTCTCCTGCAGTGTAGGTGGATTCTTTACTTGATGAGCCATTGGGGAAGCCCCACAATGACATTATTATCCACCAAATATAACTCCTCAACCACCCGTCCTTCAAAACTGTACTTTTCCTCTTAGTCAACAAGGTCATATTATCACTTTCAACTGAATAACAGTTTACAATTGACAAACTCTTCTTGACATTGATTATTCCATTTGATCCTTCCAAAACCCAACTGAAGGTGATTACTGTGAAGGTTAAAATATTCTTACATATCAAATTATGTTTCAAAATAATAATTCTGAGCACTTACAAAGATGATTCCAATGATGCCAAAATGCTCAAAGTGCTTTGGGAACTTTTGGGAAATCACCTGTAGAGCTCGAAGTATTTTTATGATTAATGTAGAAATACAATGAATGACCACAAACAAATCAATGTTTATAGGATACTTCTCAACTTAAAAACTAATTTCATGCACATTATCATTTAATTTTCACCAAAAAAGAAAAAGAATGGCCAAGGACATTTACTTTATTCCAAATAATAACCTATTGCTACATATTTAGTTTTTCCAGTTAATCATCTATCATTAGTCACTTAGGTTTATCTAATTCTCCACTATTACAAACATCTCAAAGAAATAATGAGTTGGAAATGAATTAGAAATTAAGGCTATAAAACCCCTCATTGTGTGCTCCTAAGTCGTGGCAACACTCAAAGAGCTGCATAAGGACCATTTATTTATAGCCCAATAGTTTTCAGACCAAATTGCTAGGCTGACCAACTTACTTTTGCTCCGATTTTTTGCTCTCATTGGACAGAGTTACCGAGTGGTGACCCAAGGCTAGAATTTAGGTATCCTGACTCCTAGGTTCTCCAGTACCAAAGAGAAAATTGAGAGGAAAATTGGGACTGTGTAGATTGGAAATGAGCCCTCCTAACTGAGAAGCTGAGAAATGGCAACTTCAGTTCCATAGATAACAAGAAACTCTGAAGGTTTCTGAGCAATGGCGTGACAACAGGGTTCTAGAAAAACAAGGTGACGTTGGTGTTACATGGTTGTATGACAGATTTTACTTTCTTGGGCTCCAAAATCACTGCAGATAGTGATTGCAGTCATGAACTGAAAAGACGCTTGCTCTTTGGAAGGAAAGCTATGATAGACCTAAACAGCATATTAAAAAGCAGAAACATGACTTTGCCAATGAAGGTCCGTAGAGTCAAAGCTATGGTTTTTCCAGCAGCCGTGAATGTATGTGAGAGTTGGACCATTAAGAAGACTGAGCACCGAAGAACTGATGCTTTTGAACTGTGGTGTTGGAGAAGACTCTTGAGAGACCCTTGGACAGCAAGGAGATCAAACCAGTCTAACCCAAAGCACATCAGTCCTGAATATTCATTGGAAGAACTGATGCTGAAGCTGAGGCTCCAGTACTTTGGCCACCTGATGCAAAGAACTGACTCATTGAAAAAGACCCTGATGCTGGGAAAGATTGAAGGCAGGAGGAGAAGGGGGTGACAGAGGATGAGATGGTTGGATGGCATCACCAATTCAAGGCACATGAATCTGTGCAAATTTCAGGAGATAGTGAAGGACAGGGGAGCCTGGAGTGCTGCAGTCCACGGGGTCGCAAAGAGTCGGACACAACTTAGTGACTGAATAGCAGCAAATGGCTGTATGACCCTGACCTGACCTTTTAACTTTGTGTCCTCATCTGTAAAACAGAGATAACGGCATGATATGGCAAAACGCTGATCATACTGCCTGGCACAGTGTCAGAATAAATGGTAGCTGTTATTTGTGAGGAAGTGATAATACTGATGTCAGTGATGCTATCAGATTAACTGGAAGGGGCAAAGCAAGATAGGAAGTCCAGTTAAAAGTAATGAGAATTTCGGTTTAAGTACAGTCGGTGGGAATGGAAATTAGGAAACATGTATTCAATAAATACTTAAGGTCTACTCCAAACAGTGGCAGGAATCACAGGGACACTGCTAACTGTGAAGAGGAAATAAAGGGAAGAAGGGTCAATAATGTTCCACACAACATTAAAAATAGAGTTCATGGGTCAGAATGATTTAAATGTACCTTTCAATTATCATCCCGAGGATGACACCAGGATTCACTTGGGGCTTATTGCCCCTGCCCACCCGTTACCTGCCCCACCACATACCCATGCAAACAAAGCACCTATGCTATTATGGGGTGTTCTGGCCCACAGGGAAATTAGGGTGTCTGGCCAGTTACTGAGCATGCTCTCAAGGACCCTGGTGGAGGCTCTCAGTTTAGCTGGAGTCCAGCCTTGGTTCTGGTCCCAACCATCTCAAGTTTCAGGTACCATTCTCCAGGGTGACTGAGCAGGTCCCGGAGGGAGGGAGTTGCAAGGATGGAAGAGCCTGAAGCGCTCCCCCTGCCCTTGGGGATGGGCTCAGGTTTCCAGGTCCTCCCCAGGGGAAGGGCTGAGAAAGGAAAGCTGATCTCTCAGCCTAAAGGAAGCTTTCCCTCTTTTCACATTCGTGACCTGTCTCAAATATCCAGCTCAATGTTACTAATTCACTGTTAACACAGCCAGCTTTAGACTTCAGATCCTTAAAGCCACAGAAGAATCAAGTTACAGGAAGCTCCTATCATAGCCTAGAGTGGCTTTAAAAGAACTAGGACCTGTCCCTCTCCCCTGGAAAGAACTTCCTCCTCATTCCCCAGGGTTCATCCCCCAGGGTTCTCAGGGTTGGTGTGTAGGGATGGAGGCCCTGACAGGTGGAGAAGAGGTCTGGAAGCTCTAACAGGACTGTTCCGGATCCTCCGTGTCCTGCTCCAGGTGCTAAGGGACCCGGGTCACCATGATTCACTTCTGTCTGGCTCACTCAGCCTATCGCTTGCACTGTTGGCTGCCAAGATCTCACCAGCTCAGGCTGTAAGTATCCCTCCCCAGCCCACTGTGGCAAAAAGGTCATTTCTTCCTGGGGCTGTCTTGAGGCTTAAGGGCTTCCCTGGTGGCTCAGATGGTAAAAAAATCTGCCTGCAATACAGGAGACCCAGGTTCGATCCTTGGGTCAGGAAGATCCCCTGGAAGAGGGTGTGGCAACCCACTCCAGTATTCTTGCCTGGAGAATACCATGGACAGAGGAGCCTGGCGGGCTACAGTCCATNGTGTCTGGCCAGTTACTGAGCATGCTCTCAAGGACCCTGGTGGAGGCTCTCAGTTTAGCTGGAGTCCAGCCTTGGTTCTGGTCCCAACCATCTCAAGTTTCAGGTACCATTCTCCAGGGTGACTGAGCAGGTCCCGGAGGGAGGGAGTTGCAAGGATGGAAGAGCCTGAAGCGCTCCCCCTGCCCTTGGGGATGGGCTCAGGTTTCCAGGTCCTCCCCAGGGGAAGGGCTGAGAAAGGAAAGCTGATCTCTCAGCCTAAAGGAAGCTTTCCCTCTTTTCACATTCGTGACCTGTCTCAAATATCCAGCTCAATGTTACTAATTCACTGTTAACACAGCCAGCTTTAGACTTCAGATCCTTAAAGCCACAGAAGAATCAAGTTACAGGAAGCTCCTATCATAGCCTAGAGTGGCTTTAAAAGAACTAGGACCTGTCCCTCTCCCCTGGAAAGAACTTCCTCCTCATTCCCCAGGGTTCATCCCCCAGGGTTCTCAGGGTTGGTGTGTAGGGATGGAGGCCCTGACAGGTGGAGAAGAGGTCTGGAAGCTCTAACAGGACTGTTCCGGATCCTCCGTGTCCTGCTCCAGGTGCTAAGGGACCCGGGTCACCATGATTCACTTCTGTCTGGCTCACTCAGCCTATCGCTTGCACTGTTGGCTGCCAAGATCTCACCAGCTCAGGCTGTAAGTATCCCTCCCCAGCCCACTGTGGCAAAAAGGTCATTTCTTCCTGGGGCTGTCTTGAGGCTTAAGGGCTTCCCTGGTGGCTCAGATGGTAAAAAAATCTGCCTGCAATACAGGAGACCCAGGTTCGATCCTTGGGTCAGGAAGATCCCCTGGAAGAGGGTGTGGCAACCCACTCCAGTATTCTTGCCTGGAGAATACCATGGACAGAGGAGCCTGGCGGGCTACAGTCCATGGGGTTGCAAAGAGTCAGATACCACTGAGCGACTAACACACTTGGAGGTTTAAGGGAAATTACTTTCAGTTTTTAAATTATCACTGACTAAATGGCAACCCACTCCAGTGTTCTTGCCTGGAGAATCCCAGGGACGGGGGAGCCTGGTGGGCTGCCGTCTGTGGGGTCGCATAGAGTCAGACACGACTGAAGCGACTTAGCAGCAGCAGCAAGTTTCAAAAACACTGATGTGTAAAGGTTAATGAAACATTTTGCAAACATTAAGTCAGCTTTTAAAACATAAACTTTAAAAAAAACTTTTTTCTTGTCACACTTCAGAATGCTTAGTACAATTAAATCTATGTTGCCTGACTGCTAATGGGATTGACTTGGCAACCCCTCAGATTTACAGCTCTAAAGGTACACTAGTTAGTTAGCATGTTAGTTAGCTCAGTCAAGCCCGACCATGCCACCCCATGGACTGGAGCCTGCCAGGCTCCTCTGTCCATGGAATTCTCCAGGCAAGAATACTGGAGTGGGTTGCCATTTCCTTCTCCAGGAGATCTTTCCGACCCAGGGACTGAACCTGGGTCTCCTGC
Organism: Oreotragus oreotragus; assembly: GCA_006410675.1. Lineage (NCBI taxonomy): Eukaryota > Metazoa > Chordata > Mammalia > Artiodactyla > Bovidae > Oreotragus > Oreotragus oreotragus. Next base: position 121,364 of record SJYX01010343.1, read on the forward strand.
ACTGCACTACCAAGGAAGCTGAAGGGACACTAATGCTTTTATTACAGTAACCTTAAACCTGAGACTCTATTTTAGTTCTGTGTGCCACTGCTTCAAATAGTTTGGGGGTGAGGGAGGGCTTCCCTGGCATTCCAGGGGTTAAGACTCCAAGCTTCAGATCTCAGGGTTAAGACTCCAAGCTTCAGATCTCACATGCCCCAAAATAAAACAAACTAATAAATAAATAGTCTGGGGGTATATTTTCTAATTGCTTATTGTTTTGAGTATCTTCACTGGGGATAAACCTTTGTTTTTGGAGGGGAGATCTGATTCCTACAAGTGCCCTAAAGTCATTCAGTGCTAAATCCAATTAATAAAATAAATAATGAAGGTGAATAATAGTTTACAGTGAAGAAAGAGGACTACTAGTTAAGGAGGAAGATTTTCCTATATGCATGGAAGCTGCTACTGCTGGTGCTAAGTTGCTTCAGTCGTGTCCAACTCTGTGCGACCTCATAGACTGCAGCCCACCAGGCTCCTCGGTCCATGGGATTTTCCAGGCAAGAGTACTGGAGTGGGGTGCCATTGNGACTACTAGTTAAGGAGGAAGATTTTCCTATATGCATGGAAGCTGCTACTGCTGGTGCTAAGTTGCTTCAGTCGTGTCCAACTCTGTGCGACCTCATAGACTGCAGCCCACCAGGCTCCTCGGTCCATGGGATTTTCCAGGCAAGAGTACTGGAGTGGGGTGCCATTGCCTTCTCTGTGCATGGAAGCTATGTACATGTAATTTCAAAAGAATTTAAAAAATGTTTGAGCAGTAACTGCAGACCTCATTTCATTGTGTAAACTGTGGTGGGCAGTTAACTCACTCAATGTGAGTTACCCAGTGTGAACTGCAGGTAGGGCTAACATAGCATAAGGGCGTGGCTGGGACTCTCAGTTCAGTTCAGTCGCTCAGTTGTGTCCAGCTCATTGAGACCCCATGGACTGCAGCACGCCAGGCTTCCCTGTCCATCACAAACTCCTGGAGCTTGCTCAAAATCATGTCTATCAAGTTGGTGATGCCATCCAACCATCTCATCCTCTGTCACCCCCTTCTCCTCCTGCCTTCAAACTTTCTCAGCATCAGGGTCTTTTCCAGTAAGTCAGTTCTTTGCATCAGGTGGCCAAAGTACTTGAGCCTCAGCTTCAGCATCAGTTCTTCCAATGAATATTCAAGAGTTATTTCCTTTAGATAGACTGGTTTGATCTCCTTGCTGTCCAAGGGTCTCTCAAGAGTCTTCTCCAACACAACAGTTCAAAAGCATCAATTCTTTGGCGCTCAGCTTTCTTTATAAATAAAGTCCAACTCTCACATCCATACATGACTACTGGAAAAACCATAGCTTTATTTAGATGGACCTTTGTTGGCAAAATAATGTCTTTGCTTTTTAATATGCTGTCTAGGTTGGTCATAGCTCTTCTTCCAAGGAGCAAGTGTCTTTTAATTTCATGGCTGCAGTCACCATTTGCAGTGATTTTGGAGCCCCCCCAAGATAAAGTCTGTCATTGTTTCCATTGTTTTCCCATCTATTTGTCATGAAGTGATGGGACTGGATGCCACAATCTTAGTTTTTTGACTGTTGAGTTGTAAGCCAGCCTCTTCCTCTCCTCTTTCACTTTCAACAAGAGGCTCTTCCGTTTCTCTTTACTTTCTGCCATAAGGGTGGTGTCATCTATATATCTGAGGTTATTGATATTTCTCCAGGCAATCTTGAGTCCAGCTTGTGCTTCATCCAGCCTGGCATTTCACATGATGTACTCTACATAGAAGTTAAACAAGAAAGGTGACAATATATAGCCTTGATGTACTCCTTTCCCAATATGGAACCAGTTCATTGTTCCATGTCTGGCTCTAACTATTGCTTTTTGACCTGCACATAGATTTCTCAGGAGGCAGAAAAGGTGGCCTGGTATTCCCATCTCCTGAAAAGAGAGATGTTCCACAGTTTGTTGTGATCCATACAGTCAAAGGCTTTGATGTAATCAATAAAGCAGAAGCAGATATTTTTCTGGAACTCGCTTGCTTCTTTTATGATCCAACAGATTTTGGCAATTTGATCTCCTGTTCCTCTGCCTATTCTAAATCCAGCTTGAACATCTGGATGTTCTCTGTTCATGTACTGTTGAAGCCTCCCTTGGAGAATTTTGAGCATTACTTTGCTACCATGTGAGAAGAGTGCAATCATGTGGTAGTTTGAAAATTCTTTGGCATTACCTTTGGGATTGGAATGAAAACTGACCTTTTCCAGTTCTGTGGCCACTGCTGAGTTTTCAAATTTGCTGGCATATTGAGTGCAGCGCTTTCACAGCATCTTTTAGGAAACAATTCTTTTAGGATTTAAAACAGCTCTGCTGGAATTCCATTACCTCCACTAGCTTTGTTTGTAGTGATGCTTCTTAAGCTCTACTTGACTTCACATTCCAGGATGTCTGGCTCTAGGTGAATGATCACACCATCATGGTTATCTAGGTTATTGAGATCTTTTTTGTATAGTTCTTCTATGTATTCTGGCAACCTCTTCTTAATATCTTCTGCTTCTTTCAGGTCCACACTCTTTTTTATTGTGCCCATCTTTGCATGAAATGTTCCCTTGATATCTCTAATTTTTTTGAAGAGATCTCTAGTCTTTCTCATTCTATTGTTTTCCTCTATTTCTCTGCATTGTTCACTTAGGAAGGCTTTCTTATCTCTCCTTGTTATTCGTTGGAACTCTGCATTCATATGGGTATATCTTTCCTTTTCTTCTCCACCTTTTGCTTCTCTTATTTTCTCAGCTATTTGTAAGGCCTCCTCAGACAACCATTTTGCCCTTTTGCGTTTGTTTTTCTTGGGGATGGTCTTGGTCACTGCCTTCTATACCATGTCATGAACCTCTGTCCATAGTTCTTCAGGCACTCTGTCTATCAGATCTAATCCTTTGAATCTATTTGTCCCTTCCACTGTATAATTGTAAGGGATTTGATTTAGGTTATAACCTGAATGGTCCAGTGGTTTTCCCTACTTTCTTCAATTTATGTCTGAATTTTTCAATAAGGAGTTCATGATCTGAGCCATAGTCAGCTCCTGGTCTTGTTTTTGTTGACTGTATAGAGCTTCTCCATCTTTGGCTGCAAAGAATATAATAAATCTGATTTTGGTATTGACCATATTGTGATGCCCATGTGTAGAATTCTCTCTTGTGTTGTCGGAAGAGGGTGTTTGCTATGACCAGAGCATTCTCTTGGCAAAACTCTGTTAGCCTTTGCCCTGCCTCATTTTGTACTCCAAGGCTAAACCTGTCTATTACTCCAGGTATCTCATGACTCTCAGACCTGGTTCAAACTGTAGCTTTAGTGCTCACTGCAGTATTCTTGCCTGGAGAATTCCATGGACAGAGGAGCCTGGCAGGCTACAGTCCACAGGGTCCCAAGAGTCAGACACGACTGAGCAACTAGCACTTACACTTTTACTTTGCCACTTACTATACTAGGTGTTTGTCCTGAGATAAGACATTTAATTTTTCTGAGCCTCAGTTTCTTCATTTATGAGATAGGAAACCACAGTCTCATCTCATAGGATTGTGTGCATTTTTAAAAATGTATATTACTTATTTGGCTGTGTTGGGTCTTATTTGGGGCAGATGAGATCTTTGTTGAGGTGCTTGGATCCTCTAATTGAGGCTCGAGTCAGTAGTTGTGGTGCCTCAACATGTGGGATCTTAGCTCTCAGACCAGGGATCGAACTTGTGTTCCCTGCATTGCAAGGCAGATTCTTAACCACTGGACTACCAGGGAAGTTCTAAACTGTATGCATATTAAGTGAAAAAGTAAATTTAAAATGTAACACATTTCTCTACTAATTATGAACAGTAATAACTCTTATTATTGCTTATGGGCTGTCTTTCAGCATTCATTTACAGCCACGGTAAATAAATCAAGGCCCTCAAGATTCCTTAGAGACCAGTGTCACAGTGCCTGCTAAACACTATGTTCATGATCAGTCTCGTCCAGCTCTTTGCAACCCTATGTACTGGGGCCCACCAGGTTCCCCTGCCCGTGGGATTTCCTAGGCAAGAATATTGGAGCACTTTGCCATTTCCTTCCCCAGGGGCTTTTTCTGACCCTCAGATCTAACCCTCATCTCCTGCATTGGCAGGAGGACTCTCTACCATGGTGCCACCTGGGAAGCCCGTCTGCTACATAGTAGGAATTCAATAAATGCTAACTATTGTCCTTAGTGTAGTATCATTAGACAATTTTGTTCTAATGGGATGGATCTCAACTCATCTTTGCTCTGTTTAAAATTTTATTTCTGTGGTTTGATGTAACATTACCATGAAACAGAACCTGAATTTGGTTTCTTAAAGCCATTCAAATCACTGAAACAGTAATGTACAATGTAACTCACTGTGTCCCATGCAGCCAAGTGACAGTGTTCCTGTTTGCCATCACCATTCTGACCCTCCAGTTCTATGTCCTGCTAAGGTAAGTTCTTTCTCCAGCCACCTCCTCACCAGGCAGCTCAGCATGAACATCTTACCTATGGGGTTGGTTCAGGTGCCTGCTGCCATTCCTGTTATGTGCTTAAATGCAGCCTGCCCCATTGTTTTGCCCCTATTATCAATGGCAGTCACCTGCTTCACCTCTTTGAAAAGTCAAAACTCTCAGTCCAGTGAGGAGAGTTGGGATTTGGGTAGACAGAGTTTAACTTTTAACCAGCTGTTATACAGGTTAAAAGTTATACTTCCAGTAATAAGAAGTCCTTCAATGGCAGACAATGAGGGTGCGAATGTTTCACTTTATGGATTTCCAAGAGACCAAGGCCAACAGCCTAGCATTAGCTGATGTCTCCAAGGCTGAGGGCAACACGGGCACACTTGACCAGATTATGACTTGACCTGTTATTTCTGATTCTATGTCAGAAATCTATCTTGGCCAAAAAAGTCAGTTAATATCTTTTTCAATGGTCAAATGAAACAAATGCAATTTTTCACATTTAAAATAAATTGCAGTCCTAAAAACATGAAAATTCTAAAAAAATCTGAAAACTGAGATTCCACTTAAGCGATGGGGAAGTCCTGGAAACTATGATACCCCTTGTAATTTGCCTAAATCAAATTTGCCAGGTTCTACTAGGAGAGGTTTGTGTACTTCTACTATAAGATGCAGGGTATATTTCCTCACTCTAGAGGCCAGAATTTCCACAAAATGTTTTTTCACCAACGTATCAAATTAACATGAATTTTTTAAATGGTAGGATTTCCCTGGTGGTGCAGTAGTTAGGAATCTGCCTGCCGGTACAGGGGACACAGGTTTGATCCCTGGTCTGGGAAGATTCCACACGCCACGGGGCCACTTGGCCTGTGCACCAGAACTACTGAGTCTACGCGCTGCAACTACTGAAGCCTGTGTGCCTAGAGCCCGTGCTCCACAAGAGAAACCACCGCGAGGAGAAGCCCGTGCGCTGAAACTAGAGAGTAGCCCCTGCTCACAACTAAAGAAAGCCCGAGAGCAGCAGTGAAGACCCAGCACAGTCAAAAATAAAAAAAATTTTTAAAGTAGAAAAAAAAATGGTGAGCACTGTCCACAAATTAAGAATATTAAGAACTCTTAGCATTAAGAATGTTCATAACTCAATACTGTCATTAATGCTAGCACTAATCTGCAGTCATGGTAAAGAACAAAGGTTCTTAAGAGAAGGAGTTGCCTGGAGCCAAATGAATCTCATGCCACAATTAGAATTCAAGGGTCAGCGCCTTCTGGTTTTATGTTAACAGTGTGGATTTCTTCTAGTAATCAATCAGTGTATGACCTGGTATATTGATTTGTAGGCCCAGATCTTCTCGATACTGCAGTCAACCTCTCCTTACCAACCTGGTTAGCAATATCATCTTTACTTTCTTCACAGCTGGTAAGTGTGGAGTCATTCTTAATAAGTGTAGTCATATACTTATTGTCTATTTGCCAGATGCTGCTAGAATAAAAATGGGTAAGATAGGACTTGTTGCTCTGCAAGAGCTGACTGAAACCTGAGAAAAAACTCACATTTAAAATTCACGTGAAGGGGGCGGGGGGTTCAGGATGTGGGGGACACATGTGCATCCGTGGCTGATTCATGTTGATGCATGGCAAAACCCACTACAATATTGAAAAGTAATTACCTTCCAATTAAAATAAATTAACTCATTTTTAAAAAATGAAATAAAATTCAGATGAAGGAAAATTTTTAAACGCTCCTTAGTGTCTCTTTGAGTTTTCCTACAATTTGAATATGAAACCAATTTAATATTGGGTTGGCCAAAAAATTTATTCAGGCTTTCTAAATGAACTTTTCAGCCAACTCAATATAAACATTTTGATATCATAAAATTCTTTATAGTTATAACATAAAAATATCAGATTTACCCACTCATTCAATAATTAGATACTGAGAAAATGACATGGGTAGAAACACAGGGACCTCGACTACTTGAAGTCAAAAAGTGATACAGAAGAGCTGGACTCTGAAATGTGTAGAAGTTTTAGGAATACTTTAGCTAATATATTTTACTTATATTTTCTTTTGTATGAACTTCTAATAGTGATGTGCAATTTAAATAAAGACATTTTCTAAATTTTTATAAAATGAAAACAGTTATTGGGATGCCATAGGCAGGGTTCTAGAAAGTCTCTACTAAACCCCAACTACACAAGAGGCAGTCTGTGCAACGGACAAGAGCACCAGCTATGGAGACTGAGGGAGGCCAGTTCAAACCCCCACATCCCAAACAGAAGAATCTGTTAATACTTCACCTCCCAGAGCTTCGCAGCCTTATCTAAGGGAATTCCCTGGAGGCAGAGCGATTAGGACTCCATGCTCTCACTGTCTGGAGAAGGCAATGGCACCCTACTCCAGTACTCTAGCCTGGAAAATCCCATGGACGGAGGAGCCTGGTGGGCTGCAGTCCATGGGGTCGCGAAGAGTCGGACATGACTGAGCGACTTCACTTTCACGCATTGGAGAAGGAAAAGGCAACCCACTCCAGTGTTCTTGCCTGGAGAACCCCAGGAACGCGGGAGTCTGGTGGGGTGCCGTCTATGGGGTCACACAGAGTCGGACACGACTGAAGCGACTTAGCAGCAGCAGCAGCAGCAGCTCTCAGTGTCAAGGCCTAGAATCCATACCTGGAACTAAAATCCCACAAGATGTTTGGTGCAGCCAAAAGAAAAAAATAAGGAGATTAAAAAACCTGCTTCACAGTTTTGCTGTAAGATTTAAATGAGATAATGGGTTTATTATTTTAAAAAAGAACTGTCGCAGTTACTATCACCAGCATTGCCAATAGTAAGAACACGACCTCTATCGAGGAAAACCTTAGCCTGGCCAAGTTTTGAGCACTTTTGTTCCACAATAGATACACAAGGAAATACCATGATTTAGCTTTGCATTCAAGAATATATTTATGAATGAAATAATGCCATTTACAGCAACATGGATGGACCTAGAGATTATTATACTAAGTGAAGTTAGAAGTGAAAGTCGCTCAGTTGTGTCTGACTCTTTGCGACCCCATGGACTATCTGGGCCAGAATACTGGAGTAGGTAGCCTTTCCCTTTTCTAGGGCATCTTCCCAACCCAGGGATCAAACCCAGGTCTCCCACATTGCAGGGGATTCTTTACCAGCTGTGCCACAGGGAAGCCACAATGAAGTCAGAAAGAGAAAGATAGTACCACATAGTATCACTTGTATGTTGACTCTGAAGTATCCCACAAATGAAAGTATCTCTGAAACATATCTCTGAAATAGACTCACAGACACAGAGAACAGACTGAGGTTGCCAAGGCAGGGGTGGGGTGGGGGAGGGAAGGATTGGGAGTTTGGGATTGGCAGAGACAAGATATTACACACTGGATGGATCAGCAACAAGGTCCTAAGGTACAGCCCAGAGAACTATATTCAATATCCTGTGAAACACCATAATGGAAAAGCACATAAAAAAGAATGTGTATAACTGAATCACTTGGTTTCACAGAAGAAATTAACACATTATAAATTAACTATATTTTAATAAAATCTTTAAAAAAAAAAAGAATATTTCTGAGGCAATTCAACCCAGTAAACTGATGCTGTTCTGCCAACTTTTTAGGTTTTATCGTGCTGCTTATTCGGATGGAACCGGTCCCACAGGCACTAAAGAGGATGTTTTCTGTATTTGGCGTGGGATCCTTCATTGAGGGAGTCTGCACCATAGTGTTAACATTTTTGGCAACCGACTGTGTACGTTTTTAGGTATTGAATTTCTAAAGGCTCAGCTTAATCTGAAAGCTTGGCTGTATACAATGCACCTTTAGTCTTCAACATTTATTTTCTACTTCAAACTAAAAAAATAGAGATGGAGGCTTCCCTGGTGGTCCAGTGGTTAAGCACCTGTGCGATCCCTGGTCTGGGAAGAACGCATACGCTGCAGAGCAACTAACTCCATGAGCTGTACCCACTGAGCCCGTGCTCTGCAACCACTGGAGCCTGTGTGCCTAGAGCCCATGTTCTGCAGCAAGAGAAGCCACTGCAACGAGAAGCTCGGGTACCACAGTGAAGAGTAGCCCCTACCTGCCACAGCTAACGAAAACCTAAGTGCAGCAATTAAGGCCCACCACAGCCAAAAATTTTAAAAAATAAACCTTTTGAAAGAATAAAGATGGAGAGACAGACCTCCTAATTAGACACATGTCACAGTCAAAACATTTCACCAGGGAAGTTTAAAAACTCCGTGAGACTTTTTTCTTTTGGAGGGTGAATTCCACTTTACCAGAATTACACATACAAAAAAAGTTAAGACATTAATCAACAGTGGAACTGGGTTGGCACATTAAGCAGCAAGCCTTCCATCTCTTGCTAAATTGGTGCCTTTTAAAAAATCCTTTCAGCAAAAACATTTAAAATATGTGTTGCAATTATAAGACAAGTAATTTCTCACAGTGCTCTTTCCTTCCCCAATACAGGCAAAAACCACTCCTGAACTGTACTACTTGTCTGCGCTGTTCTCAGTAAGCAGCTTGGTTTCTACAGGTAATCACAGACTTCCAGAGGAACCTATCCCTGTCAAAGGTGTGCCAGTCCTTCGAGGGAAATAAATGCGCAGCTAGGATTATTATAGGTTGGCCAAAAAGTTTGCTCAGGTTTTCCCACAAGTGGAAACTTATGGTCAACCCGCTACATACCAAGGGGAAGCCCTAGTTCCTCTTAAAGCAGGTGCTCCAAGAAGCACCTAAAAGTGGACAGCCATTTCCCTGGCAGTCCAGTGGTTAAGACCCCGTGCTCCCACTGCAGGGAGCACAGGTTCAATTCCTGGTCAAGGACTAAGATCCTGCAGGCAGCATGGCAAAAAAAAGAAAGGAGAGGCTTAGAATGGGATATAAAAAGCCATCCTTCCCTGGGACACCCCTGGTAGTCTGGTGGTTAAGACTCCATGCTCCCACTGCAGTGGGCACAGGTTCAATTCCTGGTCAAGGACTAAGATTCCGAAGGCAGAATGGCCCAAAAAAATGGAGAGGGTTAGAATGGAACATAAAAGCCATCCTTCTCTGGCAGTCCAGCGGTTAACCCTTTGCCTTCCAAAGCAGGGGCTGTGGGTTTGATCCCTGGTCAGGAAGCTAATATTCCATATGCCTTGGGGTCAAAAACTAAAACATAAAATGGAAGCAATATTGTAACAAATTCAATAAAGACCTTAAAAATGGTCTACATTAGAAAAAATTAAAAGTCATCCTTCTCACATTATTTCTGCTCCATTTAATTATCCCTGGTCAGGAAGCTAATATTCCATATGCCTTGGGGTCAAAAACTAAAACATAAAATGGAAGCAATATTGTAACAAATTCAATAAAGACCTTAAAAATGGTCTACATTAGAAAAAATTAAAAGTCATCCTTCTCACATTATTTCTGCTCCATTTAATTAGATCCCATTTTTTATCCTACAGTGCTTTTCTCAAGCCTGGGACTGACTTGGCTGGCCAGTGTGATCCGTCCAAGGCCAGACACTAAACCAACAGTCTGAAGTCAGCATTTGAGCCCTGCTGGTCTGCTGCCTTAGATAGGTGTCTTTAGCAGGTTGAACCTTCTCCAGGAGCCTTGTCACCTGACAGCTGCAAGCAAACACATATGATCATCTTCACCCTGCTACTCCTAGATGAAGTGGTCAATAGAACATCAGAGCCATGACAACAGGAAGCACATCAAGACTAGTCATTAGGAAGAAAGCTGTCAGGTGACAGTTTTATGAGCACTGATGATGGATAAAGATGAACAGTTCAACCAAAATCACTGGGATGACATCACAACCAAAGTCAGCCTCAATAAGGATCTCCTATTAGATATTCTTAAAAACATCACTTGGACTTCCTGAACCTCCTTTATTCTGTTTCAGTAAAGTTAGTAGCATCTACTGGATGACTGTGATAAAAATAAGTACAGAGAAGGAAAAATAAAAATAAAAACCTTAGTAATGAACACGGGGTCTAATTTCAAAAGAACACAGTGATCCAGACTGTACATTTGAACAAGGTTAATCTATGGCTTCTTTAAAGGCGCAGTGGGAACTTTTAGAGTAAAAATCATCATGCACTCCTCCACCTGGGTGACACCAATTTCTTCCATCATGACAGTAAACTGCTTTCTAGAGAAAATAGCCAACTGACCTGCCATGCTGCCCTGTCTTCTGGCTTGTTCTGTATGCATTCACAGATTCTAAGGGGTTTTAAGAAGGAGCTAGCCACTCACAGATGCTCTAGAGTCTTTGGGATGGGGAGAAAATGATGTTTCTTGAGGAAAAAGAAGAGTATTTCTTGGCAGAAGAAATCATTTCATTTAAAAATTATTTATTTATGTATTTATTTATTTGGCTGCACCAGGTCTTAGCTGTGGGATTTTTTTCTTCTTTTAGTTGCAGCATTTGAGATCTTTAGTTGAGGCGTGTGGGATCTAAGTTCTTGTTCCTTCTGGGACTTCACTGGGAGTGTGGAATCTTAGCCACTGGACTGCCCAGGAAGTCCAAGAAGGAGCAAGTTTAATACACACATCTCCAAGCACATTGATGACAGACAGACCTTCACAAATGGGAATGACTGCTTTCCATCTGCTTCTCTGTTCAGGTGGTACCTGCTGCAGGAGGTACCACCTCAACACACTATCCATTCTCCATACCGACACTTACTGAGCACCTTCCACGTTCCAAACATTGCACTAAAACTTAGGAAATTAGAAACTTGAGTAACTCGTATGTTGACAGTGAAATCCCCTTAAGTAATTCTCTTACTATGATTAACAGAAACTATTTAAAAATAACATGGGCTTCCCTGGTGACTCAGATGGTAAAGAATCTGCCTGCAGTAAGGAGACCCAGGTTCAGTCCCTGGGTCAGGAAGATCCCCTGGAGGAGGGAATGCCTACTTACACCAGTATTCTTGCCTGGGAAATCCCATAGACAGAGAAGCCTGGCGGGATACAGTCCATGGGATCCCAAAGAGTCAGACACGACTGAGCAACTAACACTTTCACTTTTAACAGCCTTTTTACATTCTTTAGATCTTATTAACATGTCAAATAAATGTCAAATGTCAATTTACCTCAAGATTTTTATCAGAAGTTTCATTTTTTTTTCCTGAACTATCTTGCCCCCAGGCTTCCCTGATAGCTCAGTTGGTAAAGAATCCACCTGCAATGTGGGAAACCTGGGTTCTATCCCTGGGTTGGGAAGATCCCCTGGGGAAGGGAACCCACTCCCAGTCCATGGGGTTGCAGTTGGACACAACTGAGCGACTTTCACTCCGACCCCCAAATCTGATCTACTTGAAGATCTGAGCTGATGACAACTCCAGCCCTTCCAGTTGCTAAAGTCAAGTACCTCAAATCATCCTAAATGCACTGCTTTTCTTCTCCTCATACGCCATTAGGAAATCTCAATGGCTCCATCTTCAAAGTACATTCAGAATCCAGTCATTTTTCTCTAGCTGAAAAAATTTAACTGACTCTTTCTAAATACAAGAGGCTGCTTTTAAGACCAAGGCTGCTTAATACTTTTGTGCCTTAAAATTATGCAACATTCTGAACATAACTCCAGAAAATGAAATTCTATTTCTTAATTGATAAGCATTAAAGCAGCACTTTAATCCACAACCTACAAAACTGAATCTTCACTTGCTTTTCTCTTTAGTTCCTTTTATTATTATATTTTAAAATCTATCTACATGAAAAGTGAAAGTGTTACTCACTCAGTTGTGTCCAACTCTTTGCGATTCCATGGACTATAGCCCATCAGGCTTCTCTGCTGGTGGAATTCTCCAGGCAAGAATATTGGGGTGGGTTGCTTTTCCATTCTCCAGGGGACGGATCTTCCTGACCCAGGGATCAGACCTACGTCTCCTTCATTGCAGGCAGATTCTTTAGGGCTTCCCTGACAGCTCAGACAGTAAAAGGATCTACATGAATATATATACATTTTTTAACTGGAGTATAATGGCTTTACAATGTTGTGTTAGTTTCTGCTGTACAACAAAGTCAATCAGCTACACGTATACATATTCTGCTTCCTCTTGAGCCTCCCTCCCACCTCCAGCAACCCACCCTTCTAGGTCGCCACAGAGACCTCGGCTAAGCTCCCTGTGCTCTACAGCTGCTTTCGGCGGGGCTTTATTTTACACAAGGCGGTGTATATAGGTCAGCGCGATTCTCACAACTCATCCCACCCACCCCTTCCTCACCTCACATCCAATGTCTGCTCTCTGCATCTGCATCTCTATTCCGGCCCTCTAAATAGGTTCATCTATACCATTTTTCTAGATTACGTATCTATGCATTAATATATGATATTTGTTTTTCTCTTTTTGACTTACTTCACTCTGTATGACAGACTCTAAGTCCATCCACAGCTCTACAAATGACTGAATTCATTCTTTTTTGAATTATCATTTGCTTTTATGGTTTTATCATTTCCTCCAAAACCAAATCTCGTTTTACCAGACTTAAATTCATTAAACAACATTTATTTGATGTTACTCATATCTTATGAAATATAAATTATGCTCTTCCGATACAGGTGAAAATTACACAGTTTTAAAACTGCCTTTTTTTTTTAGCCCCCTCATACTTTAAACAGCCACTAGCAGCAGTACTCTCTCACAGACTGGCAACACTTTCTGATATTAACCATATTCATTTGGAGTGGAAAACTTCTGAGCAACGTTGTGGGGGGATGCTTTATTTTAATAGTTCTTCACCTGGGACCAGGGCTTCTCAGGTGGCACCCTGGTAAAGAATCCACCTGCCAATGTGGGGGATGCAGAAGATACTGATTCGATCCCTGGGTCAGGAAGATCCCCTATTGGAGGAAATGGGGAGTATTCTTGTCCGGAGAATGCCACGGGCAGAGGAGCCTGGTGGGCCACAGACCATGGGGTCACAGAGTCAGACATGTACATCGCACACATGGGACCTGGGATCCAGGGGTATGATGTCTCTGAAGCAAAATGTTGGGTATGTGCACCTAGAAGCAACTTTCTGGGAGAATGTTAGAGGAAGTTTCAGAAAATAAAACATTAAGCATCACACTCATTAAATTTACTATAAGAAAAAAAAACCCTGATGTTTGATACCTACTACACTCCATTTAAAATTTAAAGAAATTGAAATTTAAAGTTAGTCTTCCCACTACTTTTTTCACAGCTGTTAAGCTCTGACAGTGAAAACTTTCTAAATACTAACTGAATTGAATGGACTACCAAATTTCTAAATGCTCAGCTCATCTGAAACCTTGGCTATATTTAATATACCATTAGTCTTTACATTCTACTTACTATAAAAATAAAGATATGTAAAAATGGGATTCCTAATTAAAACATTTCATGGGGGAAAACGTCAAAAAAGTCCATGAAGAATTCTCTTCCTTTTTCTACTTTCCTATAATTTTTAAAAGTTAATATGGAACTACTGGGGACTTTCCTGGTTGTCCAGTGGTTAAGAATCCACCTGCCGAAGCAGGGAACACGGGTTTGATCTCTGCTCTGGAAGATTCCACATTCCTCGGGGCAGCTGTGTACCATAGCTACTGAAGCCAATTGCCCAAAAGCCCATGCTCCGCAGCAAAAGATGCCACTGCAACGAGAAGCCTGCACATTACACTTAAGAGCAGCCCGTGCTAGCCACACTAGAGAAAGTCTACATGCAACAGTGCAGACCCAGTGCAGACAAATGTATCTATATATGTATCTCCAATTATGCTTATGTAATGATGGTGATAAATATATCGGTAACATCCATTGAGTTCTTCCTTGTACCAAGCAAGATACTAAGCAGAGACACCACTTTGATGACAAAAGTCCATACAGTCAAAGCTATGATTTTCTCAGTAGTCCTGTATGGATGGGAGAGTTGGACCATAAAGAAGTCTGAGCACCGTGGAAATGACACTTTCAAACTGGTGTTGGAGAAGATTCTTGAGAGTCCCTTGGACAACAAGGAGATCAAATCAGTCAATCCTAAAGAAAATCAACCCTGAATATTCACTGGAAGGACTGATGCTGAAGCTGAAGCTCCAATACTTTGGCCTCCTGATGTGAAGAGCCGATTCATTGGAAAAGACCCTGATGCTGGGAAATATTGAGGGCAAGAGGAGAAGGGGGGGCGATAGAGGATATGATGGTTGGATGGCATCACTGCCTCTACGGATGTGAGTTTGAAAAAACTCAGGGAGATAGGGATGAACAGAGAAGCCTGTTATGAATGGGATGAACTGAGAAGCTGCAGTTCAAGGGATTGCAATGAGTTGGACCGAGTTAGTGACTGAACAACAACAATCATGTGATACTTATAACATCCCAATGAAGTAGGTACTATTATTGTCCCCTCCTTTTTGGGGAGCGGGGGAAGGCATGTGGGATCTTAGTTCCCTGACGAGGGATCAAACACATGCCCCCTACAGTACAAGTATAGTCTTAACCACTGGACCACCAGGGAAGTCCTCTAACATCTCTTTTTTAGCAGATGAGGAAACTGAAGCTGAAAGACGCTAATAACTTGCTCAAGATCTCAGTTTGTGTAACAACCTTGACTCTGAAAGTTCATGCTCTTAACCACTACACAGACTTACAATGGTACATTATCAACTGGCAGACATTTAAAAGAGACCCATGTGTTCAGAGTGCCTTTGGCTCATGGTACTTCTTGTTAGCCACTTAAATTTCATCTGACCCTGCATTTTCCTCACCTAGCTGGAGAGCTCTCTGGACTCTCATCCCAAGTCCAAGTTGAAGTATCCTGCCAGGTAGTATTTATCTGCTTTTCCAGTTATGACTCCCAGGTCTGAGGTTACATTCCCTAATGCTCTCTCCTGTGACGACCTATTTAACGTTCATTCCTTTTTCCAATTTCTTCTCCTCTCTCCCCAACCTCCTTCCAGGCTTGGATTCTATTTTTGTTTGAGAAGTGGATCTTAAACCAATTTCTCTTGCCTATGCATTAGAAATACTTTTTCATTACCCACTAACTCTAAACAAGAACCCAAAGTACATAAGAAAACTCTCAACACAGAGCCTCTGAATCAGATTAAGCCACCATGAAAAAGCAGGCAAATATTAATACAATGCACATATGGAGAGGCCTTTCCTTCACTGTTTCTAAAATTACACACACTAAAACTAACACAAATGCCAAATAGAACACCTTATTATCATCATCAAAATTAGAGTACAAACACAGGGAGATGTTTATTCAGCAACATCTTCAAATGATAAAAGGTGTATATTTCCCAATTTTGTTTTCGGTGGCATTGACCCTAATTATTTGCCACTGGGAGATCCATATTACCCCTAAACGTTGACACTTCCACCCATACTCACATATCAAAAATTAGAGCTAATTTTATGAATATAACACTTACTTACTTTTACAATGGAAGTTCTGTGAATCCAAAGCATTTTGCAAAGCAGGCTATTGGAACCATTCCAACTTGTGTGTCAACAGTCTTTTCTAAGTTGAACTTGGAACAGTGGTTTCACATACAAACTGTAACCCTGGAAAGACAACTTACTGTGATTAAGTAAGAAATTCTATGATCGGACAGATAATTCATTTTGGTGGAGTTCTATGGTAATCTTGAAGTTTATCCTGAGTGATAGAAACAGAATTATTTTTAAAGACAAAACCGGAGAAACAATTTCTCCGTAAACCTTGATGTTGTCCTGTGGACTAATAACTTCAAGGATATGGGCTGCGAACATCTGAAGACGGTTTTCACTTATTTCTGAGTAACTTTTGTGACAATAGCTAGTAGTCTTCTCACAAAGAGTGAGTATCAAACCGCTACCAGGAAGGTGGATCTAGTCTTTTACAGATTTGGAAAGAAGGAGTTCAGGAAAAAGAGAAGCGCTCCCCCCGACCCCCCCGCCTCGCTTCCACCAAGCCCAAGAAGCTTCTANAGTAGTCTTCTCACAAAGAGTGAGTATCAAACCGCTACCAGGAAGGTGGATCTAGTCTTTTACAGATTTGGAAAGAAGGAGTTCAGGAAAAAGAGAAGCGCTCCCCCCGACCCCCCCGCCTCGCTTCCACCAAGCCCAAGAAGCTTCTAGAAAAGAATTTTGTTTTTTTCCGAGTTAAGTAACCTGTTCCAAAGGCCAAAGGGAAATTTACCGAGGGTTTTTGTTCCACGGAGAGAAGCTGAAAAAATGAAGGGGCAAGACTCCTTGTCCCAAAGTTGAATGTGATCTCGCTTCAGGGACAGTTGTATTTGACCCTCAAAGAGCCTAACATCTTGGACTCGTCTATGCTGGCGGCTTTAAAAAGGAATCCTGGGCTGCCTCGGCCAGAGACGGATTCTCAGGGGGCTCCGTGTGGGAACTTACCACGGCCTCACCGTGTCCTCACCGTGTCCTCACCACGTCCTCAGGGCAGAGAGGCCCGAATTCTTCGGGAGACGTTCAGCAGCCCGAACTCTAATGAGGGTAACACCTGCGGCCGCACCCACATTGGCTCGGGGAAACCGGAAGTGCGTGCGTCTGACTGAGGTGCTCCTCCTGCAAGCGTCCGCCGAGCTGGGCCCCTCAGGTAGGCGGGGCCCTTGGCTCCTAACTCTGGAACCTTCGGTAGGCGGAGGTGGAGAGGGTACTTCGAGGGCCTTAAGGAGGTAGTTTGATTTCTGATCTGGGAAGAGCGGAGGAGTTTTGGGGACAGCGGATTCCCGGC
Organism: Oreotragus oreotragus; assembly: GCA_006410675.1. NCBI lineage: Eukaryota > Metazoa > Chordata > Mammalia > Artiodactyla > Bovidae > Oreotragus > Oreotragus oreotragus. The sequence continues at coordinate 138,580 of SJYX01010343.1, forward strand.
GACCTCTGGTGGCAGCCGGGCCTAGTCGAGCCCGCCGCCGCAGGACCCAAATGTGGGAGCTTCAAGTTCCCCGGTGGGAAGTGGGATTTGGGGCTGTGACCGGAGGAGCCACTCCTTACCGCGTCCGAATGCCTGAGGTCCAGACGCTGCTCATTTCCAGGCGGGAAAACGTGCGCTCCACCTTTACTGTTCCCGTGCTTCTGGGTTTGACAGCTTCCCTCAAGCAGGTCCGGGTGCGGGGTTCTCCTCTGTCACCCACCTTGACTTCAGAAAAACCTGAGAACGACTGCCGGAGACACAGTCGAGAGAAAATGGGTTTCTTCCCCCCTCCTTCAACCCCCTCCCGCCCATTTGAAGTCTTCCTCGAAAGAGAGGTTGTGTTATATTCTCTGGCTGCCTAAGTGGACGGCTTTAGGCCACGTTTATATATAGTAAATAAAACCACTCGTTAATCGTTTCCTTTTTCCCAGACAACTCCACCCCTAGGTGGTTAGAACTTTGAGCCTGTTTAGTCCTGATGAGAAGTTTCGCTTTCCTCAAGTTTAAGACACTTGGAACTTCAAGAATTGGAGGTTTATGCCATTTGAGACCGGTCAGCACTGAACAGAGTTAAGAGTACTAAGAGACAGGTGAGCGTGAATGAGTACCTTCCTCTCCAGATTAATTTTTGAGAGTAATTTTGCAGTTTTGGTAAAAGGTGCACCACCTTTATTGAATACTAGGTGGTGCCCGCGAGTTAATCTTGCTGAGCTAAATCTCAAATAATGTAGCATCAGGGTAGGGTTTTTAGGAGTTTCTATCTTCCCTGAAATTGTTTTAAAATACCCTTACCTCCGTAAAATACGTCGTGCCTTTATACAGTTCATTCAGTTATTGACTATCTAGTCTGTATTAAGTGCTGAAGAGTCTAAGAAAGGAGTCAGACTCAATTTTCTGCTCTCAGTTTCCAGTCTGGAGAGGAAGACAGACAAACCACAAGCTATAATGAAACCACATATAATTCAAGTCAGATATAGTGCTTAATAGAGATTAAGATGAGGAATGCAGGGGATAAAGCAGTCAATTCTCATTATTCGTTTACCTTTATTCTTTTATTTATCCAGTATTTTCTGTCTGCCCAGCATTGTGCTAGTTGGTGGTGTGTAAAGAAAATGTGAAACCCCTATTCTCAAATAACTCACGATCTAGTGACTGGGAGGGAACCAAGGAGGGCAGTATGGAGAAGGTGAAATTTGACCTTGAAGAATGAATGACTTGGCCTTGATAAGTAGAAAAAAACAAATACAGGCTCCAAAGAGAAAGATGAGAGTGCATGAAATGCTTTGAAATAGCAAGTAGTCCAGTGTAGTTAGACTGTAGGAAATTAAGCCTGAAAAGACACTTTATTTTACATTAGGTTTCCCTTGACTTATACTGAAAAATTCAACAGATTTAAAATAAAATTTCAATGTATATTTCCAGGAGAAATCATACATAAAACATAGTTATAGTAAATTACTTTCTGGCTAACCTATTATACATGAACTAAGCTATAATAAATTACACTTCTGGCTATAATGTACCTCATTTATGTTTACATATTATTCATGATTGTAGATGATTTAAGCCAATTTTTTAAAATACAGTAAAAAAAATACAAAAGATGCGGTAGTAAGTCTAGATTTTCACTGCATCCTATTTTGAATATCATATAAGGAATCTCCTTCATTAAAGTTCCACATGTGGAATCACTTGGAAATGATTATGTGTAGGAAAATTTTAAATGCTTTCAAAAGTTACCCTGAAAGAAAGAAAGTGAAAGTTGCTCAGTCTTACCCAACTCTTTTCGACTCTATGGACTATACAGTCCATGGAATTCTCCTGGCCAGAATACTGGAGTGGGTAGCTGTTCCCTTCTCCAGTGGATCTTACCAAGGATTGATTCTTTACCAGCTGAGCCACCAGGGAAGCCAAAAATTGACCCTAGGATTTAAGTTTTGATGAATATACCTAATATTAATGTTTCCTAAAAGGAATGTGAGCGTAATTTCTGTAAATGGAAAAACTCAAACACTATAAATATTAAGGTAAATGCGTACAATATCAATACACCAAATCAGGAGCTTTTCTATACCTTAGCAATAATCAGAAATTGTAATAACAGGGACTTCCTTAGTGGTCCAGTGGCTAAGACTCTGCACTTACAATGCTGCTGCTGCTGCTGCTAAGTCGCTTCAGTCGTGTCCGACTCTGTGCGACCCCATAGACGGCAGCCCACCGGGCACCCCCCCCCCCCCGTCCCTGGGACTGTCTCTTATACACATCTCAGGTCCGGGTGCGGGGTTCTCCTCTGTCACCCCCCTTGACTTCAGAAAAACCTGAGAACGACTGCCGGAGACACAGTCGAGAGAAAATGGGTTTCTTCCCCCCTCCTTCAACCCCCTCCCGCCCATTTGAAGTCTTNGGTTGCCATTTCCTTCTCCAATGCATGAAAGAGAAAAGTGAAAGTGAAGTCGCTCAGTCTGTCCTACTGTTAGCGACCCCATGGACTGCAGCCCACCAGGCTCCTCCGTCCATTGGATTTTCCAGGCAAGAGTACTGGGGTGGGGTGCCATTGCCTTCCCCGAGGCCCTGAATTCAATCCCTGGTTAGGGAACTAGATCTCACAGGCTGCAACTAAGATCTCACAGGCTGCAACAAAGACCTGGCACAGCCAAATAAATAAATATTAAAAAAAGATAAATTGTAATAACAAAACCACTATTTCCAATATTAACAAAAAATACAAAATATTTAAGAACAGCCGGTGTTCAAAGCCTTTGTGAGTAACGCTTTTTTTTTTTTTTTTAAACTAAAGATCATGAAAGAAAGCCTAGGTAATTGGAGAGATATATTGCTTAATTGAAAGATTCAAATTTCAAGGATTCAGGTTTTATCCATATTAATTTTAATGTAACTCTTTGTCAAAATTTCAATTGAATTTTGGGAACCAGTTGTCAAACTGATTCTTAAATTTATAAGAGAAATGTACAAGAATAGCCAAGAATTTGGAAGAAAAAACCCACAATAATAAAAGTAACTCCTTATCAGTCATCTGTGTACACAAACTTTAAAGCTGTAATAAATAAAATAGCAAAGTAATGCCTTAGGACCAGAATATTGTCAACGAAACAGAGTCTGTTTCTACTGAATCTCAAAGGTAGCATAAATAAATACCAGTAAAACAGTTTTGGGCAGTTAGTTATCCATTTGAAAGAAAATTAAAGATCCCTATTTCACAGCACTAACCAAAAAAAAAAAAAAAAAAAA
>SJYX01010343.1:148803-251379 GCA_006410675.1 Oreotragus oreotragus
ATGTGTATAAGAGACAGCCCTTGGACTGCAAGGAGATCCAACCAGTCCATTCTGAAGGAGATCAGCCCTGGGATTTCTTTGGAAGGAATGATGCTAAAGCTGAAACTCCAGTACTTTGGCCACCTCATGCGAAGAGTTAACTCATTGGAAAAGACTGATGCTGGGAGGGATTGGGGGCAGGAGGAGAAGGGGACAACAGAGGATGAGATGGCTGGATGGCATCACTGACTTGATGGGCGTTGAGTCTGAGTGAACTCCGGGAGATGGTGATGGACAGGGAGGCCTGGCGTGCTGCGATTCATGGGGTCACAAAGAGTCAGACACAACTGAGCGACTGAACTGAACTGAAATGAACTGAAAAGGAAGTTAGGTAGTTTGTTAACCATGCCTCACTTAGGTAAAAAAAAAAAAAAAAAGGATATCAGTGTTGCAGGATAATGCCCACAGTGGTATCTGAATACATCCATTAAATGTATTTTTGATATATTTCCTTTCAGCCTTTTTTCCACCAACATATTTTTTGTATATATATATATATGTATTTGAAACCTTGGTGTATAAATACTGATCTTTTTTTGTCTTCTCTTGAAATTCTATATTTTTCGGTATTATGTCCATTATACTTCAGAGAGGAACTTGATACAGATGAATATGAAGAAACCAAAAAGGAAACTCTGGAGCAACTAAGTGAATTTAATGATTCACTGAAGAAAATTATGTCTGGAAATATGACTTTGGTTGATGAACTAAGTGGAATGCAGCTGGTAAGCATGATTTACTTACATTGGTGACACAATTTGTTGTCGTTTTTTTTCTCAGTAAGTATATTTAAAATATTAATAGAAAATATACCCTGTTGAGGGCTTAACTTCTGGAGGAATATCTACTGATGGATAAAACAGCATTTGCTTCCAGATCTTCATCTAGTTGTTTGTTTTACTCCAGTGACTTGCATGGAAATAGCAAATGGAAATTAAAGTTGTAACAGTATTTGATGAACAAAGAAGACCTATTAAAAATTGAAGACCCATCAATCAAATATTGTAATATTTGATTTGTTGAACTTTTTTTTTTTTTAACCTTCTTGTATTTCTAGGCTATCCAGGCAGCTATCAGCCAGGCCTTTAAAACCCCAGAAGTCATCAGATTATTTGCAAAGAAACAACCAGGTCAGCTTCGGACAAGGTTAGCAGAGGTAAAGTTTCTTTCAGTTGATCTAATCACTTTGTGTATTTCTTTTCTCAGCCCAAGAATTTGCTCAGTGTGATGTTCTGAAGTTTAAAACTTGTTCAGTTGAAAGTGTACAACAGCAAGAGTGAACCATAATGTAAAGTATAGACTGTGGGTGATTATGATGTGTCAGTGTTTGTTCATCAGTTGGAACAAATATACACTCTGGTAGGGGATGTTTATAACCGGGCGACCGTGCATGAGTCGGGGAGGCAAGGGATGTATGAGGAATCTCTGTACCTTTTGCTCAATTAACTGTGAACTTAAAACCGCTCTAAAAAGTAGTCTTATTTTTAAAAAGTGGTCAGTTGATTTTAGAGCTACAACCCACAGTTTCCTGACAAAATCAATCCTTTATTGATAACAAATACAGAGGTTTAAACAGCATGTGGCAGTTGAAATTGCTACTGACTGCCTTTACCAAGACACCACATTTAAAGTTTTACTATTTAGTTCTGGAGCTCTGAATTGAAATCCCATCTAGCATTCATTAGCAGCACCAGTGCTTATGCGTGTGTGGCCTTCCCTATCTAAGAATTTCAAACATCTTTATAAACCTGATACTTGAGGAAGTCTGTTTATAGACATGAATATAATTAAGATGTTAATAAGTTATATACAGCCATTGGTAATTTAATAGCCTAGTGATTAAGAGCATGGACTTGGGACAGATCAGCTGAATTTGTACCCCTGCTCTACTATGGACATACGTGATGCTGGCAGAGTTCTTTTCTTCAGTCTCTTTTGCTGTTTCCCCATTTGTAAAAAAGCAGTAATGATACGTTTTCTGGTTGTTATAAGGTTTAAATGGAGTAATATGTGTATGTGCACTATTACTAATGCAGTGTCTATGTACATAGAATAGTACCAAGGCATAGTACATAACTCTCCATGTTTCTGGTGGTAGAGGTGATATTTAATCAAAGTTCCAGGGGATCTGTAACCAGTTGTCTCTTTCAGGCCTGTAGACCACACTTCAGTGTAATGAAATGGAGTTCTTAGAGGATAGCTCCTCTTTAAAGGAAGCTGTTGACCTACTAATTCCTTAGTAGAGTTTGTAACTAAGACCATGGTGATGATTAGTACCAAGAAATATTAGAACTGTGTGAGAACATTCCTATCATGTTTACCTTGAATTGTTTCTATAGTTTTTTTATAATATTAATGAGTAAAGGATCTTTTCTTAAAGAAGTAGATCTGAAAAACTTGATTTTATGCAAAGAATGTTTTTAACTTAAATACCGTATGCTTCACATTCATCTGTTACAGATGGATAGAGATCTCATGGTAGGAAAGCTGGAAAGAGACCTGTATACTCAACAGAAAGTGGAGATACTTACAGCTCTCAGGAAACTTGGAGAGAAGGTATCTGTATTTAATTGAATATATTAGGTATAAGGAAAATGTGGGAAGTGTTTGGTATAGAACCCCTGCCCCCACTGGTTTCTTGGCTTGAGGGATCTTAGTTCCTAGGGCTAGAACCTGTGCCCCCTGCAGTGGAAGTGTGGAGTCTTTAACCACTGGACCACCAGGGAAGTCCCTAGTATATAGCTTCTTGATCTATAATTTAGTTTGTGGTCCTTTGACATTCTTAACAGTGGTTCCTAGAACCACTTGTTAACATCTAAACTCAGTCCTTGGGCTTTGTTTTGTTTGTTTAGCTGACTGCAGATGATGAGAACTTCTTGTCAGCAAATGCAGGTGCTATTCTCAGCCAATTTGAGAAAGTCTCTACAGACCTTGGTGAGTACTCTTGTATTTCTGAAAGCTGGACATGAATTATTGCTTCAGATTGACAGATGGTCTGGGTGAGATAAAATGATGATCTTTCCTTGAGTTAGCAATGAAACCAGAATTATTTTCTCTATAAACCTCTTTTAATGGGTTTATTTCCTAATACTTTTTAATTAAAAATAATCAAGTTAGTATAGCCTGGTGTTTTAAAAAACATTTGTAAGCTAAATGTAAATATAAAAGTAAATTTAAAAAAAAGTAAATTAAGATTTTACATGTTCTATTTCATACCTGAATTAAAGTGTCTGTAACCAATAAATTGTCTGTGTAGCTGAGTTGTTTGTGCAAGGGAAGGAAATTGGGATGGCAGTGGGAAGGTTTAGGGATAATGTACCAATAATAGAAGTTCATTTTATTTCCTATTTTAGTATCAATGTGATAGGTTTTCCTTTCTTTACCTGGAACTGTAAATGCATTTGAAATGACATCTTTGTTTATTATGTGTCTTTCTCCTTAGGCTCTGGAGACAAAGTTCTTGCTCTGGCAAGTTTTGAGGTTGAAAAAACGAAAAAATGATATGGTGTGAAAGCTTGGGAGATTAATCACATTCTTATTGTAAATGGTATTTTTCTTCTGGGGAGTTTGAGTTATGGCAGAGAAGTCAAGAGATTCATGAAATGTATTCATAACCTAAGAAAAGGTGACAGAAAAACGTACTCACTGCTTTTCTTTATGCCCTTCGTCATTGTGCTTTGTGTAGGGATACACGCTTCAGTTGTTCTGGCCTTGTTGGGATGGAAGGCCTCATGGACCTTGTTCATTATAGTTTGTCTGTTTAAGAGAAAACAGTGTTTCTGCCTGTTTTTATTAAACCTCCCTGTTCTTAAGTGCTGATAGTAAATGCAAAGATGTGAAGTGACAGTTCTTTTCTGCTCATAATTTATCCCCATTTGTTGGAGTAAATAATGTAGCAACATCAATAGACCTCATATATGTTCATAGCATTTTAGAGTTCTATGTGATCTTAGAAATCATTTTCATGTTACATACAAGGAAAATGAGGCTCAGAAAGAGCAAGTGACTTGTTTGTAGTCTTATTAGAGATAGAGGTGGGGATAAGACTTGGGTGTTCTATCAGTGTAATGTCCATTGAGTTTTATTTGTTTATTTTGCGCTACTTTTAAAAAATAAGACATATTTGTACAAGTCTATGTTTATGAAAATTCAGTGTCCCAATAAGTTGTCACTGAGGGACCATTCTCCAGCCTGTAAGCTCTCAGTATGAATGGTCCCCATTGTGTCTCTGAGTTTTGAGCTTGGAACAATGGGAGCCCTGTTGCGAGTCTCCTGAGGTGACTTAACCTCCTGTGTTGTTTCACCAGGGAAGCAATTGGAAGTGGCAGCTCAAGGCCCTCCCTGTGTGTGACCTCTTTGCTGAAACCAGAGGGTGGTGACCGTAAACTACTATTTACTCTTCAGTTTTTGGAGAAACACAAAATAAGTTCCAAGGAGTAGCCAGTTTCTCTCCTGAGTGTTAGTCTCTCTGCACACTCAAATATGTAGATTTTCACATATGTATGTACATCAGCTTGTTTCCCAGGTTCTGGCCACTTTATGTTCTTACATGTTTTTCTCAGTATTCTTTTTCTTTTAAAAATGAAAAACATTCTTAAAATGTTTAAAGATTCTTGTATACTGTAAAATCTCCTAGGTGCTCTGCCAACTGGACAAATTAGGGGAACTCAGCTATATTAATGCCTTATTTGGAACTTGGGTAATTTTTTATGTATTGGTTTTTGATGATCCAAAACTCATTAAATTGTGACAAACTAAGGAAAAGCAGATTACCTGCTATTTGTTTAGGGCTTTGCGGTCAATCATCATTTCATTATTCTGTGTGTTCTTTTTAACCGAAGTGAAATTCGTATGACATAAAATTCACCATTTTAAAGTGTACAATTCAGTACACTCACAGTGCTGTGTGGTGATCACCATTATCTAGTCCAGAACATTTTCATCACCCCCAAGGGAGCCCCCATCCTTACTAAGCAGTCACTCCTCCAGCAATCACTCATCTACTTTCTATCTCTGTGAATTTACCTATTCTGGACATTTGGTGTAAATGGTACTATATAGTATGGGACCTTTTGTGTCTGGCCTCTTTCACTGAGCATACTATTTTTGAGGTTAATCCACATTGTAGCATGTATCAGTGCGCTTCATTCATTTTTAATGGCTGAAAATACTCCCTTGCGTGGGTACCATATTGTGTTTATCCATTTATCTCTTGATGGACATTTGGTTTTTTCCCACTTTTTGGCTGTTGTGAATAGTGCTGCTGCTAGCTCAGTTGGTAAAGAATCTGCCTGCAGTGCAGGAGACCTGGGTTCGATTCCTAGGTAGGGAAAATCCCCTGGAGAAGGAAATCGCAATCCACTCCAATATCCTTGCCTGGAGAATCCCATGGACAGAGGAGCCTGGCAGGTTACAGTCTGTGAGGTGGCAAGAGTTGGACATGACTTAGCAACTAAACTACCACTACTATGAACATTAATGCATAAGTATTTGTTTAACTACCTACTCTCACTTCTTTTGGGTATGTACCTAGGAACAGAATTGCTCTTTTGGGTGTTTGGGTTTTTATTTTTAATTCATAGCAATATTTTCCCTTCCCTTTCAGTAGTAATAGGACAAGGAAAATTGGAAGTATTTTATATTTGAAAGGGGCCTAAATGAATCTGGAGTCCTTAAACTTTGGTTTCCCTTAAACTTTCTATAAGACTAATTTAAGTGAAATATTTTGCCATTAATCACAATAATGTATTCATTTTGGAAGGAATGACTACTACTCAATTTAAAACTAATCTTCCTTTCAGAGTGGCCAGGTTTGCAGTGCCTAGCAAGACACTGTCAGTCAGGGCCGTGTGACCTTTGGTAGGTTACTTAATCTTTTTGAGCCTAATTTTTCTCTTCAGTTGAGTGGGAGCTACCCACTATATAGGATTACTGTGCATTGCCCTCTCTTTGTTAATATAGAAAGATGTTTTACATTGGAGCTAATCTACCATTTAACAGTTTTTTCAAGAACCATATGATATATTTTGTTTCACAAATTTGGTATCAGTTTAGAGTAATTTGAAAAGTGAATGCTTTGAAAAGTCTCTATAACTGTAGTTATTAAATGACTTGTAAACTATGTTTATATTCATATTTTGCTATATTTAATCTTCTGGTTTTTTAGACCCCAGAGGTCTTAGACTGCAATAACTAATGCTAGGGTGGCTGTTTGACATCTTTGGGTCAAGCTAATATTTTAATGAAAAGAATACCTGCATTTGTCAAAAAACTGGGGTTGCCACAGAAGTAAATTCTAGTGATCAAGTGTCCAACCTGGCTGTTTAAGGAAATATAATTTGAAACAATTTCTGTTTCAATGTTTAGCTTTTTTTAAACCTGGTGAGTGGTAAGTTAGGTATTCTAGGTGGGTGGTAGAAGAAGAAATCAAGCATTAGAATGAGTTATCCCCAGGAACGAGTTGGAGTTGGAACAGATGGATTTTTAACTTTGGTTGTTAGGCCTTTTATAGAAAAGACATTCAGCCAAAGAACGATCATCTAAGGCAAAATGAAAGACTGAGCAAATCCACCGTTAGAAGAGTGTCTTATTACAGTGAATGGTGGATAGTTTGAAAGTATTACAGCAAAAATAAACCTGGACCATTTTGCCTGGAACTTTTCAACCATTTTCCTGTCCATTTTTTTCTTATTCTAGTCATTACTAAGACCAAAAAACACTCTTTGCTTCTCAAAATGTTTTTCAGGCATTAATATGTAAATTTAAACTGTTAGCATTCCCACAGACCCCCATGAACAAGCTATAATTGCTTCCAGTCTGTGTAGCCTTGGAATTAAACTGGAGAAACTAGTATTTAGTATTTTCATTAAGTTGGAAAAAGTAGGTTAGAAATACGGTTCTACTAGGTATGGCCTTTTGACACCCTCACTCTCTTTTTGAAAGCCCCTCTCCCTGTTCACACTAACAGCAAAGCGGAGAGACTGAGCTGCTGAAGGGACCTGAAAACAAGGGGTCAGTGGCATTCTTGAGAATTCGCAGTGGAAAGTCCATGCTGTTCCAGGCAGAGGGACCACTGGAGAGGTTTGAGGCTGTCAGTTGGTAGCTTCCTAATGCTTGGTTGTTTTCCTCTGAGAACATCAGATTCCTTGCAGCCTCAGACAATGGAAAACCATTAAAAATAAACAGGTAAAAATATTTTCCATAAAGGAGGTCAAGGAGAGCCACCAGTTTTCTTTTGAATTAAAGAAGAAGATAATGCTAGTAAGAATTCTTATTAAGTCCTATGCCCCAAATGCTGGTAACTGTGACCGTGAACTTCTAAAGCCTTCCCAGAAGAACCTCTGATTGTGTGTTTCTGTCATAATTTCATTACATGGTTTAAAAGTTTGTAATCTTAACTGTCTGTTTACTCCAAAATGTCTTAGTTCAAGTACTGTTTTTTTGGTTACTGCTAAATTGTCATATATATACATGGGACTTTTCTTTCCTATAAGAAAGAGTTTAATGATTTTTTTTTTTTTTTTCCACTTTTGGCTTGTGTGGTAACTAGATTCTTTAGGCCTGGCCTTATTCCCACAGTATTCATAAACCAGGCCAGGTTGAAAATTGAGGCAGTGACTCTTGATGATAATCAAAGAGATAAGTAATTTAGGTAAAAGCAGATATTTGGCCTGGATTAGACTATATATGATTGCCTTAATCCTATGGTTGACCATGTTTTTAGAAAATGTGGTGTTTTTTTTTTTTGTAAATTCATCTTTTAAAAAGATTTTTTTTTCTGGCTGCCCCACTCAGCATGCAGGCTCTTAGTTCCCCAAACAGGGGTCGAACCCATGCCCCCTGCAGTAGATAGGCAGAGTCCTAACCACTGGAGTGCCCAGGAATTCCCTTAATTTTTTTTTTTTAAACTTTGTTAACACCTCAAATTTTACACCAAGTCTATTCTAGGTCTTGGTAAATTATACCTTAGATTTGATTTATAAAGCTCTGAGCTTATAAATCAATTATACTTCAGTAAAAATAAATAAAATTTTTAAAGACAGCAGAACTGTAAGAAGCAGTAAGTCTGGCATCCTATGTCAGTGCTTGGAAGAGAGCCACCCACCAATCAGGAAAGTTCACTTTAAACTCATGGAAGCAAGAAATAATATACTTCCATTGTGTTTGAACCACCAAAACAAACAAAAGCCTCTGGGCTTTTTCTCATTTATTTAAATATTTTTGTTTCATCGTTACCCAGGAGATGAGCATTAGTAATTTTGGAGCAAACAGGCAAAATCTTAGTCCCTTAGCCTCAGCCTCTTGGCATTTCTTTTCATCCTGCCTTCCAGAAGTGTGCACTGTTTATTCCTCTGCAAGAAAATATGAGCAAGTAAAAGAGTACATGCAGATAGAACCTAAATCTGCTTTCCACTCTCAGGAAGGAAAACATAGACTCTTGTCTCTAACCTGTGCGCTTGAGGTGGAGATGAGGGCTGTGAGTGTGTACTCACGCGTGTGCCTGCCTGCAGGGAGCCTGACTGCTCCCACAGTGCTGGCTCAGATGACCCCCCATGGTGCTGCTCTTGCCAGAGAGGGTGGTTGATTATGCCAGGTTAATTTTGTTACAAAGTACTGGGCAGATTGTGGATACTAGGCCCTTTGGGTTTGAAAAACCCAAAATGTACTTTTTTCCTGGTGAGGGTTAGGTCTTGAAAGTGAAGAGAATGTGTTTTAGAGAAATCTTAACAATAATTCCTATGTGGAAGCCAGGATAGATTCTTCTGTCTGCTCCCTCGTCTGATTGTGATGTCGTCTATTCTTCATCAGACATTTATTGAGTGCTGATACATGACAGGCATTACCGAGCTCTTTTTTGTTAAATTTTCTAAAATGTATATTGGATAGAGTCTTTATAAAAAATAAGACTCTTAAGTGTTTATATGGTAACAGAGGTTTAGATGTCAGACTGTATCACCAAGAGATTTATTTTATAATGATAAAATCATGTTTTAAATAGACCCAAACCCCCACCGAATCTGTTACTCTTCTTAGTTGGATGGGTCCTTAGAATCATTATTTCAGATGTGTATTCACATATTGTAAGGAGGATTACGCTTGGAAATAATTCTGATCTGTACGATTTGAACTAAATGATCTCTTTCATCTATATTTACCTCATTTTAAAATCTATCTTGTAGGGAGTTCAGTGGTTTTCTAGTGAATTTCACTGCTGTGGGCCTGGGTTCAGTCCCTGGTGAGGGAATTAAGATCCTGCAAGCTGCGCAGAGGGGCAAAATACTAAAATTATAGAATCAAATCATTAAAATGCATATCTCACTAAAATACAATTGATCCTTGAACAGTGTGGAGGTTGGGAGTGCCCACCGTCTGCACAGTTGAAAATCCATGTATAACTTGACAGTCAGCCCTTGGTAACCATGGTTCCACATCCATGCATTCAGCCAACCACAGATTGTGTAGTACTGTACTATGTATTTAGTAAAAGAAGTCTGGGTATAAGTTGACCCACACAGTTCAAACCCATGTTGTTCAAAGGTTAAGTTGTTTTGGAGAATATTGAATGGAGAGAAAGTGAGAATGCTCCTATAGGGGAGGAAAAAATATCTTTCCTCTACTTTTTTGTGTTCTTGACTGGTACCCCTATAACAAAGGCAGATTAACAGGAGAAAAGCATACAGATTTATTTCCTGTAAGTGTTAATGTGACATGGGAGCCTTCATAAGGAAATGGAAGACCCAGAGAAATTAAACCTGAGTGTTTTCATGCTAGATTTGATGACGAGTGAAAAGTCTTGGGAAAATGTGATAGAACAAAGGTGAGCTAAGTGTAATAAACTGAGAGAAACAGCCAGATCTGTTTGTTCCAGTTCTTTTGTGTCTCATCTTCAAAGGTAAGAATGCTCCTTCCTTCCAGGTGTTGGGGAGGGTACATCTTATATGAGGGTTTTGTGACCTGCTTCATGGGAAGGTCAAAAGTACTATTCATGCCATTTCTTAAGTTCCTTCAGCTTAAAATATTCAATATGCCAAGGTGCCATATCGTGGGATGGTGTGTCCTCTGAACCCTGTCACTGCATTTCTAGTCCTAATTGTGCCACTCTTTTCATATTTAGCTTTGGCTCTAGTTTGTTAAGTCACGTCTATATATTCATGTAGATATTTCGTGAAGGATGGTTATTAAATGTTTAAATTGCTTTGAAGCTACAGTATAAGGAACTGTATGAAATTAAATAATGCCATTTTCACTAAAATTATATAAAATCTTTAAATATACATTTTAAGAATACTAAGTAAAGTGGAGGTGTTGTGTTTGCTTTGGGGTTTCCTTGGTGGCTCAGATGGTAAAGAATCTGCCTCTAATGCAGGTGACCAGGGTTTGATCCCTGGGCCGGGAAGATCCCCTGGAGAAGGGAATGATTACCCACTCCAGTATTCTTGCATGGAGAATCCCATAGACAGAGGAGCCTGGTGGGCTACAGTTCATGTATGTTTGGTTTTACTGAGGGAAGCTTGTATTCATATCTAGATACTTGAAGTAGGAGGAAATTAAAATCATAAATTAACTAGGTGTATCTAATGTGGGAAAAGCCTACAATTCTGTTTCTCCTGTCTTTTCCTTTTCCTGGCTGTGAGGTAAATCACTTTTTCTGTTAAATTTCCTTTAGTGATATAATTTGTGCTAAAGAGATCTTGTAATAACCCAAGACATCCTAGTGAAAGGTTGTTACTGGATTTGTGGGAATTTGTGTGTTAATATGATAGTCTGTCTCCATAGGGTGTCATTAGCAGCAGAAATGGAAGGCAAATTACAACCATCCCCTTTATCTTTTCCAGACACTGCAGCCCCTTCAGCATGCTGTTTCTATATATCTTCTTTGAAAAGAAATTAAGTGGAAATTGCCTGCTCAAAGTTGCTTTAAAAAGTCACTCATGTCACCTGTATGCTAGCTTGAGGATTCCTACCTCTTCCCTATGAGTATGTCTTCTGCTCTATTCTAAGAAAGTTTTTTCACTTATTAGTAAAAAATAAGTGTCCTTTTCTGTTCTACCTGTAGTTAGCCACCAATTAGTAAAGATGAGTAGAAACACTCCCATGCTGAGCACTGTGCTAGGGGCATAGAAGAGGCTGACACCACTTCGTGATGCGAGCTCTGTGAGTGCCTTTTTATCTCCCAGGAGGGATCCTCAATAGGTTTGGGCTGCCCCCTGGAGCCTGTAGCTATTTCTGTCTAACTCCTCATTAAAGTCAATCCAAGATACTGCTAAAGCCTTTGGATTCTTTAAGTGAATTGCCTCTACTTGAATTCAGCTAAAAATGCTTCACTTTCACTCCCCAGGGCTGCTTCCAAGCTGCATGAACTCTCCTCTCCTCAGCCTCACACCCCACCAAAAATATTGATGTCCACACAGCAAGACTAGCTTCTTATTAGAGATCCAGGACTGTTGGTGTGAATGTGTGCCTAACTGTAAGAAGAGAAAAAAGAATGAATCCTAGTTAAATCTGAGCACAAGAATGTGACATAAATCAGGACTTTGCGGGAGGGAAACAGATTAGCTTTCCTCTCAATTTTTTTTTTTTAAGAAAAAATGCAAAAAAACACACCCACAACCCCCCAAATAAATTAGATCTAAAAACTGATGAGAGTACATAGCATTATGCCAGACTTTTCCATTATAAACTGAGTTTCTACTATGCCTTTCTAAACTGATAATATTATATAGTTTTATATTCTATCCTTTTTGCCTTTTCCTACTGTCCATGGGGTTCTCCAGGCAAGAATACTGGAGAGGTTGCCATTTCCTTTTCCAGTGGACCATGTTTTGTCAGAACTCTTCGCTATGACCCGTCCATCTGGAGTGGCCCTGCAAGGCATGGCTTACAGCTTCATTGAGTTATGCAAGCCCCTTCACAAGGTTGTGATCCATGATCAAACCTGTCATTCCTAAAGGAAATCAACCCTGAATATTCATTGGAAAGACCAATGCTGGGTAAGATTGAGGGCAGGAGGAGAAAGGGGTGATAGAAGATGAGATGATTGGATGGCATCACCAACTCAATGGACATGAATTTGAGCAAACTCAACCACATCATGTGAAGAGTTGACTCATTGGAAAAGATTCTGATGCTGGGAGGGATTGGGGGCAGGAGGAAAAGGGGACGACAGAGGATGAGATGGCTGGATGGCATCACGGACTCGATGGATGTGAGTCTGAGTGAGTNATGGCATCACCAACTCAATGGACATGAATTTGAGCAAACTCAACCACATCATGTGAAGAGTTGACTCATTGGAAAAGATTCTGATGCTGGGAGGGATTGGGGGCAGGAGGAAAAGGGGACGACAGAGGATGAGATGGCTGGATGGCATCACGGACTCGATGGATGTGAGTCTGAGTGAGTTGGTGAAGGACAGGGAGGCCTGGCATGCTGTGATTCGTGGGGTCTCAAAGAGTCGGACACGACTGAGCAACTGAACTGAACTGAACTGAAATTCGAGATGGTAGAGGACAGAGGAGCCTGGCATGCTGCATCCGAGTTGGACACGACTTAGTGACCAAACAACGATATATGCTATCCAGTAAAGGCTTTGGCAAAATGAAACCAATTATCTGGGGACTAAGGCAAGGTGGATTAGGATGGGGAAAGAGTAGATTCTACGATTTATTTTCCATGCTAACTCCTTGGAAGGAAAGTTATGACCAACCTAGACAGCATATTCAAAAGCAGAGACATTACTTTGCCAACAAAGGTCTGTCAAGTCAAGGCTATGGTTTTTCCTGTAGTCATGTATGGATATGAGAGTTGGACTGTGAATAAAGCTGAGCGGCAAAGAATTTATGCTTTTGAACTGTGATGTTGGAAAAGGCTGTTGAGAGTCCCTTGGACTGCAAGGAGATCCAACCAGTCCATTCTAAAGGAGATCAATCCTGAGTGTTCTTTGGAAGGAATAATGCTAATGCTGAAATTTCAGTACTTTGGCCACCTCATGTGAAGAGTTGACTCATTGGAAAAGACTCTGATGCTGGGAGGGATTGGGGGCAGGAGGAGAAGGGGATGACAAAGGATGAAATGGCTGGATGGCATCACTGACTCGATGGGCATGAGTTTGGGTGAACTCTGGGAGTTAGTGATGGACAGGGAGGCCTGGCATGCTGCGATTCATGGAATCGCAGAGTCGGACATGACTGAGCGACTGAACTAAAGAATGGAAAATACCTTGATCATAGCTGCTTTGATATATTGGAGTATCACTCGACAAGTATTTATTTAGACCTTTTTCCCTTGAGGTAGAATACACCGCCTTATCCTGCAGTTTGGGCCTGGCCATTAGACTGAATTTGACAGATGGGATGTTTATGGAGATGTCTTCAGCATGCTTACACAGTTTGGCTTGGGGCCCTTGCTCTTCTACTGTTCATCATGAGAGGGAAGTGCCCTGTGTGGCTTCTGGTTCAAGGAGAATAAGCCGATATAGAGCAGACTTAACCCCGGTCTGCAGCTAAACCATGTTGATTTCAGCCTCACCCCGCAGAGTCACAGTCAACCCACAGCCTGAAGCACACCCACACCAGCCAATTTGCTGACCCCAGAACAAAAGCCACAAATGCTTGCTAAGCCACTGAGTTTCGAGGTGGGTTTTTATGCAGCAATCACTCACTAATGTGCCATTCTTATGGCACTCACTTTAGTTCATTCTCCTTGCAGAAACCATAGTCATCTATTTAAGTACAAACCAAACCATGTTACATCGTTGTTTAAACCTTTGGGGAATGAATTCTAAATGTTTAGCATGACCTATAAATTCCTGCATGAGAGGAGCCTGACCTCATTCCCCATCACTCTGCATTCTAGCCACCAGCCTTCTCTCTCAGTAATTTAATCTCACCACCCTCTCATTCTTCCTGCTGACCTTGTTATGGGCTGGTTCCACTGTGTGCTATCCTTTTTCTCTACTCTTTGCTTAGTTAACTCCTACTTATACCTCAAGTATAAGCTTAAATGTTATTTTCCAAAGAACTTCCAAAGGAAGCTCTCCCTGACCCTAATACAAGGTGGTGGTTGTGGTTTAGTGGCTAAGTCATATCTGACTCTTTGCAATCCCATGGACTGTAGCCCACCAGGCTCCTCTGTCCATGGGATTTCCCAGCAAGACTACTGAAGTGGGTTGCCATTTCCTTCTCCCGGGGATCTTCCTGACCCAGGAATTGAGCCCACGTCTCCTGAATTGGCAGGTGGATTTTTAACCCCTAAGCCACTAGTTCCCAATTATATGGCCTCAGAGCCCTTTGTATTTCAGCTTTTAGCACTTAACTATAATTGCAGTGAATTATTGAAGTGTGTAATTCATTGTTGTATGTCTCACCCATCATGAGGGCAAGGACAACATGTGTCTGATTTACTGCATTATCCCCTGCTTAGAACAGTGACCTGTAATTGGCTAAAGAGACTAGGCTTGAACAAAAGTCAAGGGATATATAATAACTCACATGTGAAATGTTAATGAAGTTCTGAATCAGTTCAAATGAAACGTCCTGTAGGAAACTAGTGGAAGGTAATGTGAATATTGGAACAAGGTCAGAAAAAGACATGTGCAAGGAAAACACAGTCTCTCCTTAGTCACAGAGCCATGTTAGCTACAGTAATAATGAGCATTAAATCTCTAAATGCTAGTAAATTAGAAATGAAAACTCTTGATTTTAAGAGGAAATGTCACTAGCTGCCAGGGAACTGATAATTTGCAAAGGCTGCACTGCAGAACTACCAATGAGTTTCAAACAAATGGAGATCACCCAAGAATTTAAAAATAAGATCAAACTGTGCCTTTTAGGGTTCTTAACTTTTTAAAATAGTGTCACAGCTTATATAATAGGAAGAAACTGTTCTAGGTATCCTGCTATATCCAAAGAAAAAGTAAAACCTACCAGAAATGACACAATACTTGGGGGAAAAATTATTTTATTTTTTGGTTGCGCTTGGTGGCATGCAGGATCTTATTTCCCTGACCAGGGATCGAACCCATGCCCCCTGCAGTGGAAGCGCAGTGTCTTAACCATTGGACCACCAGGAAAGTCCCAACAATGTTTGAAATTTGAAGTGAATATCTCATGAAGGTTTCAGTACAGAGAAAAGAGAAAAGATGGATGGAGCTTCAGCTTAGATAGTAAGTGTCCTTAGTGTGTATGGGCAAGAAAGACGTATTTAGAGGGGAGACTTGGGACTCACAGCTTCAGGATTCACTAGAACCTGTGAAGACCTGGCTGAGCCTCCTCCTGTCACTTGCTGGCCTGTGATGCCATCAGCGAGGACAGGCTGTGGCAGTCACTTCATATTCCAGTTTGTCAGCAATGTATACAAGTATAACCTAAGTTGTCTTTTCCTTTTTGTAAGGGAAAAAAGTGGTAGAGGATTTTTAAAGATTTCTTTAGCTATTAAGTATCTTGGTCTATCTCCCTTGGCTCTATAGCCTGTCCTAATTAAAATGATTTCAGCAGAAGCTCCTAGAAGGCAGCTTCCTTCTTTTCCCTTTTGCCGCCTGTGTTGGCTCTCATGTTCTTTGCTTAAATAATTAATAATCATTAGTGTCTGTTATGCAGCATGTGGGAGAAGAGTGGATAATCTTGGATCCCAGGACATTTGCACTCTGCCTGTCCCCTTTGCTTAAGCTTTCATGTGAGGCTCTTCATTAGCTGGCACCACCGGGGTGTAGATTTGCTGCCCTCAGCCTTTTAGTGTTTATTAACTAAAAAAAAAAAAAAGCCCCATCCAGTTCACCAGCTGGAGACAAATATTGCTGATGGGAAGTAATTTCCCAGAAGAACAGTTATGAAGAAAGTGAGAGGAGTGGTGTGTGGAGAAAAGAAAACCACAAAGTTCATTTAGATTGAGCAACCTCTGCTGGACCCAAATGCAAAATCTAAGTGTCTGTCACATCACTGCAAATTCTGACCTCAGTCTGACAAATAGCAAATAGTTAAACATGAGTGTGTAACAGAAAGGTTTATACTCTCAGGTAGGTTTGAAAATTTCTACTCTCAGAACAGTGAAGGGCAGGCACAGAGCTACAAATATTTGATAATAACAGGCTCCACTACTTGTTAGCAACAATAAGCTGGTGGTCCAAAGGGTGAGGAAAGAATTGCTTGTCAGGGACAGTCTTTTAAGTCACACCTAAATACACTGATAACATTGCAACATCTACAGATATGAAATTCATTGATTTGTGCTGGGGGGAAAGATAGCTCTTTTGTCATTATTCCCAGAGAGGAGAGACTCTTTGATTTTAGGGTTGGTAATTTTTTATACTTAGTTGGACAGTAACCAGCAAGGGGAATAAAAGGTGATACATGAACTGGGAGAAGAGTGGATATTCTTGGATCCCAGGATCCAAGGCTGATAGGCTGAATATTTGGATCCAAACTGAGGCCTTATGTTGTTTTCTCTTTACTAGATGATTAGAACCTTTGAGGCTACACAGAGAAAATACTTTTACAAGACATGTTGGTCTGTTAAAACATTCAGCCAAAGAAATGAATGATTATTTCTTTACATTGTTCCCAAGCACAGTATAAGCAAGTTCCCGTGACATGGGAAACCTATACTGTAGGTATCAGATGCTGCAGGAAACAACGTTCTGGGGATAGGTTGGCAGTGAGCCAGATGTTCACAGCTGCACATACCCCACTCATGACCCAAAATATGTTTACCCACTGGTCTACAAAATGCTTTCATCATGGCCTTTAATAATTCCTTATTATCTCCAAAGTAAAATTTGATGACAAGTTACTTGCCAAGGCAAAAAGGAGAGTGATGCACAGCTGCAGCATGCTTTGTCTGAACTGTGTTCTTAGCCTTGGTCACTCTCTGTCCGCAGAGAAGTTAGAGTTGTGTTACGTGTAAACAGGATAACAAACTTATGTATTACTGGAAATTATTAGTGTTTAAAATTTGGTTTTTAAAACACATAGAGTTGGTTCTTATTTTTCCTTTCCTAAAAAATCTCTTCTTTATTCAATACAAAGTCTCTTCCTTTCTCTCAAATTCTTACCATGTGCCTGCTCAACCTGTAGGCAGGAGGACCCCTTATGGAGTATAATTTGAGGACCACTGTTGCCATAACTACTTCAAAACTGTTTTCTTGCCCTGTATCCTGTTGATGCTCCACTGTTGTTTCATACTTGGCCTGAAAATTTTACTGTTAGAGTTATCCCTTTGCTATAGAAGGCGCAACGCAAAGCTTTTGGGCTTCCCTGGTGGCTCAGATGGTAAAGAATCCACCTGCAATGCAGGAGACCTGGGTTCAGTCCAAGGGTTGGGGGAAGATCTCTTGGAGGAGGAAATGGCAACCTGCTCCAGTATTCTTCCCTGGATAATTCCATGGACAGAGGAGCCTGGCAGGTTATGGTCCATGGGGTCACAAAGAGTCAGACACGCCTGAGCGACTGATACTTTGACTTTCATAGAGGACAGAGATTTTTTTCCTCCAGAAAGCAACTGTTTAAAGATAGACATAGGACTTCCCTGGTGGTCCAGTGGTTAAGAATCCATCTGCCAATGCAGGAGACACGGATTTGATCCCTGATCCAGAAATACTCCACATGCTGTGGGACAACTAAGCCCACATGCCACAACTCCTGAGCCCAAGCTCTGAAGCCCATGTTCTGCAACAGGAGAAATCACATAAATGAGCCTGTGCACCACAACTAGAGAGTCGCTTTTGCCCACTGCAACTAGAGAAAGCCCACGAATAGCAACGAAGACCCAGCACAGCCAAAAACAAATAAATAGATAATTAATATACCATAAAAAAGATACATCTATGTCGAGGAATGCAGAGAGACCGTCCCGAAAGCTGAAAAAATAAAAATATAGACTCATGAACTTACTGAATGAAGAGTGAGAAGAGGGTTGGGAGCACTGGAGTCTCAGATGGAGATGGGGAAATAGGAGTGGCTGTCAGTGGAGGGAAAGTCCTGGGTGCAGTCTTTACATGTTTGTTTACTCATGCAGTAATATTTGTTGAGCATCTATACATGCTGTGCTAGGTAAGAGTGATTCACAGTGACTTCCTTATCCTCCTGGAATTTATGGCCCTGTCAGGACTGGGGCTGGCCTAGTATAGGTCAAGAAAAGTTTCCTTTAGTTTGGGACTAGCAGATACAAACTACTATATATAAAATAAACAACAAGGTCCTACTCTATAGCACAGGGAACTATATTCAACATCCCGCAATAAACCATAATGGAAAAGAACATGAAAAATATGTGTTGTTGTTCAGTCGCTAAGTTGTACCCGACTATCTGAAACCCCATGGATGGCAGCATGCCAGGCTTCTCTGTCCTTCACTATCTTCCAGAGTCTCTTCAAATTCATGTCCGTTGAGTCAGTGATTCTATCTAACCATTTCATCCTCTGCTGCCCTCTACTCCTTTTGCCTCCACTCTTTCCCAGCATCGTTGCCTTTTCCAGCGAGTCAGCTCTTTGTATCAGGTGGCCAAAGTATATCCATATACATATTTTCCCTTCTTTTTCAGCAGTAAAAAAAAGCAAAAGTATGTGTGTGTGTGTGTATATATATATATATACACATACATATATATATAACTATCACTGTGCTGTACACGTGAAACTAACACAGCATTGTAAATCAGCTATACATCAATAGAAAGAGTCTCCTTGAAAATGACCAAAGAAAACCAAATATTTTGTCAGGTAAAGGGGAGAGAAGTGGGGAAAAGCCACTGATGCAAAGGGAACTGTACACTCAGATGTACCAAAGCAGAAGGAAGTACTCTGTGATCAAGCAATAGGGAGAAGGCCTGTGTGTGGCAGAAGCCCAGCTGGCAAAGATGGAACAAGGTCAGGTTGGAGCCAGGTCATACATGGCCTGGTAGCCATGCTAAAGATACTGAACTTCATCAGGAAAACAAACTCATTGAATAGTGGGGATGTGACAAGATCCGTGCATTTTAAGAAGATCCCTCTAGTTGCTGTGTGGGCAATGGATAGAGTATGGTAGGGGAAGCCTCAACTAGCTCTTGGAAGTTAGTGCTGGAGTTAGGTGAGAGCTGATAATGGGTTACACTGGAGCACAGAAATGGAGATGGTGGGAATTGGGGAGAGTGAAGATGTGATCTGGGGGCGGAAACAACATGGACTGAATATGAGGGAAAAGGGAGACTGTGGTGTGGAGGATATGCTTAAGTTTCCGGTATAAGCAACTCCGGTGGAGTGGGGCCAGCTATTGATGGAGGAAAGACCTATTTGGGGACCTCTTAAGTGTGGGATGGTATGTGCAGAATTGGTACAAGGTCTTCTGAAACCATGGAACACACCATGATAGTTTCTCTCCTTTTCACTTTCCTTCCATCCAAATCTTGGTCTCTTTGTCTTTCCAGTTACACTGCCTCATTCTTTCAGAATTTTCCACGAGATGAGCAGACGATGGTGGTAAACATTTTTGAGGTCACATCCTTACAGCTCTTGATCTGATAGGAGAGAAAGAGCTTTCCTTCATTTCTAATATAAAAAATTTTAGGGACTTCCCTGGTGGTCCAGTGGTTAAGAGTCTGCATTTCCAATGCAGGGGGCATGGATTCCATCCTTGGTCAGCAAACTAAGATCCCACATGCTATGTGTCCAAAAAAAAACCTCCAAAGTTTCAGAGAAGGATTCCAATTGTCTCAGCTCAGGTCATATCCTCTTCTTAGCCAATGGTCCAGAGAACACAGCACGTGAACTGGTCCAGCTTGAGTTCATATCTCCCTGTTTGTTTTTTTTGCAGAGGGGAAAGGCTAGGATACTATAAATGGTCATCTCGTCAGCACCTCTGGTGGGCAGAGGGTGGCAAGGAGCAGTTCCCCAAGGGGCAGAGACAGGGCTGGGCTGTCAGAGCTAGCAGATGTTTCCTGCCTCCGAAGCCTTCAGTGTTTCTTTCTAAGACTGCAGATTGAGAGAGGCTGAGTTAATTCTGAAGGAATCCTACTATCTAGAGATGCAGAGTTTTCCAACTCTGAGCTGATGGGATGAAGGCCTATGTTGATGAATTTACTATAATTTTGAACAATAAAATATATTTATGAAAAATTTGAAAAAGCTTCCATTATTTCACAGTGACACATTTTTTTAATACATTCCTTTCCCACATTTATCCTTAAGCATGTACCTTTTTCTGAAATAGAATTTATACATTGTCTTGAATAACCAAGCAAGTTGTTTACTTTTAATTCATTTGTTTAAACATCAATATTAATATGAAAATAATTTGAATGTGTAAATTTGTTATATTGGTATGCTCTGTGAAACTTGAAGGATCAGCTAGTAACGAGAAAGAAGTTGGTTGAACTCTTGCTATGGGCATGGTAGTCTGGACGCTAAGGGAGATACAGACACTGTTGACCTATTTCTGGCCTTTAAAAGTTCATAATCTCATGATTTTGATAAAATATTCCTCAATTGTAAGTAAAAAAAGTTATTAAATCAAAAGTAAAATGGACATTAGAGAATATAACAAAAAAAAAAGTATCTTGTATCCTTCTTGCATAGGGAAGGGGAAGAAAAATGAGGGAAGTGGAAGAGGATGGGACAGAAAAGGAGCAGAAAGGCTGGGGAAAGCGGCACAGTAAGGCCTCTAAAACTGTGGTTAGTGCACACTACGCAATTGTTAAGTTAAATGTTGAAAGTGAGACCACGCTTGAAGACACGTGCCCCTTTAAAAGGGAAGCTGGATGTTCAGAGCAATTCGCATTTTGCCTAAAGGAGGCTGTTTATACTCTCTCCAGAGCAGATCAGTCAGACTTTCTATAGCAACATTTTAACGAAAGGCAACCTTCTCTACTCGCCCCCGCAATGCATTCACTATCAATACAGACGATATTCTAAGTTTAACGGACCCACAGAGGCCCATCCCTGGGCTCTCGGGGTTCGGTGGATCCAGGTTACACAGGCCCCCAGTTCAAGAGTGGGCCCAGCTGCTTCAAAGGTAGCACTATATCCAGTTCCAAGACCCAGGAAGATCACGCCTCTAAATGTTTTGCCACCTTGTCCATTTCAGATTTTTCAGGGGTCCTGAGTAAACGGGTCTTGCTAAGGATTCCGCCTCGTGTGGCCGCTCCCATTTTTAAACTCAGACGCATGTGTGGGAGAGGCCATTATTTTTACGGGATCACTGTGCTTCTAGAGCAGCTAGGGACTGCTTTACCGCAACGCCGGCTCCATCCTTAGCCCGGGCTCCGCCCTCAGGCTGCCTCCCCCTCGGAGCCCCCGCCCCTCCTCCCTTGCCAACCCCGGACCCGCTCCACCCCTTTGCTCTGAGAGCCTCTAGGCCCTACCCGCAACCGGGTTCCACCCGCCTATCTCGTGGCTCCGCCCCGGGGCCACTTGCCCCGCCCACCCCAAGGGGCCCAGTGAGCTTGCCTGAGTGCTCCACAGTACCCACCTCTCGGCTGAGAGCTCCGCCCCACTGGCCCACTTGACCAATGAGAGCCACTGAGAATTCCAGGCCGTGCCCATTACATCGTCGGACCGCGCCCCTACGCCGGCCCTCCGCCGCCCTCAACCCTGGGGCGTTGCCGTGACCGCGCCTCCGTCGCCCGCGCGGAGCCAGATGCCGCCCTCTCCGCCGGTCCCTCCCCTGGCGGCCTGGCGCCTCCTTCCCTCCCCGCCGCGGTGACTCACGGAGAGGGAGGCGGAGGCTGAGGCGGCCGCTCCCGCTGCTGCCGCTGCCGCTGCTGCCGTCGCGGCTGCTCGGGCTGTGCGCGTCCCGGAACAGGCCGCCGCGCGCCGCTCTCGGACCCGCAGCCCCCGCCCGCCTGGCCGGGTCGGGCGGCCCAGGTAAGCACCGATGCCGGCCCGCACCCGCAGTGCCCGGGCCCGCGCCGCTCCGGGGCTCGGGGAGCAGCCAGCCCTTTGTCTCCCGGGGAGGGGCCGCGGACTGCGCCCCCGACCCGACTGGGACCCACCGCCCGGACCACCGGCACGGAGCCCTGGTCTGGGCCAGGTTTCCTGTCTTGCCTGGCCGCCGCTGCCTCCTGCCGCTCGCCGCCCCCGCCCCCGATCCCGCGGCAGACCACCATCGAGCTGTCCTCAACCTCTCCTCCCCCGGAGGTCGCCTCCACAGGTGTCCGAGCCATCCACTCTTGCTCACCCCACCGCATCGGAGTGGTTGTCGCCGCCTATCAGCCTCAGGTCCCGCGCCTTCTTGTCTCTTTCCTCACCTGCACCCCGCTCTAGCATCCTGACTGAACCTCTGTAAAGAGCCCCCCGTATTTTCCCAGACTAAATGCTGCCAAGGTCTGGCTCCTGGATCGCTCTTCCTCTCTCTAGTCTGGCTGAACTGTCCTGTCCCCGTGAGTGTTCCTGGAAGGTGCAGGTTGTAGGCACATGCCTCGCCTGTATGGCTGGCGTGTGTCTGTGAACCTGCAAGATTGACCACTGGGAGCCCCAAACTGCACTTCTTGCCTTCTCCTCGTCATCCCCACCCCAGTCACCTTCCTGTGCACCTGGTAACCAAGACACCTAGGTCTGGATACCCAGCCTCTTTTAGGCCCCACATGTCTGCCTCTCTGGTGTGCGAAACGTGTCTGAACAGTCCCTGTTGTCAGGTTAGCCCCTGGGAAGGCCCAGGAGGCCTGTGTTGGCTGCAAATCAAGAGTTTTACAAATAACGCGATGTGAGGCTTGCGTCACCTCCTGTCCAAGGATCAAATATGCTAGTACTGTTAATTATTTTGTCTCCTGTCACTCACACAACTTAGGAAAGTGCCTGCGCGACTGCTGGATAAATTGAGGCATGGGGGTGTGGCTAAGGGACCTGGAGGCAAGTCAAAGTTAGTCCTTTGGTTCTGACTCTTAGCTCCCTGCTGCAACTACTGGGCTCTAGTTCCTGGCTTTAGACTCTTAAGTGATACTGATCTCTTGGGCCATTAAAGTGTCCAGAGAGACCAAGTTTCCCCTGGTTTAAAGCAGGATTTCGAATTATAAATAAAGGTGCCAGTGTGTCATTCATGGTTTCCTGGTGGAGTGAGTGGCCCTCATATATACAAGTTGCCTCCCTGGGATGGAGATTCATCCATTCAGTATGAGCACTTCCTATGTGGCTTTCCAGGCACTGGATTCTGGAGACATAGCCCCTGCCCTCCTGTAGCTGACATTCTCAAGAGAAAGGGGTAAATAAATAAGCAGACAAAGTAAGTTTAGTAGTGGTAAGTGCTGTGAAGGTGGGAAGAACCAGTTTGGTTTTTTTCCCCCAAGTGCAGTTAGAAATCATTGGAGGATTTAAGCAGAGAGGTGATAAAATCGGGGAAGGCAATGGCACCCCACCCCAGTACTCTTGCCTGGAAAATCCAATGGGCGGAGTAGCCTGGTGGGCTGCAGTCCATGGGGTCGCTAACAGTCGGACAGACTGAGCAACTTCACTTTCACTTTTCTCTTTCATGCATTGGAGAAGGAAATGGCAACCCACTCCAGTATTCTTGCCTGGAGAATCCCAGGGATGGGGGAGCCTGGTGGGCTGCCGTCTATGGGGTCACACAGAGTCGGACACGACTGAAGTGACTTAGCAGCAGCAGCAGCTGGCCTCCATATGGAGATTGGATTGTAAGGAGCAGGATGATTGCCATCATCCCCACCTCAACCACCTTCCTTTTTCTTGCACCTGGTAACCAAGACACCTAAGTCTGGATACTCAGCCTCTTTTAGACCCCACTTGACTGGCTATCTGGTGTGCAGAACGTGTCTGAGCAGTCCCTGCTGTCAGGTTAGCAGGGACTAACCTGGCACGTAGAGGCAAGGATGCTCGTTGGGAGACTGACCATTGCAACTGCTGGGCAAAAGATGATGGTGGCTTGAACCAGGGTAGTGGTAGCAGAAGTAAAGAGATGAAGCCAGTCTGATCCCCCGGGGAGAGACTGAGCGAAACTTCGGGGAACACCAACTGAGACTTAGATGTCTGGCAGAGAATTTCTAGGCCTGGCTATCCTCCGGTTTAGCTCAGCAAACCGAACTCAACACTTGTTGGGAGCCAAACGCTGTGCTAGACTCTAGAGATCCTGACGGGAACAGGGTGACTAGGTCTCCACGTTCTGACAAGGTGCTCACGGATGGATCACCTCCTCTTGAAGAGAAGAGGGTTTGTGGGCTTAAAAACCATTTCAAGGAGGAGGAGGGCAGCACGCACTGGACTTCATTCCCACATCCGGCTGCATTATTTAAATGAGAGCATGATTGCCCTCCCACTGCTATACGATGTTGCCCAAAGAGGTTGGGACTGATCTCGCAGTGGGTGGGAGAAGTGCTCAGTGGCCATGAACTTGAACCGTGCCGCTGCAAATCTGTGCTGTCAGAACAGGTTCCGAGCTAGAGGACCATGGGGGTTATGTAGGTCAGGCCCCTCTTACTGTTGGGCACCCCTAGCCCCCAGAGATTAACTGTTGTTGTTTTAAATATTTATTGTTTAAAATTATTTGTCTAGCTGTGCCAGATCTTCATTGTGGCATCCAGGATCTTGGATCTTCTTTCCTGCACATGGGATCTTTAGTTGAAGCATGCAGATTCTTAGTTGAGGCATGAGAACACTTAGTTGCACCATGTGGGAACTAGTTCCCTGACCAGGGATTGAACCTGGGCCCCCTGCACTGGAAGCGTGGAGTTTTAGCCTCTGGACCTAGTCCCCTGAGTAACTGTTTTGAAATCCCATACCAGTCTATACATTTGCTAATGGCACCTGTCACTTTCTACCTCTCTTTCAGCTTCATGTGCAGGTGCATGACCCTAAGCTTTCTGAGGCCAGGGTCTCTATTGGACTCAGCTTTCCATCTCTCACAGCATCTAAATCCCACCTGCAAAGTATACTCATCAAGTACTGGTGGACCTGCCTAGGTGTTTCACAGCACCTGAAACTAGAGCCCAGGAATGCTGACCTTATCTATGTTTTTTTGTTTGTTTTTAATTTAAAAAGAAAAATGTGTTTATTTACTTAATGGCTGTGCTAAGTCTTCGTTGCTGCTCTGGCTTTTTCACTAGTTGCAGTGAGTGGGGACTGTCTAGCTGTGGTGCTTGGGCTTCTATTCTGGTGGGTTTTCATGTTGCAGAGCACAGGTCTAGAGCACAGCCTCAATGGTAGGGGCACACAGGCTTTGTTGTTCTGCGGCAGGTGGGATCTTCCTGGATCAGGGATTGAACCTGTGTCTCCTGCATCGTCAGGTGGATTCTTTACCACTGAGTCACCGTGGAAGCCCTGTCCATGTCCTTTCATCACTTTCCTCTTCATCCAGAGTCTAACACGGGGGTCAGCCCAGCAGTCTCCATGTCACCACGCTCACAGAGCAGGGCAGCCTTTCTTTGATAGGTCGGGTCTCACTCCAGCCCTGCGTACAGGGAACAGATGCTAAGGGTGCTGAGCAACTAGTTATTCGACACCCAGAAAATATGAAGCAGAGCTCTTAATCAGAGCCTGAGGTCTAAACACAGGACTAGTCCAAACACAGGACTAAACTTGGGTTTGGATCTTGGTTCTGCCATCATGAGCTTCATGACCTTCAGCAAGTAACTTAACTGCTCTGTGCCTCAGTTTCCCCATTGATAAACTATTAATACTTCCTTCATGGAGTTGTTGGGAGGATTAAATTATGTAATACCTATTAGAGTTTTAGAACTACACTGAGCCCCTTGGTAAAGGCTTGGTTGAAGCAGTAGTTGTTATTTCACCATTATTTTTTTATCTACTTCTTATCTCCCATCAGAATTTAAGCTCTTTTAGGGCAGATTTTTGTCTTTTTTTTGGTCTGCTGTTAAAGTTTGTAGGCACTCCATAAACATTTCTTAAATTGAATGGCTTATTGAGCACCTAGTATGTTCCAGGCACTGTTGTAGATGCTGGGGACTGAGCCAAGAACAAGATCACCAAGATGCATGAAATTCACATTCTAGTGGGAGAGACAGATGGTAAACAAGTACGTGAATAAAACAGGATGGTGAAAAGAGATGCAGGGAGAATAAAAGAGAAAAGTGAGATGGAGAATGCCTGGCATAAATGTAGTGAGCTCTGAGGAGGTAACTTTGGTGTGTGTGTTTTTTTTCAATCTATTTTTATTTATTTATTTGGCTGCACCTCATCTTGGTCGCTGCATGCAGGATCTTTGGTTGTGGCATGTAAACGCTTGGTTGCGGCCTGTGGGATCTAGTTCCGTGACTAGCCACCCTGCGTTGGAAGCACAGAGTCTAAGCCACTGGATCATCAGGCAAGTCCCTAAGGAGGTAATTTTGAGTGGAGACCCAGCTGATGGGCAGAGGGCAGCAGAAGCAACAATCCCAAGGAAGCTGGAGTGGGCTGAGTAAAGAGCTGGCGAGAGTTAGATCTGTGGCCACGGTGAGGAATTTGGATTTTACTCTTTGATTCTGAACAGGGGGAAGTCACTACATGGGAACTTTTCCTGGGGGTCTATCCCAGGAGAGAGAGCCAAACACTAGGAAGAGCAATGAGCATGCTTTCCTTGCCCTGCTTTTGGAAGGCTTTCGGAAGTCAGCAGTGTTGCGTCTATTCCCATCAAGTTTCTCACGTCTCTGGCCTAGAAAGCTGGGAGGTGTGGGAGCCATCAGCTAGGTTAACAAAGGTCCAGGTGTGCCTGTCTGTGTGTCCTGCAGATTCCCTCAAGCCATCTTTTCCTTCTGAGTATGTAGGTAATGGGTAAACATTTACTGAGTTGAGTGAATGAGCATCACCAGCTCTTAGTGTCTTGTCCTGTACAGTGGCATGTCCTATGTTTTCTGCTTCTCTCTGCATCAGGAAAAGATTCTTATGGTGGTCGTGACTCTGGTGTAACCTTGGAGTTCTGCTGCTGCTCTTATGTGCAGCAGGGACCCACACACACCTATTTGTCACAGTTTGTGTGTGTGTGTGTGGCTATGCCACTCAGCTTGTGGGATCTTAGTTCCCTGACCAGGGATTGAGCCCAGGCCCTCGGCAGTGAGAATGCAGAGTCCTAACCACTGGACCACCAGGAAATTCTATGTCCCAGTGTCTTTGTTGAAAGTGTGTCAAGAGTGACTGGGCAGCTTTCCTCTCCCACACCATCCCCCACTTCTCTTCCAGTCTCTTGCTGAGTACCACCAGGCCACACTGTCACCTCTGAACACCTCCTGTTTGGTTATTTGATCTCCAGTCCTATACATCACTTGATCCAGGAGTATAGTGGTACCTAGAAAGCTGTCTTTAGCCTGGGCTGAGCAGAGTTGAGAAGCTCAGCAGAGTACTCAGAAATGGTGTTTCAAAGCCAGAAGTTCAGCTCACCAGGAATCCAGAGTTGGCCTCTGGAGATTGGGGGCAGTTGGCCAGCCTTTCGGATCCTTACTCAGGCATCCACTTGTCTGTCAGTGTCCGAGATACCATCTGCTCTGCTAACCTTGAGAGGCCAACATGAGTCAGAATGAATCAAATAGGACTTCTGTGTTGTAAGTCCCTCTCAGGGACCTGGTATATTTCATTGGCAGACTGAGACTTGCTTGTCAGTCACATGTCATCTGTGGCCTTGTAGAAACTAAACTTGGAGTGGGTGCCACCTTTTTCTCATATAACTGTTTTGTTTTTTTTAATTATTATTATGAGAGTGATATGTACTCATTTAGAAAATGAATGATAATGACATTTTACATATGTTTTCTCATTTAGTCCTCACTGTTAATTTCTGAGGTAAGTAGCATTATTACTGTTTTACACATTCAGAAGGCAATGGCACCCTACTCCAGTACTCTTGCCTGGAAAATCCCATGGGCGGAGGAGCCTGGTGGGCTGCCGTCTATGGGGTTGCACAGAGTCAGACACGACTGAAGTGACTTAGCACACATTCAGAAGCTGAGGCCTGGAAAGGTTAGATAAGTTGTCTGAGGTCACGGTTTTCATTGTGGTGGTTTCTCTTGTGGCTGAGCTCAGGACAGCAATAACAGGACATACGGCTCTAGGATGAGCAGGCTTGGTAGTTGCGGCTCATAGGCTCCAGAGCGCGGGCTCAGTAGTTGTGGTCAGAAAACAGAGTCAAGACTCAAGCCCAGTTGATGGCACTCTCATGTGTGAGCTCTGGGCCTCCTGTCAGATGCTGTGTTTCAGCAGAAGCACCAGAGAAGAAAAAACATCTCCTTAAGCCCAGCGTGGGTAACATTGTGGGGAGGCCAGAGTTAGCACACTGGAGGCTGCTGCAGAGTTTGAATCCTACGCCTTTTCCCCCCATTTCATCTGACCTTGGGCAAGCTAATTAACTTCCGTTTGCCTTACTTTCCTCCATCGTAAATGGAGATAATGATACTTGTGCCTTCATAGCTCCCAGGGCCATTATGATGTTTGAGCCAAAGTGCTTTTGAACTTCTTTTATGAAAGGGCATGGAGCCCCAACTGCTGTTATACTAGGTTGTTAAAGACTGATTATGCCCTGATCCTCCACAAAGCCTTTTCAGGAGGAAGACTACAGTCCCTGGAGGGAAAGGTGTCCTTCCATGGTGGGTGTCGCTGGACCAAACATCATTTTCCTCCTTCTGAAGTTTCTTAAGGGCTGAAGGTCATGAATGTTTCTCCATTTCTTTCTTATTAAAAAAAAAGATTATTTACTTATTTATTTTTGGCTGTGCTGCTGCTCAGGCTTTCTCTAGTTGTGGCAGCCAGGGGCTATTCCTCACTGTGGTACACAAGCTTTTCATTGTGGTGGTTTCTCTTGCTGCTGAGCTCAGGACAGCAACAACAGACATAGGGCTCTAGGATGAGCAGGCTCGGTCGTTGGGGCTCATAGGCTCCAGAGCGCAGGCTCAGTAGTTGTGGTACACAGGCTTAGTTGCTCCAAGGCAAGTGGGATATTCCCAGGCCAGGGATCGGACCTGTGTCTTCTGTAGGCAGATTCTTAACCCCTGGGCCACCAGGGAANGGCTCATAGGCTCCAGAGCGCAGGCTCAGTAGTTGTGGTACACAGGCTTAGTTGCTCCAAGGCAAGTGGGATATTCCCAGGCCAGGGATCGGACCTGTGTCTTCTGTAGGCAGATTCTTAACCCCTGGGCCACCAGGGAAGTCTGTGTTTCTCCATTTCTCATGTCCATGTTGTACCGTAGATGCTTCTGTAAGCAGGTATGTAAACTGTGACTCATAACAGGATGGAAGACTGCTAATGGCAGAGCAGAGAAGGAGTTTATAGGGCTTGGTTTCTGATCCCTGCTGTGATGTCTTTGTAGTGTCAACCAAAAGCACCGAGATAGCAAGACGTGATGACTGTCTTCCACTGGTCCTTCTTTTCCTCCTTCCTTATATGGCTCCTTTTTCAATTAATAAATATTTACTGAACTTTTATTACTATCCGGGCCCCATGGCAGGCACTGGGAGTACTGTGGAGAACAGGGTAAAAATAGTTCTTATCATACAGAGCTTCTAGTCTGGGGCCAAGAGGTTTATTATCTAGTTGGAGCCGTGTGAATAAAGCAATAACATGTTGGTGAGAGTGTCTTGAACTCTCAGGGGTAGTGGTGGGGGGCAGTCAGGACATAATTTCCAGACATCCCCATTGGCGCCCTGCGTAGATGTTAAAGTGGAGGTTGTGCTTGGCTTCCCAGAAGAGCACGGGAAGAGTTAGGAGATTAGAGCCCTTGTGTGTTGCACTTGATGAAAGCTGCACTCGTGTGGGCATCTGCAGAAACAGTTAGCACCTTGGCAGTCATGGTTAGTAAGAACTATGTTTCCTCTTAAAGCCTTAAACCTTTGTCACTTGGGGTCAAGTCAGGAGGAGTGATCATGGTGATGCGCTCTTTCCAGTGTTTTTGTTTTGGAGTGATACCATCAGTCTGGTGCCTTTCTCTTCTTTTCTTTTTTGCTGCACTGGGTCTTCACTGTTGCGTGCGGGCTTAGTTGCTCCAAAGCATATGGGATGTTCGTTCCCCAACCAGGGGTTGAACCTGCTTCCCCTACATTGCAAGGCAGAGTCTCAACCACTGGCCAACCAGGGAAGTCCTCAGTGCCTGTTCTTGTGAAAAGTCCATCAGACCTTGGCTCTCCAGAATTTTTCCCTGCCTTCCAGACCTCCCTCTGCCAACTTTGGAATGCAGGCTTATGGCAGCAGGCAGGCTGTGCGGCTGGCTGCATCAGCGCACTGGGCATGAAGCCAGGGACCCCTGTGCCTGTGAGCCCCACTGGGGGTCAGTATATGTAGAGTAGAGGAGGGTCGTTCTTCCCCAACTCTGCCCAGCTCCAGGCCTCGCACTCCCTCTGAAGAGCCCAGTCAAGGGAGGCCCAACATGTCCTAGAAAATCACCTAGTGTTCGTCCACTCACCCTTGGGTGGGAGCTGGAGTAGAGAGGACTCAAGGCTGGCAGAGGAGCCTGCCCAGATTCAGAGAGTGAGGAAGGCACCAGGATGGGGCTACACTCCTGGGTGATGTTCGTTCCCCCAGCCCCTTCAGTGTCACTGCCCTTCTGGTGCCAACCAGCTGCCCCTTTGGTCCAGAGGACCCCAGAGCCATCCAGCATCTGAGGAGGAGGAAATGGCCAGCCTGGCGAGGAGACCAGGCCACTCCATGCCCCCAGACTTGTTCACGTGTGGTCGGAGCCCATGGTGACGCCAGTTCAGCTGGGAGAATGTGACCCACTTCCATATCCCCTCCCACACGGACAGATGGGTGGGAGGCTTTGGGAAACCAGTTCCAATTAAGGCTTTTTCAGGCCTGAGCATCTCCTGAGTATCCAGCCCACATGTTTCCTGCTGCTGGAATCCTGTGGTTCATGTCCGTGAACTGAATAACAACTCCCAAACAGATGAAGTTACCGCCTTTGCGTTCTGCAGTTCTGGCTTCTGCAAGCTGGTTGGGGGCTGTGGCGGGGGCAGGGGGTGCTTCCTTCAGGGGTTGGGTCCCTTTTGGATTCAGACACCTTTCACAGTGTGGGCCCCACC
Source organism: Oreotragus oreotragus (assembly GCA_006410675.1). Lineage (NCBI taxonomy): Eukaryota > Metazoa > Chordata > Mammalia > Artiodactyla > Bovidae > Oreotragus > Oreotragus oreotragus. Next base: position 179,753 of record SJYX01010343.1, read on the forward strand.
CTTGTTCTTCCTGCTAAATCACCTGGTGAACCAGGGGCTCAGTTTCCAAGGAGATGGGTTAGCCTTGACCTCCCTGCCCAGACCAAGGCCTCCCAGCCCCCTGCCCTAGGCAGCCCTGGCTTCTGACAGATCCATCCTGACCCTTGTCCTTGCAGAATGTTGTTCTGCACAGGAATGTGAACTAAAATAGGTTTTGGACCTTCTAGGTTTCTTCCATTCTCTCCAAGGAGAGGACATTTAAATGATTTTCCATTTAAAATTTTGTGTTTCTCATGCAGGAGGGAGTGGGGGATGGAAAAATATGATTTAAATACACAGAACCATAGGTGCTGTCAACATGATCCAGAGATTTTAAAGATGAGGTGAGCCCCTGATCCAGTCTTACTAAGGAAGGGACAGAAGGTGATAGAGAAATCACCATGCTCAGGCCCACTAGGCTATGATTTCAGACCTGTGGGAGCACCGTTCCTCAGCATGTGTGCCATGGCCAGTTGCTGAAGTGGCTGGAAGATGGGGTGCTGGTAATGTGTAGGGGGAACAGAGTGGGACCTACAGGCTAGTAAGCTGGCTTGAGGTGATTGTGGGGTTTCTCCAGGGCCCCTGCTCTACTTACCTGAAGATTACAGTGGGACATGGTGGAGCAGAGTCCTTCATCCCTCCCTGGGGGGAGTTGCCCACTGCCACCTGAGAAGTGGTACATGCCCATCATTTAACCTCTGCTCTGAGTACTGGCTGTCCACCCTGGCTTCCTGTCTCCAAGGAAGAGAAAGGGGTCTCACAGCCTGTGAGCAGTGGTGGTGGCAGAGCGTAAATGCTCAACATCAGCCATGACACGGGACTGCCTGGAGGGAGATATTTCGTTTATTCTCCTTTTCTGACCCCGTGTCACCTCTGTAAAAAGAACACTTTTTTTTTTTTTTGAGTAGGTAATATATACATAGTACAGAACTCAAAAGGCTAATTGGTGAGAGAGATCCCTTGAAAAAGATGTCTGTCAGTGGCTATCTTGTTCATCTTAACAAGAGACTACTACACGTACAAGTGCATAAGGTACACACTGGCTGCACACACGCCTGATTTGCACTGCTATTTCCCCCCCCTACACTGTAATACTCACCTTATCTTTTTCATTTCACGCTAAATATTGGAACCCAACATTCCATTCCATGTCATCACCATTGCTGTTGTCTGGCTAATACCTCTTCACTTCTTGTGTGCTGGGTATCATTAAAAGTGCCTTACTTATGTTGACACATTTATTTTTCACAACAACTTTATGAACTAAATACTGTTATTCTCCACAGTTTGCAGGTGAGTAAACTGAGGCACAGAGAGGTTAAGTTTCTGTCTGAGGTCATTTACAACTATCTCACTCATTTTAATGGTTCCCTGTCATTCTTTTGATTGCTTATACTTTAATTTTTTTCAGTGTCCCCTGATGCTGAGTCTTTAAATTTTCTGTCGTTATTTATTCATTTTGGCTGTACCATGTGGCTTACAGGATCTCAGTTCGCAGGTACAATGTGCTGTAGCAGTGAACCTGCATAATCTTAACCCCTAGAGCACCACAAAACTCCCTTTCTTTTATTGCTATTAAAAATTTTTTTCAGTGTCCCCTGATGCTGAGTCTTTAAATTTTCTGTCGTTATTTATTCATTTTGGCTGTACCATGTGGCTTACAGGATCTCAGTTCGCAGGTACAATGTGCTGTAGCAGTGAACCTGCATAATCTTAACCCCTAGAGCACCACAAAACTCCCTTTCTTTTATTGCTATTAAAAAGAAATACTCTTCTACATATATCTTTGTGCTTTTGTATAAGTGTATCTATAAGATAAAGTCCTACAATCTGTTAGAGCAAAGGGTTGTGTTGTTTAGTTGCTCAGTTGTGTCCGGCTCTTTTGGAACCCCATGGACTGTAGACCACCAGGCTCCTCTGTCCATGGGATTGTCCATGCAGAATACTGGAGTGGGTAGTCATTCCTTTCTCCAGGGGATCTTCCCAACTCAGGGATGGAACCCGTGTCTCCTGCATTGGCAGGCAGATTCTTACCACTGAGCCATCTGGGAAGCCCCAGAGCAAAGGGTACATCTGTTTAAATTTTTAGTATTGCCAAGTTGGCCTCCGTGGTAACATCTTATATGCCTACCAAAATTATGCAGAAATAGCTCTTTTTCCCATGCCTTGTTGCTAATCTGATAGGAAAGAAGTGGTATATCAATAATTTAAATTTAATTTCTTGATGAGGAAATAGAGTATCATTTCAGATCTTTAAGAGCAATCTATTATGTTGTTTGCCCATTATTTCTTGTGTTGGCAGTCTTTTTCTTATTGATCTGTAGGCATTCTTTGTATATTACAGCATTGTGTCCTATAGCTGTGACATATGTCACATGTATTTCCACAGTCTGTCATTGTCCTTTTGATTATATTGTTTTTTCTATGCAGAGAGTTTTGATTGTTATGTAATCAGATTTTAAAATCTTTAATCTTATAACTTCTAGGTTTCATTTTGTGTTATTTCCTTCTACTGTTTTCTTTTAATCTACTTACTCTCTCTTTTGTACATTTAAAACTTTGCTCTGTAACAGAATGATCCACAAACCCGGCATCACCAGACATGGGGCAGACTGCCATTGTGTGCCTCCAGTGGGACATGGGCAACATCAGCTACCATTGTTTCTCACCAAAATGTCTACCCTTACTCCAGTGCTAAGGAAAACTGGACGAAGAGTCAGTGGTCCTTGATTTTTAAAAACTGTTAACATGATGATAGACAAAGAAAAGCTGGTGAACATTCTAGGCTAAGGGAGAGGAATGAGCGTGGGAACCAAGGGGAGGTGAGATCTTCGATTGGATTCTAGATTAAAAACCGGTCCAGGCCAAAGTGAGGGGTGTGGTTGGGAGAGGTGGATGTGGGCCATGCGTCAGAGAACACCACTGTGTCAGTAGTAAATTGCTTGGGTGGGGGAAATGGTATTGGAACAGTGTCAGAGCATGACCTTCGGAGGTGAGTGGTGAGCTGTCTAGCCGGGTATCTGATATCTGCAACTTGCTTGCTTTATTGTTTAACTTTATTTATTTAATTTATTTGGCCACACCAGGTCTCAGTGGTAGCACTTGGGATCTTGGATCTTCCTTGTGGCATGTGGGGTCTTTAGCTGTGGCATGTGAACTCTTAGTTGCAGCATGTGGGATCTAGTTCCCTGACCAGGGAACAAACCCAGGCCCCCTGCATTGGGAGTGTGGAGTCTTAGCCACTGGACCACCAGGGAGTCCCTTTCCCCCTCTTTTATGGCATACACAGTCCTTGATTTCCATTTCTCGTAGGAACTTGTTTTGGGGGTGAGTTACTCATTTTTGAACTTGGAAATCTTATGACTATCTTTCTGGCAGACTTGCATGACTTTTCTAGAAGCAGAACAGGTGTGCATTGGTGCCTATAGTTTTTGTTCTGTTTTTAACATTATGTCATATGCTCCAAGTAAACCTGTGAGGAACTTTAGTTTTCTGAGACTTGAAGTCTTAATCATCAGGAATACCATCAAACTAACTTGTAGTATAATGAACCTCTCTCTCCCCCTAACCTCCAGAGAAGCTTTTTCCTCTCAGTTGAGAGTTTTTGCAAGAGGTCAGATTCTGCTTGCGTTCTGTGGGCATGGGCTTGTGAAAGGCTCCCGGGTTTCGTTTCATGAAATGTGACAGTCTTGGGTGAGTAGCTGGCCTGTAAAACCAGGAGTCTTTTTGCCTGGGGAAACACTCACAGTCTAGTTTTGCTAGGAGCTTCTTCCATTTCTCCTCGACTTGGTGACTAATGGTTTCATGGCTTTGGGAAATGAAGGATGTCTTTACAAATGGCTGATGGGGACTTGGCTTCTGAAATGGATTGTTTGGGCGTGCCAAGTGCAGGGGAGCAGAATAAGCCAGCCCTACATATACCACTTTGGCATATCAATTATTTGGAGTTAAAGTTGCTTGAGAAATAGTCAGTGCAAGAAAGACAGTCTGACCCTTCTTTATTCCCCTGAAAGCAGGAAATAAATCTCTCACGTGAAACGTACCTTCCCCGTACAGGGGATGGAAGGCGTCCTCATCACCAGAGACAGGGAGTTCCAGGCTGAGAAGGCTGTTGTTAATTTTCTCACTTGTTTACTGCTCCAAGCCCAAACCTCTTGATCTTGTCAGTTCTTCACAAACTTATCATTCCTTTGTCTAAAAGATACAAAAAGTGCCTGCTCTGGTCACTTCTTCAAGCCTTATCTCATTGAGGCTCTCGTACATAAGAAATTAAAATTTTTTCCCTCGATGCCTTCCCTTCCTGCCTGTGTGTGCTCTGTCATGTCCCACTCTTTGCAACCCCATGGACTGTAGCCAGGCCCCTTTGTCCATGGAATTTTCCAGGCAAGAATACTGAAGTGGGTTGCCATGCCCTTCTTCAGGGGATCTTCACATCTCCTCCATCTCCTGCATTGCAGCAGATTATTATTATTATTATTATTTTTTCAGATTCTTCGCTGCTGAGCCATCAGGGAAGCCCCTTTAATGTCTTATGTCAATTTAATTATTAGGCCAGCCAAAAGCTCTAGGAGGGAAGAAGGGAAAAGATTTCCTCCCCTCTGCTGGTCTCGGTGTTTGTGTCCACCCCACTGGGAATAGGGATAGTTCCTAGCTTTCACACAGACACCTAAGGCCTCCCTCCCGCTTCTGTCCACTCTTCTGAGCTTTTCTGCAGTGCCCTTGGCCCTGAGCAGGTGACTCTGGGTGGATTCCTGCTATTTGGGGCACTGTGTTTTCCCTAGTTGTCTCCCTTTCCTCTCCAGCCTCCAGCCTCCCTGCCTCCAGACTGGACAAGTCTTGCTACACATCAGAAGTCCTCATCTTCATGCTGCTTCCCCAGTGACTTAATGGGATAAACGCATGTAGATTCTGGAAGTTGCGTCTGTTTAAAATATTTTTTATTTTGATCAGCAGCTTGTTAAACATTTAGGGAGGAAGGAAACTGAGTCTTCAGCAGCCCTTTATGGGGAGGTTTCCTCTTTCCTCAGATTATTTTTTGTTCTGTAGTGGCTGGAGGGAAAGGAGAGGGAAGGTCACGGACTGTGAAATGGAGCAGAAGCAGTTATCCAAACAAATAGTGCACTTTTGTGACATGAGGGTGTGATGAAGGCTTGCAACGTATTGCGGTAGTGTGGATATGTTTTCCAGGTAGACAAACATAGCTTTATTTTAATGCAAATTAGCACATACCTGTATGCTGAAAGCCTATAGGAAAGAAGAGGCAGTAATCCTAAAACTTCCTATTCTAAGAGTCTGTAAGAAGTTTCACCCAGGAGGCTTGGCCTGGGGCCTCTCAGCTGGATCCGGAGGACCCCCATTTCCAGAGCTGAACAGTGAGGAGGGGGCTGACTTTGGAGGCCGTGACAGGGGGACTGAGCCCTCACCCTGCAAGCAGCCCAATTGGTTTAATGACCTAATTCTCACAACAGGAAGCTGGAGGCCCTCCTGGCCCCCTTGAAGGGATGCAGTGAGCCTGGCCTGGGAAGCCTATTTATTTGAACCAATTATCGGAGACTTCAGTGGAGGGAAGGGATGGTGGGAGAGTAGGAGCAAAGGCAGAAGCAGCCAGCCTGCTGGCAGGCACTGGAAAAACTGGGCCACCTTGCCTGGGCTTGCCCCTGAGAACAGGGCTCGTTGCTTTCAGCAGGAGGTTGTGTGAACGAGTCCATGTGGCTGAGTGAAGGGAATTTATGCATGTCCTGATAAACAGCACTGTGTCAGTTTTCCCCCTTCTTAAGAAGAACAAAAAGAAAGCAACAATGTTCAATTTCCCAATTTATTTAATGTTTTAAATGGTGACCCTGCAAGAGCTGGCATAGCTGTGGGCAGCAAAGTTGATGGAGTTTTGTGGGTTGAAATTTCCTCGCTGGCTTCTTTCTCTGGAGGTGACCCAAGGTCTGTGAAACCTGGCCAGGCTCCTGCCCTGAGATTATTAGTCTTGGAGCTGGTCCTTCCAGCCCCAAGTTGACTTCAGCCCCACCTCTAAGAAGACTGACTAGCAATGCAAATTGACTTTTCCCTAGGGGATGGGTAGCAGGTTGTCAGCATGCTGGGAGCATCTCAGAAGTCGGCCACAGGAGAGAAGTGTCCTTCCACCTCCAACCTGCACAGGTGGCCTTTTGACACTGCCAGGTTCCCAGCCCGCAGTGAAGGTCATCCAGCCTGAGAGGTCCTGCCCAGGAGGATGGGAGGGGGGCGTGTGCCCACTTGTGAACTGAGGGCTCCTGCCCTGGCACCCATTCATAAATAGACAAGGGCACTGCAGTCTGCATTACCCACCCTCTGGGGACCTGCGAGAGGCCAAAGGTCAGACTGAATCAGGAACACCTGGAGCCGGATTCTGTAGGCATGCTGGTTCCTGACTTCATGTCTCAGGCTCTGGCCTGGCCAGGTTCCTGGGCTCCAGCTGTTCCCTGGGAAGGAAGAAAGGACCTCTTTTTAAATTAGGTCAGAAGACGCCTCTCTTTCCTCCGTCCTTGTCCCCCTACCGTGCAGGGATAAAGCCACCACCTGCACGTCCGTCAGTCAGAGCCTGAGGACTTTGCCCAGGATCAGAGTGTCCCAGTGCAGCCGCGGAAGCGTCCCCAGCTCTGAGATCCCTTCCTGTTTGCGTTGTGCTAGCTGAACTGCAGAGGCTGTCAGAGCATCCTGCCAAGTAGCCTTGCTTAGCAGTAAAAAGGACTTGAAGAGACAGTGTGAGCTGGGCACTTTTCTACCAATCAGGCCAACTTCGCAGGAGAAACATTTTTTTAAAATCAGAAGCTTTCAACAGACGCCTTTTACCAATCCAGTCATAGCAATGTTAAATAATCTATGCACACAAGTTCCTTCAGTTCCTTGATGTCTTGGACTCTATGAGGTGAGGGCGTTCTGGGGTTGGGGGCTTCCTTCCTACATGGTTCCCAAGTGAATCTGAAATCTGTTCATTCCCTTCATCGTGCAGGGAGCTCCAGGTGTGACCGGCAGCAGTGTTTCATCCACCAGGTCCTGCAGCAGAGTCTATGGTCTTCAGGGTTTTCGGGGGTCCACAAAAATACTGGAGACCTGGAAAAAAAAGAAGGATCATCCCCCTCTAAGAAGTTAGATGGGAATTCTGTTCAGCGGGAGATGCGGGTCCATTTTAATATGTCTGTGAGAATAGGGCTGCCTGGGACCCACGCAGGCCTGACCCCTACCCTGTGGCTGCCCTCAGGGAGCTTCCAAAGTGGAGGTGAAACCAGATGCACAGACACCCGGGTGCAACCAGGGCCGTGCCGTGAGTGGAGGAGGTTCGGGTCAGTGTGCAAACATGGTCTTCAGCAGGTAATGATACAACAGTGGGCAGTGAACAGGGAAGAATGTTCTAGGCTGAGGGACCAGCAGATCTGAAGGCCAGAGGTGTGGAAGGAGCCTGGTGCAAGTGGTAGCTGAGGTGACTACCCGGCAGGGCTCCTCGCCCTTGGTGCTGTGGACATGGCGGCCGTCCTGTGCATTCTGGGTGGTTCTACCCAGGAGCGTCCTCCCAACTGTGATAATTGAAAATCTCCTTTCTCCAGATGCCGCCAGATGCCCCCTACTGAGAGCCAGCGCTGGGCAGGGAGCATGGTAGATGACCAGGGTCTGCCTAAGGGCAGTGGGAGGAGCTCTTCCTGTCTAGCGACCAAGGTCGCGCCTGTCCCGGTGTCCTCTGGTGTGTGTGACGTGCTGCGTGCAAGAGTGGCCTGCAGGCTCTCTGAGGGGAGTCAGGCCACAGAAGGAGGGCGCCCCCTGAAGCCCCCTTCCCAAGCTTCAGGGTGGTTTTCAGTGTTGATGCCTTTGCTGGTGCTGTTTGGACAGCTGGGCAGGACAGCCGCACTAATGGCGTCATGATGATTTGATCCTGATGCTTCAGGAAGCTTCCCCCGAAGGGTCGTCATCAGAGCAGCTCCCACCTGGAACAGAAGGTGCCCTGTTGCTGGGGAAAGGGCAGGTGGGAGCACCAAGGTTCGAGATGTCGGGAGTCCCAGCATCTCCAGTGCAGCACACTTGCGCCTGTCGGGGGAGTAGGACCCCATCAGGGTCTGGGTTTCAGAGCTGCTCCCCCCGACGCGAGGGACCTCCAGAGCAACTGCAGCCTCTCCTGCTGTGACCCTACTTCCCAGGGACTTTGTAATGTTTCCTGACTTTTCATTTGGATTTCAAATCTGCAGAAAGTTCCGAATAATGCAGTGAACACCCCCATGCCCTTTACTTGGATTCACCAATGTTAACCTTTGCTCACACACTCTGTCTCTGTTCACACTCACACACATCCCACACATATACACACATGCATATACATGCACGTTTATACACACACATATATACATACTCATACATACACAGTGAAGTGAAGTGAAGGTTGCTCAGTCGTGTCCGACTCTTTGCGACCCCATGGACTATACAGTCCGTGGAATGCTCCAGGCCAGAATACTGGAGTGGGTAGACTTTCCCTTCTCCAGGAGATCTTCCCAACCCAGGGATCCAACCCAGGTCTCCCTCATTGCAAGCAGATTCTTTACCAATTGAGCTATCAGGGAAGCCCAAGCTATGCGGTAAGCCCATACATACACATTTACACATATATACCCACTCACATACACACATACACACTCATATATTTACATATATAATACACACATATATATACACATACACACCCACACATACACACACATACATACATATATTCACACATATACACACATACACAGTCACATATACACATACTCATACACACACCTTTTCCCTGAAACTAGAGTAAGTTGCAAGCATTGAGACATTTCACCCTTATACACCTCAGGCTGTGTCTCTTAAGAACCAGGATATTTTACAGTGTGACTATAATGTATTAATCGCACTCAACATATATAATGGTGAAACAATACTAATATCTAATAAATGCTCCATATTAACTTTTCTCCAGGCTTGTCATGTATTAACTCCGTGGCCCTGAGCGGGTTCCTTGCCTTCTCTGAGCCTTGGTTGTCTCATCTATAAAAAGGGAATAATTCCTACCTGGCAGGCTTGTGCTGAAGACTCGGTATGCTAAACAGGCCTGACACCGCGTGGCCCCCAGGAAAGCTCTGGCAACCACAGCAATTATCACGGTTGTTCTGCAAGCTCGCCTGGCCTGACACAGCAGGAAGGAGCTTGGGAGCAGGTTGGCATTTGGGTTGGCGACCTCAGGACTAATTCTTCATCCTGAGCTCATCTCCTAAAACTGCTGCTGCATCCTGCAAACTCCCTGACCCAAGGAGCCGTCCTCACACCTGTCTCGCGCCTGCCGGTGGAATGCGGTTCCAGGATGCCAAGCCTGGCTCCAGGTTGAGGAGGCGGAGATGTGGAATTGATTAATTAAGGCAGCTGCTCATGAGGCCCTCGAGTCCGAGAGGCTGCAGTTTAATTACTGAGAGTGGAGCTCGCGGAAGTTCTCTCTGGTGCCCCAGTTTTAATGTCGCTGGGGGGCCAGAGGTGCCGCCTCAACTGGGACTCGCAGCCGAGGCTGAGGCCCAGGCCTGCCTCCCTACGCTGGCTCTGAGCGCACCTCTGTCCACCTACTTGTGTGCTGGAAAGCAGTATAGCAGAGGGGTCGGGGCCTGGACGGTCTGGGTTCGAATCCTGCCTTACAATAGACTAGGGCCTACTAGCTGAGTGAAGAGAGACTGGTATCCTCTTGCATAATAAAACCTCATAGAGATGTTTGACATGAGGGTTCAGAACAGTGCCTGGCCAACAGTGAGTCAGAATGTGTGTCAGCTGTTCCTTTCAAGCAGTGTTCTCACCTTGGGGGCATTGGCTACCCCTGGGAACACAGGGCAAAGTCTGGAGACACTCTGGGTTGTCACAGCTGAGGGGCAGACACTTTGGGTGGACAGAGCACAGGATGCTGCAAAATACTCTGCCACGTGCAGATCAGTCCCCACAATGAAGAGTTATCCAGTCCAGTGTCAGCAGTGCTGGGGTTGAGAAACCAAGGATTCTGGGCAGCACGTGGAGCACGGAAGGAGGTCTTATCTCCCCTACCCCCCCAATTTATCCTGCCTGTGATCCAGTCCCCTCCCCCTCCTCCCCGGCTCTCATCCCTCCTGGACCGAAGCCCCAGTCCAGCTTCGGTCCAGCTTCCCTGAACTTCCCTCAGCTTACCCCCTCACCCAACTACCCCACACTCCTGTTCCCCTGCTCCAGCTCAATTTCTTTTCCATAGCACCCATCTCCTTCCTCTGTACTAGGTTATTTACACATTGATTCCTTTCTGTTTTGTTTTGTCTGTTCTCCCCCTCCCTAGAATGTGCATGGGGACTTTTGACTGTGTTTGCACTGCTGTATGGTGGCTGAGACCCACTCCAGTATTCTTGCCTGGAGAATCCCAGGGATGAGGGAGCCTGGTGGGCTGCCATCTATGGCATTGCACAGAGTCGGACACAACTGAAGCAACTTAGCAGCAGCAGCATGGTGGCTGAGACAGTAAAGAATCCGCCTGAGAAAGTAAAGAATCTGCCTAAGACAGTAAAGAATGCAGGAGACCTGAGTTCAGTCCCTGGGTTGGGAAGATCCCCTGGAGGAGGGCATGGCAACCCACTCCAGTATTCTTGCCTGGAGAATCCTCACGGACAGAGGAGCCTGGTGGGCTACAGTCCATGGGATCACAGAGTCGGACATGACTGAGTGACTAAGCACAGCATAGCACAACATCCCAGGACCCAGTAAGCGCTCAATATGTTTGTTGATTGAACGAATGAATTCATTGAATGAATGAATTCATTGAATGAATGAATGAAGGCCACTTGACTGGCCAGGATGTCAGTTCTTTGCGGTTACTCACGTCATTCCTTCTTCCCAGAGTGCCGCCCACCCCCTACCCCGTCCAGTACAGCGTCTCCCAGCAGTGCCCTGGATGTTTCCCAGATCTGGTCAGTTCCCACATTCTGACTCTGTCTCCAAAACACCTTGGAGATGCGCACGGTGGTACCAACTTCCTCTGAAGGGTGAGTCTGCTGTGCTTCCAGAGCCTCTCCGTGAACCCTGGAGCCCAGCCCTGGCTGCTCAGCCTGTCCTCAGGGCTGTCGACAGCAGAGTGGAAGCTGGCGTGTCAGACCTCCCCACATCCCCCCTTGCAGCCACCCCAGGCTCTGATGCTGCCACCGGCCCACAGTTCCACCTGTCAAAGCGTCCCAGGCCCTCCCATCCTCACCCCACAGCTTGAGGCCCGGCCCTCACCTGGCCCAGCAGGACCCCCCAACAGCCCCATCCCATCTTTCCTCCACCCCTCAGCCACAGGGGTCTCAGACTTACCTGACTCCCCTGCTTGAACCTCTCCTCCCTTCTCAGGTATGGTCCAGCACCTCCAAGCCCCTTCACTTGCTTCCCAGGCCTCAGCCACATCTTTTTCCTCAGTTTTCCCAAAGGCCTAGCCCCTTTCTGTTTCAAGACCTTTACTTGTGTGTGTGTGTGTGTGTGTGTGTGTGTAGGGGAATGTGACACACACACAAACAAGACAACACATCTTCTCCTCACCCTCGGTAATAGCTCAGAAGTCACCTGCGAGGGGTGCCTATCCCCAGGGCGAGGTCAGATATCCAGCTGCATGTCCTTGGGCACCTTGCACTCCCCAGGCCACTCCCCCTTCATTTATCAGAGTGTCTGCGAGCTGTGTTTACCTGGGTGTGACTTGATTCACGCCTGTCTCCCCTGCTCACTAGACACCATCACCACAGACTATCACATGTTCACCTGTGTATCCTCAATGCCCAACCCAGGGGGCCTGGCATATAATAAACAGATGCTCAATAATAGTTTGTTCAAAGAATGTCAGTTCCCCATGCCTGCAATGCCCTTCCCCATCTTCTCTACCAGCAAACTCCTATTCATCCTTCAAGACACAGCTTCAGGGTCTTCCGCTGGGAGCTGCTCCCTCCCCTTCCTCTGTGTCGTCACTGAGATTTGCACATCCCTTTACTGCGCCACTTACTATACTAGATTAAGGCCCTGGGTTTTTTCCTCTCACCTCTGAGCTGCTCAGTGGGAGGTGCTGGGCATGGCACCTTAATGCAGTTGGCACTCTTCGAAGTATTCTGTTTTAACCTGACCTATCTTTTTGGTTCATTGTTACCTATGATTTGTGTTGTTTTATTTGACTTGTGCAGAGTGGTTTCCTCAGCCATTCAGGTGCCTTCTGGAAGGCAGGCTTAGTGTCATTTGTATCTCCTGCTTCCTCACCTAACACGAGGCTGTGGACACCTAGAGAGGTTTTACTTTAGTAAATTCTTCTGGAGTCCACATCATGTCTACTTAAGGTTACGGGGCCCTCGGCAGTTTGAGAGCACGTGACATCCTCTCCCTCATTGTGGACCAGCTAGATAGTTTGTGGGGCTTGGTGGAGGGCCCCTTGTTTAGAAAAATATTCAGAATTTCAAGACTTTGACAGGAGAGCATTAAACCAGGAGTGAGGCCCTTGTGAGTGCCCAGTCCTTTGCTGGTGCCTGGCCTCTCACTCATGAAGCCAGCCCCAATCTCCTTGCCTCCACCAAAGGAAGACATGGCAGAGGTCTTGACCAGTGGCAAAATGCAGGGCCCAGAGGCAGTGACCGACCTCAGGTTGCATGGTTGACCAGGGACAGAACTGAACTGGAAACAGAGTCCAGCTCCAGGGCATGCTCACTGTCTCCGCTGGCTCTGGGGCCCTGGAAGCCTTGAGCCTCTGTTTCCTCCTCTGTAAACTGGGGACATTGACCTGATCATCAGGTGGCAAATGGGTCAGCCGGTGTGAATGCCTGCACGGTCCCACCAGGAGCCCCCACATTCCTCAGATGCCCTCCCCTTCAAGTCACGAATCCTAGGTTCCTCTCTGCACCTTGGACAGTCTGACTCCGGTAGACAGTAGGGGGCTAACTGGCTGTTGTGATAGCTGGAGAAATTAAAGCCCCTCAGAAGTGGAAGAAGGTTATCTCTTTTCATCTCCTTTTGAAAGAATGTGGGAGCCCTCCCCTTCAAGTCACGAATCCTAGGTTCCTCTCTGCACCTTGGACAGTCTGACTCCGGTAGACAGTAGGGGGCTAACTGGCTGTTGTGATAGCTGGAGAAATTAAAGCCCCTCAGAAGTGGAAGAAGGTTATCTCTTTTCATCTCCTTTTGAAAGAATGTGGGACTTGGGTAGACGTTTCTCCAGGGAGCCTTGGTATTTCGGAACTTTGATGTCTAGAGGAATAAAAGAGCAATTAATTGCCATAAACGTCTTTCCTGAAGGGCAGGCTGAGGGTAGAAGAGGTGGCAGTGGCGGGTGACTGCTCTTCCTCCCCAGGGCTGTCGGCACTGCTTGAAGGGCTCTACAGACCGAGACCCAGGGCCAAAGCAGCACCTACCTGTAGCAGAGGCTTCTGAAATCTCCCTTTCTCGGAAAAACACGTATTCCTCAGCCTCTTGGGTACGTGAGTAGCTTTCTTTGCAGGGATAGCTGAAGACAGATGGGTTGCAGCGCTCCCCCTGGTCTCTTAGAATAGGATTCTCAATTATCCAGAGACATCTGTCCTTACTGTGGGCTGAAAGCCTGAAGTCCAGGTGGAAGCCCATGCGCCGCAGTGAAGAGGGGACAGGCGGGCAAGACTTGGGTGCCCCTGCCGGCTTCATCCTGTGCCTCTGTCCACCATCCGCAGCCTTGCCCCTGCCCTGTTACCCTGCAAAGGACCCAAACCATGAGGTTGTGTGTGGGAGGCAGAAAAAGAAGAGAGAATGTTCTCTAATTCCTGGAAGAGGTGTGTTTAGGGCCAGCAGATGTGTGGCCAGGCTAACAGGCTGTAAATTATCTGCAACTGTAGAGTATGCATGTGTATGTCTGTTTCTCTGTGTATGGGAGAAGGAGAGAGAGAACTTATTTTTCCATATACAACTGTAGGTATTCTCAAAGCACAGAAACCCCACGTACGTCTGAGCACAAAGTGGGTGGGGCGCCAAGGTACCCGAGCCTGGCTGGTTGCGTTGTCAGGTGGGTGGGATACCTTCTTGGGCAGGTACTTGCCCATCAGCTGGCAGGATGATTCACTCAGGTGCTCGCCGTCTCCCAGCACGGCTCCCAGTCGGCTGGGTGACTAACCCCAGGGGAGAAGGGTGTGTGGTGACCTGCTTTGGCCGGAAATGACAGGAGTCCACAGCTGCAATCAGCACCTTATCCCAGAGGTGCTGGTGCAAGTTCCTGGGCTGGCCAGACACACAGGTATTTCTGGACTGCCGCATAGGGCCCATCGCCATGAGCTTCCCGCCAGCCAGCCTGGATCTCTCAGCACGGGGTGTGGACTCCTTCAGCCGCTCCCATGACCCGTTTTCTGTGTTTCCACAGGGCGGCATCTTCCTATTTCTCCCCGGCCACAGCCCACCTGTCACAGTTGAGTATCTGGAGCACCGTTGAGCTCACAGTTGAGCACCATTTGCCTCAAGTTGATTTCCAGAAGCAGGTAAGAACTCCAGGGGCAGGACATCTGGTAACCTGGCCATAGGGCAGTGCTGGGTAGGGTCCTGCTTTGGGTACTGGCTCCTGGGCTGACCGTGAAGTAGGCACATCTCGTGTCCTTTCTTCATCATCTCTAATGACGCTCATGGCTTCAGCTGGGTGGGCTCTTAACGGTGTGCTTTGTGCTTTTGTTGATGTCTTTTAGGCTGTTAAGATATGTGTAGTCTGAATTAATATTTTCTATAAGCTCCATGAAGTACACCATTATATGGTGTTGTATTTTCATGCAATGTAGATACTGTACAGTTGTAAGAATAAATTTTGAAACATGAGCATGTGAAATATAGCAGAATTTTTTAAATGGACAAAACAAAAGGCAAGTGTCGGGATCCATGGGGCAGAGGTAGCTTTTGTATCTACAGGGCCCTACTGCTGTCTGGCCAAGCCTGCGGTTACTCAGCGTTTATAATACAAGCAGGTGCTAGACTACCCTGGGTATAAATGTATATTCCAGTTTATGTAAGTGTGGGTGTTAAACAGCATCAGCTTCAGGTTTATCGGTAAAAATGAGGGCAGGGGACTGTGTTTGTCATGGGGAAGCCAGCTTTCAGAGCCATTGATCAATTGGGTCTGACGGCCGCACATCCCCTTCCCTCGGTCTTTCCAGCACTGCCTCCTGAGTCTTCCATTCAGAGGGCAGCTGCTTCCGAGCTGGGGCTCATGTGCACAGAGTGGGTCCTTCTAATCTCTGGGCAGGAGCGTGGTATCTCACCGATGACCTCCGTGGCTCCCAGAAGCAGCGCCTCCTCCCAGGCCATGACCCACTTTTGTCACTTTGTTTGGTGGGGAGGGAGATGTAATTGCTTTACAATGTCATATTAGTTTCTGCTATACAACGAAGTGAATCCTTCCCAGTGGTTGGGAACCCCTTCCTCACTGTCTTTCACCCACCAGTCTTCCTTCAGCAGAGATGAGGGCTCAGAACCAACAGCAGTGTGTGTATGACATGTTTTGGGGTCTTGTGGACATGTCTGCATGTTTCAGTGAATGTACAGACCTCAGTTTCTCTGAATTGTGTGTGTCCCAAGCAGATGTGATTTTCTGGAACCACGCCCACTTTCCCCATGACTCCTGACATCAGTGGCATGTCATCCACTCAACCACAACCTCTCCCCTCACCTCGCCGTTTGTTTGGGTACTTGACAGCTGCCCATATCTATCCATTTTCTGTTTTTTGGCCTTTCCCTGATGAGCCTCCAGAGTATTCTGTCTTCAGAGAGGGAGCAGGTCTCCCTCTCTGGGCAGTTAACACGCAAGGATTTTCTTAGGATGTAGGACAGATGCGCCCCCATCTCAAGTGGTGGGATGTTTCGGCATCACCCGGAGAGCACAATTGAGAAGCGAGTCTCACAGCTGAGGACCGAATAAATGATTAACGTGTCCAAATTCACTGTAGTTTGGGCTTATGTCATTTAAACACGCTTCAACGGAGACCAGTTCTTGATCCCTGCAGGGGAAAGTAAGAATTCTCTAGTGAAGTTAATCTGATGTTTGTCAAAACTGTGATGAAAACTTAATAGCATGTTCACTTGGATAGGTGCCAAACCCAAACACTCTGTAATGAACTCATAGCATAGCAGCAACTGAAAGGTTGGTGGTGTTTGGGTTAATTGTGATTTATTCTCTTCAGTTTTCTCCTGAACATTGGTGCCCTGGATGCAGATTCTGTTGAGAAAGAGATTGTAAATCAGGATTGGAGTGTGGAGGGCCGGAAGGTGCGCTTATGCAACCATCTGCCCTGATCCAGCCCTGGGTGTTCCCTCTGTCAGGCGGCAGCACAGAGTCAGCTCTAGCTAGAGCTCAAAGAATCCTAGAAGACCAGAATTTTCAGGAATGGCAGGAGTCTTCCCCAAGGAAAGACAGTTTAAGAACCAGTCTCTGCCAGGGAAGCATCATGGGGGCATGACCCGGCCCCAAAGACCCATTCAGGTACCAAGGACACCCCAGACCCAGGGCTGGGTGTGTAAGGCCCTCCGGTAATCACAGCGTGAGTGTGTGGCAGGGGATCCTAGAGGGTAGTGAGTGTGGGGGTAGTGAGTGTAAGAGGATTGGGCAGTGAGTACAGAACACCAAGGGTAGGGTTATTGGGAGGAGCAAGATTCTGTGAAATAGACCCAATATAAAATGGTTTCCCAGGTGGCTCAGCACTAAAGAATCTGCCTGCCAATGCAGGAGACTCTGGTTCCATTCCTTGGTTGGAGAAGATCCCCTGAAGAGGGGAATGGCAACCCACTTCAGTGTTCTTGCCTGGAGAATTCCATGGACAGAGGAACCTGGTGAGCTACAGTCCATGGGATCTCAAGAGCTGGACAGGACTTAGCAACTAAACAACTAAACAACAGCAATAACAAAATGATTTTGCACACGTTTACACACACACACACTGTCCTGTTGGTTCCAAGCTCTCACACCTCTGCTGGAGGAAGCCTGGCTGGTCAGGAAAGGACAGTAAGGAAGGGACTCTCAACCTTTGTGAAGCCAGCATCCCAACGTCCTGGGATGCTAAGCAAAACAGAGAAGTGTCCTTAGCTGGATGGAGCTGGCCCCTGAACGGGGGTACAGAGCTTGCTCTGGGGGGACTGAGGGTGGTCTGTGACAGCAGGAGGTCACAGGGTTCAAGCCATCGCTAGGGTGGCTTGAATCAGAAGGGCCTTTGGGGGCTTGTGCTGGGGGTTGGGGGCGGACAGCACTGGAGCTCTGGTTCTTTTGTGTGTGGCGACACCTAGTGGCCATCCCCTTGTCTTCCACGAGAAGACAGCCAACCGACCATCAGCCCTTGGCCACAGTACAGAATCAGAAGGCTTTTATCCCCAGAAGCCCTCACTCCCAGTTCGGAGGCTTCATGGAGCATTTCAGTGTTCTTGGAGAACACGACAGCCCAAAGCAGACAAGTTACTCAGGAACGAGAGTCTTTGGGAAAGCTGAGTTTGGTTATGGAGACTGGATTAGAGATTTGCATTCGACCCTAGGAAGATTGAAGGCAAAAGGAGAAGGGGGCAACAGAGGATGAGCTGGTTGAATGGCATCACCCACTCAATGGACGTGAATCTGAGCTAACTCCAGGAGATAGTGAAGGACCGGGGAGCCTGGTATACTGCAGTCCATGGGGTCGCAAAGAGTCAGACATGACTTAGCGACTGAACAACAACAAATTTGACTCTAAGTGATGTGGATATTGTTGCATGCGCTGGAAGGGGGGCCTGTCTGGACTGTCCCTTCAGCCACCCGGGCTCGGGCTGTGGGAGGAATGGGTGAGTGAAGCACCTGTGGCCCCAGCCCCTCAGCGGGTGCAGAGACACAGTCATCGAGCACCCAGCAGGTGCCCTCAGGAAGCAGGATGAGATGGGGCAGCTGGACAGGAGGGCCTGGGCAGGGGTACACACCTGCTTGGATCACAGTCAAGAAAGGCTCCCCCGGAAGCCCTCTAAGCGAGGCCTGGAGACCCCGGGCAGAGGCTGGTAGGGAAGGAGCCTCGAGGCAGGTCCTGGCAGGAAGGGGAGGGGAGCAAGGAAGGAGTGGGAACAAGGAGGCAGGGCTAGCCTGCGGGGTCCCAGAGAGGACATGAAATGTATCCTGGGGTAGGTTGAAGTGAGGAGAAATGTCATCTGTTCTGCTTTGTTAAAGTGATCATTCTGGCTACTTGTGTGGGGTAGGGGAGGCACGAACACGTCAGCAGGTGGAGGAGCGATCCCCCATAACCAAGCCGTCCTGCTCAGCTATGCTGGGAAGTTAGGACTGTCCCTGCACTGTGCACCTGGCCCGGGGGACGCCCCGGTGGATGGCCAGCTGCCTCTCATTCAAGGTCCTTCTGGAGGCAGCTCACCCCTCCTTTCCCCATTACCAGTGGTAAATCGGGCCCTTTTCTGAGCCCGGAGGTGACGGGGGGCACACAATGGAAGAGGAACGTGGGTTTTGGTGGTGGAAGGCAGGCCCTGTAAGGCACTGCATCGAGCGCAAGGCTGCCGCGAACACATTTTGCATTTTGCCCTGTTGTATGGGCTTCAGGGCAGGAGCCCCTGTTAGCTTTGACAGGCGCCTCCAGGGAGGCTACTGCCCAGGGCTCTGGTGCATTTCTGAGCCCGCCTTTCACCCAGGATAACTGGCCTTTCCTGGGCTCGCTGGCCCCTGAGGGATGGACGGTGTGAGAAGTGTCCTTGGCCCCAACCCGGCTCCCTCGATCCTGCGAGCGCAGCTCCTTGGCACCAGGGCTGCCGAGGCTCCACCCCCACCAGCTGCTGCGTTATTTCTGACTCATCCAGGAGTTACAAGTGTGTAACCCAAACCCCTCCACGCCCGGCTTCCTCCCCACTGGCTCCTCCTGGAGGGAGGAAACCCCGGGACTTCTCTCCCGGGACCTCGCCACTGCAGGTCGGATCCCCACCGCACCTGGACGCACTGCCGCCCGCAGGAGCCACCCTGTGACAGGTGGGTGGGCTGGTGAGGGCGGCAGCCACGAGCCCAGGCGGGTGTCTGTGCCCGCAGCCCCGAGCTCGCCGTCCCCATCGAGGGATTCCTTGGAGCCTGGCCCGGGAGCTGGCCTCTCTAACGTCAGAGACTTGTGCAGAGGGAGCTGTCTTGGTGTCTGGGGGCTGGGTACTGATCCCACGGCTTCTCCAGCTACAGGCCCCAGTCAGCTGCCTTGATCATGTCACGTTGCTCCTCATGGAAGCTGCCTGCTTTGAGAGCCGGAGACACTTGGGGTTTGTGCAGCATATCCCCTGGGCTTGTCGAAGCAGGAGCCTGGCTGAGGGGGTGACTGGAAGGTGATGCTGGCCAGGAGTCTGGGTCATCTCAGCCTCCGGGGGCCCAGCAGCCCCACGCACAGAAGGGACTGGCCACCAGCGCCTGCTGCAAGGAGTGGTGGGGTGAGGGCGGGTAGCTGCTCGGGCTGGCTGTTGGGCCAGCAAAGGTGAGGGAGGGACCGGCAATTCGCCTCCACGCCAGGCTCTCAGAAACGAGCCCCTGAGGCATCGTGGGCTGCCTGACACCTCCTGCCCGTGTGCGGGTCTGTGTCGTCCTGACACTGTCCCCTGCCCCCATGCTTCTCCTCACTCCGCAGCAGTCCCCAGAGCTGGCCAGGGGATGAACCGCGAGGGGGCCCCCGGGAAGAGTCCGGAGGAGATGTACATTCAGCAGAAGGTCCGAGTGCTGCTCATGCTGAGGAAGATGGGCTCCAACGTGAGTGCCTGCAGGGCGTCAGGCAGCAGGGCCCCTGGGGAGGGCGTCCGACACAGGCAGCCAGAGGGCCACAGCCACCTTCCGTAGCCATGGTCTGGGGAAGGGGTTGCGGGGGCTCTGGTTAGGCTGTGGCCGATTCAGGCTCCCGGGCACAGACACCAGCATGTCTAGTCCTGCCGGCCCTGCAGGGCAGTCTTCCTACCCACTGTGCCAAGCTTGGGCCAGGTGGGTGAGGTTTTCTAAAGGCTCTGACCTTCCTTTCCTCCCCTCTCCCAAGAGCCTTCTTTTCCAGTGGGGGCAGGATTGCCTGAGAGGGCAGGGGGGCTCTCCAAGCCTGACCTGCCCTATGCTGGAATCCCTGTTCCAGATCTAATCCCAGTGGCAAGCCCTGTGTGCCCAATGGTCCAAGCTTCAGGGGTGGGAGCAGAGGGGTCAGAATCTCACCCGGGGATGGCAAGGTCACATCTCAAGAACAGAGGCCTGGGGAGAGGAGAAGGAGGCACCCCTTGGGGATGAAGCCAGTCTGAGCAGGTGCCTCCAGGGGCAGTTGTGAGCCGCCCCTCACCCGGTTCTCTCATCCTTGCAGCTGACGGCCAGCGAGGAGGAGTTCCTTCGCACCTATGCGGGGGTGGTCAACAGCCAGCTCAGCCAGCTGCCCCAGCACTCCATCGACCAGGGTGAGTCCATCGACCAGGGTGAGTAAGGGCCTGCATGCCCTTCCCAGGGACAACAAGCAGTGGTTCCTTTAGAGTGCATAGCTCCAGCCCTTGCAGATGGGTGATCTCCGAGAGAGAGGGAGAGGTTCGGGGCAGACAAGGAGGGGCTGAAGCTCCCCCCACCCACACAGCTAACGCTGGATGGCGGCAGCCTCTAGGTGTGGAGTCTGGGGCGCCTCCTCAGCCTCTGGGCTGGTCCCTTCTTCCCCAGGTGGGAGCCAAGGACCCAATCAGGTAATGGGTGGGGGAAATCCCTTTTGGGCCTGGTGGAGGAAGAAGTGGAGGTGTCTGGGGGCCCTGTAACTGCGGAGGCTCTTGTGGTTGCATGTCTTTAGCCTTTGCCTGACCCCTGTCCACCCTGTTCAGGACAAGAAAACCACCCTTGTGTGCAGCAGCCTGGCCTGGTCACAAGCTTTAAGGTGGCTGCTGTGTTCCTGGCTGTGCCCCGGGGGGTGGCCCCAGTGGCCCTGCAGGTCTCTATGTGCCTGAGGGAGTTACTTCTCTCTTGAGCACCCTCAGCCAGCGGTAACGACAGTAGTGGGTAACACTGAGTGATTGTTGTCTAGCAGGCTCAGGCTGAGTGCTTGATACACATCATTACATTTAACCTAAAGAGCTACCAGCTGTGTTACTTCTACTTAACAGGCAAGGAAACTAGAGTTCAGAAGCAGTAAGCCACTGCAGCCAGTTCATGCTGCCAGTTACTGGGAGGGCCCAGAATGCAACCTGCAGCTAGACTGCAGGGCTGGGTTCCACTCTGCCCTGGAGCCCAGGACCCTGCCCACCATTTTCATTCAGTCCTTTCCTTTTGTTCTTGTTAGACTGCCTTGGGATTACTGGCTATTAAATCGTGTAGCCAGGGGCCTGCCTGGTGTGAGCAGGCTCCCAGGAGCTGGGCCCTGGTGGGCGTGTTTGCTGACCCCCAAGGCCAGGGAGGAGAGCCACTCTGGCACACAGGCCAGCTTTTCTTGAGGCTGCCCTTGTTCTCCTGGATGTCACAGGCAGGGCTCTGCCCTGGCACAGGGCCCGGTTCCAGAGCTCTGACGCTGGGTGTGACCCGGCCTGTGCACCCAGCTCAGCAGAAATGTACAGGGTGTTCCAGTGGCTCCAACAGCTCCCGGGTCGGCTGCTCGCCCCGGCCACACTCATGCCACAGCCTGTTCCACACCAGCTGCACTGTCAGCCACCGCTGGCAGAGGAGGAGATGAGGGGTGTGTCCCTGTCCCTGTCCTGGGATATCTCTTGTGGGAGAGGCCTTTTCTTTTCCAGGACTGATCTGGGTTTTAGTGTGGGTCCCTCTTCCCTTCTTCTGAAACCTTCCTGCTTTCTGAGTTCCTGGGGCATCACATTTTCTGCCAGCCTGGTCTTGGGCTAACCTGACTTTGAGCTCTGGTTCTAAGACTACCTCTAGAAGAATGCTCTTAATGGGAAAAATCAAAAGAAGCTGTAAAACTGTATGTCAGTGTAGAAAACGCTACCACATCTACTCCCCTGCCCCCGCCCATAGCCACATACTCATGCATAGAACAGCAGTAGCAGAAAGAATATTTAGCAGGTTGTTTATAGAAAGTTTTGATAGAGGGTGGGACCGTATAAGGCACCTTGAGTTTCTACGTCAAACACTTTTTGCTAAAACTAATTTTTTAACATTGCATGTACTTTTTTTTTGACAATAAGGGGAAGCTTTTTTTTTTAGTCTGAACTTTTATTTTTGGTTTTCTAGTTTTCTTTCTTTCTTTCTCTTTTAAAAATTGAAGTATAGTTGATTTACAATGTTGTGTTATTTCCTCCTGTATAGCAAAGTGATTCAGTTATGTACATATATGCATTCTTTTTTTAATATACTTTTCCATTACGGTTTATCATAGGATACTGAATATAGCTCTCTGCACTAAAGAGTAGGACCTTGTTGTTTAAATGGGAAGTTTTAAAAAGTACTTTTTATCTTGTTTGGCTAAACCAACAATTGGAAACAAACTCTGTTGAGTTATTTAAGGCAGTCACGGTGACCTCACCTGGCCTGAAACTGCTGAGCAGTCAGGAGTGAGCTGTGGGCGTGTGGCTGTGAATTTGTGGTGCTGGAATACGGACCCTCCCGGGTTTGGGCCGTCCACAGATAGCCAGGCTGGCCTTGGGTACTTCTCTCTCCCAGGAACAGACTCCTGGGACTCAACCTGGAGCCGGGGGAGAATATCTGGCAAGACGGTTCTCTGCTGCTGGGGTGCCCTTCAGTCTGCCCCTCCTCCCACAGTCACCTCTGACCTGAACCACTGAGAAAACAGGCTGCACAAGGGCCTGAAGGAGAATTTCCCAGAGTGTGAGTTGGAAGGGGGGAGGGGTCAGCAGTGCCTGGAAGAGCTTCCGGAGCACACTGTATTTTCTTTGTCTCTTGCACTGTGG
This sequence comes from Oreotragus oreotragus, assembly GCA_006410675.1. Lineage (NCBI taxonomy): Eukaryota > Metazoa > Chordata > Mammalia > Artiodactyla > Bovidae > Oreotragus > Oreotragus oreotragus. The sequence goes on from SJYX01010343.1 coordinate 202,604, forward strand.
AGGTTCAAGCCTGAGAACAGGACCCTACATTTCTGGCCACGCCGTTGGGCCACGTGGGGCTTGAATAACATTCTAGCCTGTCCACTTTCGTCATCGGCAGAGCCACCCTCAGGTGATGCCACAGGGCCTGTTGCTCTCAGAGGCTCAGGCACAGCCCAAGTGGCAAAAGCCCAAGATCGTTGCTTCCGTTGCTCAGGACGCCAGCATGAAAAGCCCAGAAAGGCCTAGGAGCATTTGGGGTGGTGGGCAGGGTGGTCCTGGAGAAGCCTGGTGTGCGCACCTCCTGCCACTAGGTGGCACTGTCTCTCAGCAGATACCCTTGCTCTGCTCCTGGGAGCCTTTGCAGCTCTTACCTCTGCTGTACCAGCTGCCCTCGGTAGGGACCTTGTGCATTCATGCTTTCCTGTCCCCGCATGTGCCTCTCGATGGCCAGGAGCCCAGCGCTGACGCGCGCCCTCCCCTGGCCCCCCTCAGGCTGGACCCGGCCCTCCTGTGGTCCCCACCGCACACTAGCACCTCAGCTGTACTGCTCCGCACGCTGTTACCTGGTCCAGCTCTGGACCAGCTCTGAGCTCCTGTGGCTTCCCTCTTCGCATTTGTGGGGCTTGGCCCCCCAGGCCCCCAGCATGTTCTTGGGTGAATGAATAGACTGCGCTCTGGGCCTGGAAGCTCAGAGCCCCCAGAAAGGCAGGAACGTGAAGTGCTATCTCCTGGTCCCCATGGTGGCCGAGCAGACCCGACAGCTGAGTTTGAACCAAAGGCAGCCAGTGCTTCTCTGGGAAGATCACTCTGCTGAGAAGGCCCAGCTGTAGGCTCGGGGACAGAGAACTGCAGCTTCTGAAAGCAGGCTCAACAGAATGCTGAGTTCGTTCCTTTCTTGTCGTCAGTGCTGTTCAGTCTGCGCCATATATTGATAATTTTTCCTGGCTATGAAAGAATGCATACTCATCATTGAAAGTGGTTGGGAAAGATAGAAACAGCAGAGGCGCCTAAAGGATTGACTGCAAATAGCTGAACCCATTACCTTGCATTAGTTAACCAGCAGGCTTTAAAAAAAATATGCATGAATTTCCATTACAAAGTTGTAATGGATTTCCATACAATGTAAACATTATAATATCCATTTTAGCTTCCATTTTTTACTTAGGATAATTTTGTTGTTTAGTCACTAAGTCATGTTTGCCTCTTATGCAACCCCCTGGACTACAGCCTGCCAGGCTTCTCTGTCCATGAAATTCTCCAGGCAAGAATACTGGAGTGTGTGGCCATTTCCTTCTCCAGGGCATCTTCCTGACCCAGGGATTGAACCCATGACTCCTGCATGGCAGGCAGATTGTTTACCATCAAGCCACCTGGGAAGTCCTATGAGAATTTTACCATGTCCTTAATTTTCGAGAAAGCAATTCAGCAATCACATGATATGCAGCCGTGTGGCTATGCCATCATTTTTTGACCGATCTTTTACTGTTGGACGTGTGATTCTCATCTTTGCTATTAATTATAATTAAGTTCTTGAGCTCCTACTGTGTGTCAGGTTCTGTGTCAAGTAGCACATAAAGTTATCCCAGGGAATCCTCCTAACAGGGCTGTGAGGCAGGGGTGATCACAGCCCCACTTTCCTAATGGAAAAACAAACCCTGAGATGTTGAGTGAGATGCTCAAGGCCATAGAATCAGTTGTGTGGTTCCTGTCATGTGGTTCTAGATGTGGCTTACAGGCCATGTGTGTTTCCAAGCATAACAGTGTTTTACCTGAGGGGCAGGTGTGATGGAGGTGGTTAGCATGGCATTTCAGGAGGGCATCAAAAAGTTGGAAGGGTTTCCTGCTGCTGTTTTCTGGACTTTTCACCTCCAGGCCCCTTTAAACGTGCTTGCTCTAAGCTCTGGGTCTCTCCCTGACCCAGAGCTGCTTCCAGGATGAACGCCTGGCCAGTGCCAGTTCCAGGCCCCCAGCTCACTTGGCAGAAGCTTCCTTGAGGCCATTCACCTGCAGACCTGCCATCTGCCAGCCATGCTCCATGTGGACCCTCATCTGGCTGTCCCATCGAGGGACCCCATCAGGACGTGCCTCCTTGTGTTAAGGAAGCCCGCTTCCTTTCTCTTGCCCTGGAGCTGTTCTTGCCCTCTTCTTAGCCTTGGCATGCTGGCTCCCCCAGCCTGTTCCAGCCTCTGTCTGATCACACTCTTTCTCAAAGAGACTTTCCAGGGAAGGTCTCCAGCCTGAGCCAGCTGGGCGGTCCCGGGGCGCTGCTGGCTTTCCCCCGTGGAAGCCGAGGCTGCAGGCTATGAGTCTGCTGCCAGAGAGCCTAAAATAGGTCATTTGGTCTCAGGGTTACACTGAGAGCCTTGTTAAAATAGCTGTGGTTGTGAGCAAGCCAGCGGGGAGCCAGGGCCTCGGGGGAGGGGAGGGGAGGGCAGGGCTCACCCCACCCAGTGCATAGTTCCTCCGGGGATCAAGAAGGATCACCCCCTACATGTCACCCCTCTTGACCCTCTTCAGCAGCACATGGGTAGGGGTGCCAGCTCCATCTCCCTTTCACAGCCAGCGTCCTTCCTGGAATCCTCTCCTACACCCTCTGGCCTCTGCTCTTGGGCTGCCTCTGCTGCCCTGTCTGCCCTTCCAGGGTTGGCCCTGACTTCCTCCTCTGGCTCCTGAACTGCCCTCACATCTTTGCTTCCACGGAGCCTTTGTCACATCTCATCGGGAGCCCGTGGTCCAACTCTGGCCCAGAGTGGGCTCTCTCCCATCCCCATGTAGACAGAGGCTCCCTCTCTGTGCAGACCAGCTGCCCAGGTGCTAGGACCCCTCTCTGCCCACATGTGGCTCCCAGGCTTCTCCCAGGGCCTCCAGGTAATGACCAAGTCTGGATGAAATTGCAGGCAGGCCCCGGGAGAATGCGTCAGTGGGGTGGGAAGCTAATCTTTTTAAACTTTAATCAACACTTTCATGAGAATTACTTGTAACCTAAAAATGATAAACGTGAACTAAAAAAATCTCATATACATTGAATTCAACTGAAAAAGTCAACCAGGAAGACTTGGTAGGGGATAACTTGTATCACAGAAAAAGAAAAAGGCTTAATAAAGGGTGAGGATCACGCTGAGCAGCAGCTGGTTGCTCCGTTCAGCATCTGGCTCTGGCTTGTGAAGGGTTGCCTTGACCCTCCCCCCTTCAATGGCATGATGTCTGCTATTGTGTGGAGCTGAGAGCAGGGACCTCCAAGCCCTGTGCACCTCTGTACCTTCCTCCTGACACCTGCCTGGGAGAGGCAGACCTCTGTCCTGGAGGAGAGCATCAAGGGCCCCTGGGGGGCACACAGTCACCCACTGATCTGGATGCCAGGCAACAGCTCTCAGCCTCAAGTTGCCAGCACAGCCAGGTAGATGGAAACGGGAGTAAACACATAAAGACCTCTGGGCACAGATCCCAGGATAACTGACCCCATGGGCAGGGAACCCGCCTAGAAAGCCCCAGAGAAAAGGTGCTGTTTGCCTGGGTCTTGAAGGATTTACTGGTGGCTCAGATGGTAAAGAGTCTGCCTGCAATGCAGGAGACCCAGGTTTGATCCCTGAGTTGGAAAGATTCCCCTGGAGAAGGAAATGGCTACCTACTGCAGTATTCTTGCCTGGAGAATTCCATGGACAGAGGAGTCTGGCAGGCTATACAGTCCATGGGGTCCCAAAGAGTTGGACACAACTGAGCAACTAATGGTGAAGGATGTACAGGAGTGCATGTGGACAGACAAGGAGAAGGATGGCACCGACTGAGGGAGTCCTGGAGCCTGCCCAGCCCCAGGCAAGTGTCCCCGAAGGGGCAAGTGTGGGTGGTAAGTGACTGGAAAGGCAAACAAGCTCGAACAAAGTAAATTCTGGAGATGAGGCCATGGGGGTTACTAGGACCTGACGGGTGGGATGGCCAGGCCAGTGGCTGTCCATCTTGGGTGAGCGCTGGGGAGAGGTCACAGGTCAGATGCTGGCGCAGAGAGACACCCAGAAGGTCACAGCAGTGTCCTGTGAGCAAGTGGGATTGGGGTTGGAGGCGAAGCCTTGTGGACGGGGCTCCTGGACTGAGCAGCTACAGTGGAGGGGCAGGCAGGGCCCCCCCCACTGGGCAGCGTGTGGGATCCTCCAGGAGCAGGCAGGGGTTAGGTCAGAACCCAGGTGTAAGGAGGGAGCAGATTTGGGGATTAGCCCCCAGGGAAAGCAGGCAGAGGGAGGGAAAGTGGAACCCTGTGAGCACAGCACCACGGCCAGCAGGGGGCGCGAGAGAGTGCAGAAATGAGGAGAGGAGCAGCTGGCTCACCATCAGGGCCCCCAGGGTTCCTAATTAATGTCGGTGGTGCCTTTTCCCAAAACAGTGTCTGTGGATCCTGGCTGGAGGCAGATTGCCAAGGGCTGGGAGTACATGGCGTGAGGCCGTGGAAGCAGGACAGGTTGGATGAGAAGAGACAGCAGCTCAGGGGTGGGGACCGTTTGTAGCGTTAAGTTCTCGGAATGTGGGCCACACAGACCACTGCACCTGAATCACAGAGGACACTTGCTAAAAATGCAGATGCCTAGGCCCCACCTGAGCCCTCCTGGATTAGAGTGTCTGCCAGGTTGGCCTGGACATCTGCATTTGAAGCAAGACCCCAGGTGGTTGTGACGCCCTCCAGAATTTGAGAATGTGCTGGGACTCTGGGTGAAGACCTGGCCCTTCCTGACCCCTGGAGGGACCCCCCTGCCCCTTCCAGATTCTGTCCCTTCACACAACTCTCTGTAGTGTAGGAGAGCTTCCATTGCGAAACTAAGAGACTTGATAAGGGGCACCTCACCTTGGAAAAAAGACCCTGATGCTGGAAAGATTGAAGGCAGGAGGAGAAGGGGACGACAGAGGGCGAGATGGTTGGATGACCTCACCGACTCAATGGACATGAGTTTGAGCAAGCTCCGGGAGTTGGTGATGGACAGGCAAGCCTGGCATGCTGCAGTCCATGGGGTCACAGAGTAGGACACAACTGAGTAACTGAATAACAGTACCTTGGAAAACAACCCCCAGAGGTAGGATGTGTGTGTTGGGCTCAATGAAGTGCAGGAGGGGTGGGTGGCCTGGGGTTCCTGGGTCTAGAGCAGAGCAGGTATAATGGCGCCTCTGGGGTGTGACCCCACCAGGTGCTGTTTGGGATGTTTCATGCTGCAGGTGTTATCTGGGTCAGTCCAATGGGTGGACGGGATACATGTGTTTTGCAGATAAGGAAACCGAGGTGGACATGCAGGGACTAGGCAGGGTTCAGACTGGCCCAGGTACCCCTATCCACCTGAGGAACCCAAGTCTGGGGAGGCCCGCATTGGCCAATCGGGAGGCCCAGGGCCTCTTCTGGGAGCCCCCTTGCACCTAAGCCCACATGCCTCGCCTTCTGCAGCCAGGGCACCCGGTGACATGGTTGCCACCCTGGAGCCCAGAAGGCGTCACCAAGCCTGGAGCCCGCTTGGCTGCTGAGACTGTGGAGGATCTGGGGTGCTGTTCCCATGGCAGCCAGTGGGGAAAAGCCATACTCTGGGAACTTGGGCAGCAGAGCTGAGAGGCGCAGAACCCTGGGCTCCAGGGCCACAGCTGCTCAGAGAAGCATATGACACCCAGCGGGTCTGAGTCTCTGTGGGGGGAGGCCTAGTCCAGGGTGGGGACTTTGCCCTTGGAAGAGTGTCTTGGACCTGTTTTTCCATGAGGGAGCCTTGCTACCTGGCTCATCTCCCCAGAGCAGGTAGCTGAGCCGTGCTGTTTGGGGTAACCAGGTAGCCGAGTAGCAGATGCTGGTTGCCATGGATGGCAAGATAGTGACCTCAGGGGACCGAGAGGGAATGCCACAACCCAAGTGACATGTTCAGAGAAGGGGCAAACAGCGAAAATGGGAATCACCCTGGACACTTTGGAGCCGGTGGCCGTGTGTGTGGAGGGATGACCCAGACCTGGCAGCTGTGGTTCCCTGGGCAGTTTTGAAGAACTTTTACCAGTTAACTCCCTCTGCAGAGTTAACTTTGTCCAGGTTAACCTCCAGCTGGACTTGGGAGTCTGTGTGTGTGTGTGTGTGTGTGTGTGTGTGTATGTGTGTGTGCGCGCGTGCATGCTAAGTCACTTCAATTGTGTCTGACTCTGCAGCCCCATGGACTATAGCCCCCCAGGCTCCTCTGACAATGGCGATTCTCCACGCAAGAATACTGGAGTGGGTTGCCATTTCCTCCTCCAGGGAGACTCTGGGGGTTGGGGTTTTATTTCTGAGTTTTCCAGTCCCTGGTCCTTTGCCCTCATTAGGAAGAAGTCAGGAGGTCACGAGATCTCCAGCTCAGAAAGAAGTCAGCCTGGGAGGTTCCAGCCAGGGGTGGGTGTGAGGTTTCAGAGCAGCTGGGGCACAGACTTGGAGGCGCCCATGACCCTGGATCAGGGGGTGTGGTTGTCCCCACCCATGGCAGATACTGGAGCTGGGCGTCCCCCCTTTTCTCTGGTGACATCTGCACAGGGCTGTGTCCTGTGTCCAGCCTTGGAAGCTGGCCCAGGCTCTTGCACCTTGTGTCAGTTTCTTGGGGAGGGATTACCCTCAGGGCTCCCCAACTCCTGTGAGCGCGGGCTCCTCCCCCGAGCTGGGCTTTAAGGGAGCTGAGGCTGGAACTGCATGGTCAGCACATCGCAGATGTCAGGAGGCTCTGTCTATTCCTTCTACCACCTGGTCTCTCTGTCTCCGCAGGGTCCCTCTTGGAGAGGGTCAGGGGTGGTATCTGGAGCTGTCCTTGTGGGCCCTGGGACTAGGCCTGCTCCAGTGAGGGTCTGTGCCTCTCCTGGAAAGGGGCTGGTTCTCCACTAGGATATCCCTTGCTGGGTCTGAGAAACAGGCTTTCCCTGTCCTTCCTCCATCCACTGCTTCAGGGCTGCAGTCATCTCCCCTATTCCTCTTTCCTGCTCTTTTTCACCCCTGGGCCTTTCTCCAGACCCTGTTGCTCCTTGCCGGTCTGCCCCACACCCTGCAGAGAGCTGCTCCCCAATTGCAGTATGCTGGTTCCCTTCAGAGAGCTGGGCCGGGCTGGGGCCACGGGTGGTGCTGGTGTGTGGAGCCTGTACTGGACTTTTGATTCTGATGGTGTGAATTCACCCTGAGCTTGCAAACAGACCAGTGACCCCATTGTCTGTCTCCCGCCCCCAGCTGGGGGCCAGCTTCCCTTTTCTAAGCTCCTGAATGTTTGTCATTTTTCTCTCCCCAGTCACTTGACTGGACTCCATTAAAGAGGCAGAGCTGAAGTGGGACATGGGACGGGAAGGCCCACTGGGTGCTCGGCTCTGGTTCAGAGAGCTACACCCTCCCCAGCGCCTTGGCCCCGCTCTTCGTAGTAGGCGAGCCGTGGGACTAGGGGGCCATCTGGAAGAGCAGTGGGCCCGGGCAGGGGACAGGGTCTGGCCAGACACCTCCCAGGTGGGCTTTCTGGACTCCACGTTCAGTTTCCTCTAGGGCATCCATCCCAGGCCTGCTTCTGTGTGCTTTGTGAGTCCTGGGTCTTGCTTCCATTCTCATGGGGACAGATATGGGTGCACACTCTGCCAGGAGCAGCCTCAGTGCTCAGGGTAACGGGTAGGACCAGTTATTTCCTTCTCCTAATAGAAAACGACAAAGCGTGTCATGGCGCGGGCATGGTCTTCCAAGTCTGTACCGGGTCTTCGCTCTGCCTCTGATTCACCAGGTTGTTTCATCTCTCTGAGCTCCTCACCTCCAACGATTCATCCTGTGTCACTATTTTAGAGACTGTGGTCAGGGAAAGCCTGGGGAGGTGACTATGCACTGACTGGCATGAGGTGTGAGAGCTGTGAGATGGATTTGGGAAGAGCACTGAGGCCAGGGAAGGAGCAGGTTGCAAAGGTCCTGAGGCCCAGGTTCCTGTGCCTGAAGGACAGGCAGGAGCACCTGTGGCTGGAATGGGGTGAAGGTAGAGGAGGCATATGGAGGGAGGGGAGGAGGCAGCCAGAGGCCCAATTGCATTGTGTCTTGCAGCCACAGGGTGGAGTTTGGAGTTTCTCTTGAGAGTGATGAGAAATCGTACAGTAAGCCGCCTTTGGAGAGTTTTGAACAGAGGAACGCCAGGAGCTGACTCGTGGTTTTAAGAACCTCCTTCTGACTGCTGTGTGAATGGATTGTCAGGGGCTAGAGTGGAGAGATCCAAGGAAAGAGGGTGCAGGGGGCTAGTGAGAGGGGTAGTGGTGGCCTGGACCAGGATGGCAGTCGAGGAATGGTAATGAGTTCAGGATGCATTTTAAAAGTAGAGTCAGCAGGACTGGCTGATGTTGTATGTGGAGTGTGTGTGAGAGAGAAGGAATCAGGAAGACCCCGGGGTTGGAGGTGCCATCGCCTGAGGTGGAGGAGGCTGCAGATGCAGCAGGCTTGGAGGCTGCACCATTTGACATTTCCACCAGCAGTGTCTGAAAGTTCCACTTTCTCCCGAACACTTGTTATCATCTGTCTTTTGATTCCAGCTGTCCAAGGATATGAAGTGACGTCTCCTTGTGGTTTTGTTTTGCATTTCCATAATGAATAATGATGTTGAGCATCTTTTCATGCATGTGTTGACCATTCACATATCTTTGTTGGAGAAATATCTATTTGAATTCTTTGCCCATTTTAAACATTGAGTCGTTTGACTTTTTATTATTATTGAATTGTGTTATTTATGTATTCTTCGTATGAATCCCTTACCAGATTTGCAAATATTTTCTGTCATTCTGTGGTGCCTTGGGTGTCTTATCTAAGAAACCATTTCCTAACCCAAAACTATGAAGATTTACTCCTGTTTTCTTCTAAGAGTTTTTATACTTCAGCCCTTAGAATATTTAGGTCACTGCTCCATTTTGAGTTAATTTTTATGTATGGCACAAGACAAGGGTTCAGCTTCATCTTTTACATGTAAGTATATCCAATTGTCCGGAGAAGGCAATGGCACCCCACTCCAGTGTTCTTGCCTGGAAAATCCCATGGACAGAGGAGCCTGGTAGGCTGCAGTCCATGGGGTCGCTAAGAGTCAGACACGACTTCACTTTCACTTTCATGCATTGGAGAAGGAAATGGCAAGCCACTCCAGTGTTCTTGCCTGGAGAATCCCAGGGATCGGGGAGCCTGATGGGTTGCCATCCATGGGGTTACACAGAGTCAGACATGACTGAAGCGACTTAGCAGCAGCAGCATATCCAATTGTCTCAGCACCATTTGTTCAGTTCTTTCAAATTGAACCCTTGGCACCTTTGTCAAAATTTAATTGACCACTAATGGAAGAGTTTATTTCTGGATTCTCAATTCTGTTCCCTTGATCTGTGCCAGTTCTACCCAAACTTGTTTACTGTCGCTTTGTAGTAAGTTTTAAAATTCAAAAGTGTGAGTCCAACCTTTTTCTTTTTTCTCAAGATTATTTTGACTATTCTGGATGCTTTGCATTCCCATATGAATTTTAGGAGTAGGTTGCCAGTTTCTGCAAGAAAGGCAGCTGGGGTTTGATAGGAATTGTGTTGAATTTCGTCCAGCAATGTTTTTTTTTTTTTTTGGTTGCACTGGGTCTTGGTTGCTGTGTGCAAGCTTTCCCTAGTTTTGATGAGCAGTAGCTTCTCTTGTTGGAGAGCATGGGCCCTAGGCATGCAGCCTTGAGTAGTTGCAGCACTTGGGCTCAGTAGTTGCAGTTCCCAGGCTCTGGAGCTTGCTAGTTGAGGTGCCTGGGCATAGTTGCTCCGAAGCGTGTGGGATCTTCCCAGACCAGGGATCGAACCCATGTTCTCTGCACTGGCAGGCAGATTCTTATCCACTGTACCACCAGAAAAGTCCTTAGCAATGTTTTAAGCAGCACTTGGGCTCAGTAGTTGCAGTTCCCAGGCTCTGGAGCTTGCTAGTTGAGGTGCCTGGGCATAGTTGCTCCAAAGCGTGTGGGATCTTCCCAGACCAGGGATCGAACCCATGTTCTCTGCACTGGCAGGCAGATTCTTATCCACTGTACCACCAGAAAAGTCCTTAGCAATGTTTTAGATGTGGATGTTTTGTACTTCTTAGAGTTCAAATTTTGTACTCCATTTGTTAAATTTATTCCTAAGGATTTTATTATTTTTGCTGCTACTGTAAAATGAAATTATTTTCTTAATTTCATTTTCAGATTATTCACCCCTAGTTTATAGAAATACAAATGATTTTTGGTATACTGACCTTATATCCTGCAACTGTAACTTATTTATTAGTTCTAGTAGTCTTTCAGTGGATTCCTTAGGATTTCTTATATGTGAGATCCATATCCTCTACAAATACAGTTTTACTTCTTTCTTTCCAATTTGGATGCCTTTTATTTCTTTTTCTTGGTGAATTTCCCTGGATAGAACCTTAGACATAGTATTGAATAGCAATGGTGAGAGTGGATTTTGTCTACTTGTTCCTAATCTTGAAGGGGGAGAGCTTTCAATCTTTCACCATTAAGTATGATAATAGCTGTGGGTTTTTAGTAGATGCCCTTTATCTGGTTGAAGAAGTTCCCTTTAATTCCTAATGTGTTGGGTGTTTTTTTTATCATGAAGGGGTATTGAATTTTGTCAGATGTGTTTTCTGTGTCTATTCAAATGATTATATAGTTTTTGTTCTTTTTTCTATTGATAGGAGTTATTACATTAAGTGATTTTTGGATATTAAACCAACCTTGCATTCCTGGGATAAATGTCACTTGGTCAGAGTATATAATCCTTTTTATATGTTGCTTGCTAGTATTTTGTGAGTGTTCTTGCATACCATAGGTGTCATGAATATGTGTATTCATAAGAGATACTGGCCTGTAGTTCTCTTTCCTTGGGATGTCTTCATCTGGTTTTGGCTTTCTTTTATCTTTTAATGGGTCAGAGAGTGTGAAGCAGGAGAGACTGATCAGCTTCTCCCCTCCTGTGCTCACTGCATCTGGTTGAAAAGGACAAATAGAAGCTCTGAGCCCACGTCCAGACCGGGTCAGCAAAAAGTACCAGTGGGGTGTACCAGCCTCGTCTATAAAATGAGGTGGTAAACCTAGCTGATGGCCCAGAGGCAGTGAGCTGGGCCTGCTGGCTTCTCTGTAGTATCTTCCCGTTGTGATCCCTGCGTTTCTAGGACAGACAGAGCCTCTAAGGAAAGCCCCACATTCTGGCCTCAAAGGAGAAGGAGGGCTCATGAGGGTCGACTTTGGAGATTGCTCCTGGCTCTAAAGTTCTAAGAACTTGAATCATAATAATGAACTAAGCAGCTCACTCTCCACTAGGTGATCGGCCCCAGTTCCTCGGAAAAGGGGAAGGGCCACATCCTTGCCTCATAGCCTGCAGGGTCAGGCCCTTGTTGAGTGAAGAATGCCAGGCCAACCAGTGTAAGAAAGGTCAGAGGAGGCTCTGGAAGAGCCTGCCCCGCTCTGGATCCCCAAAGGAAAGCAGATCCCTGGTAGTGAGTCCTTTAGGAACAGGACAGAGCCGGGGTGGGCAGTGGCTCTGTGGGCCCTTCATGCAACGGCTCCAGCAGCAGAGTGGGAGGCCCTATAAACAGGAGCCGCAGGTCCCCAGCCCTCTCTGCCCCAGCCAGACCAGCTGGCGGAGCAGGCCTGGAGCAGATGTCTTGTTAGGGAGTTGCTGGAGTCCCTCACTGACCTTGAGGAGGTGACTTCTTTCTCCAGCTCTCAGAATGCAGCCCAGGTACACTCATCCTGCAGCCCCTGCATCTGGGCTCCTCCAAGGAACCGATGGCCATTCCCTCTGCAGACTCACTCTTCCCTCCTGGGGTGGCCGGTGTTATTTTTGTGCCTGCAGCTCAGCACAAAGGCCCAAGGTCCCTGCAAGCAAGCCCACGGGACAGGCCAGGAAAGCAGTGAGTGGGCTGCCACTGTACATGGCCTCTTTTGCTGACAACTCCCCTTTCACGGTCTCCCTCCAGCCCCCTCCTGCTTAGCAAGCTGGAGAGTCGACACTCGGGAAAAGCCAGCATCTGTTAGGTAACTGGCTCAGCTGCCATGCAGGGTATGATGTAATCTTGGATCCTGTGGTTGCTAGGAAAATTCTGCCCGCAGTGATATTGCGTGGTCCGAGGAGCGAGGCGAGTACAGAATGTTCCCGAGAAGACAGGGGAAGGATTGCTAGGGCTTCCCAAACACAGGAGCCCGGAGAAGTTGGATGACCCAAGCTCCTTTCTAGAAGCTTGTTCCCCTTGGCGGGAATAGAGGTTGTGCTGGTAGCAGCAGAACATCAAGTCAGGTGGCGTTGTGTGGCAGGGTGACTCCCCTTGGCAGCGGCACCTTGGTGCTCTGGTGCCAAACTGCAGGCACTTGTCTGTCATGTGACATCCTTCTTGGAGGGGCCCTCCTCCTGTAGCACCTCCTCTGCTCCTCCCGGCAGGACAGTTAGGAAGGAGGCATGAAGAAGCTGCCTTGGGAAGTGGCAACTCCCTGCGGCGTGGAAGAAGCTGACCCACGCCATGCCCTGGGGGGCAGGCAGTGGTGGAGTCCTGCCCTCTCTCCGGTTTCCCATGCCAGCAGCTCCACCAGGCATCACTTCCCCCACCCCCTACCTCCTGCTTAGTGGCCCCACACCCGCTGTGTTGCTGTTCCGACCCTCCCCTCCCAGGGAGAATTCCTCCAGCAGAACAGAAGTATGTTTGAAAGGCCAAAGGCAACTGACCGCTCTTTAACGGTCAGGGCGTGACCAAAAACCTAGGTTTAGAAAAAAGGGGAGAGACGTGGCAGGACCCAGGCACCGGAGGCAGAGCGGGACCTGTAGGTGACCTCACCTGCCCCACAGCGCCTGTGCTCAGCCTTCCTCCCAGCAGTCCGGGGGAGGCAGGTCCACATTCCAGACTCTCCCCCTCCTCCCTCCTGCCTTTTCTGGCTGCAAGTCAGAGCCTGTCTCAGGGAAAACAAGACAAAGGAAGTGGTTTCTTGAGACCCTGGACCAGAATCCTCAAATCTACCATGAAAAACAGCAACAGAAAGATTATGGCCATTATCTGTCTCTGTAGGAGCCGGGCTGGAAGTGGGCCTGGCTGTGCTCATCTGAGTAGGTGATGGGGTTTGGACAAAGGAATGACTGCTAGAAATCAGGAGGGAGATCCTCCAAAGGGATGGAGACCAGTCTTAAGAAAGAAGAAGGCGTTTCCCAGGGGCCCCTGGCTTTGGTGACCTTAGAGCAAGGGTCACCAGCAGAGAGCGCCCTGCTCAGGACAGCAGTCTGGGTTCTTGTCCTGCTCTCTGCTCTTGGAGGTGTAGGCTAGAGTGAGCCTCTGAGCTTCACCCTGGCAACCTGCCGCAAGAGGCCCGGCAGCTGGGTTGCTGGCGAATCCTGGCTAGGCTGTAGGGGAGGCTCAAGAAGGGCAGTGGGCTTCCCAAGAAGCACTTTGTTCTCAGAAAGCGTCCCTCCTTCGAGGACTGACGCCGCTTGGGGGCCGCAGCCCAGCGCCAGAGGCCCATCCAGCAGCGGTTCTCTCCCCACGGTCTGCAGGTGCGGAGGACGTAGTGATGGCGTTTTCCAGGTCGGAGACGGAGGACCGGAGGCAGTAGCTGCAACCCCCTTGGAACACCCTGGAAGCTGGCCAAGGCCAGGAGATCTGTGTGGACCTCACCGCTGAGTGGCAGAGGGTCATCTCCCCTCCCCCTGGCCCCCACCCCACCCCACACTGCCTGGCCCCACGGCCACTCAGCATCCTCGGGGGAGACACCAGTGGTTCGGTCACGATTGGCTTAAAGGGACGGACTCATGATTGGCTGCAGGAAGAAACCTTTTTATTTTTAAATCTTGACCAATGGAAACCTTTTTATTTTTATTTTCTGACTCTTATTTTAAAAAAAGAAAAAAAAATTTGCGCCTCGGGTGTATGGCTTCCCAGGAAGCTCTCCGAGCTCTGGTGCTTTATTTGGGTCACTCTTTAGGAACATGAGGAGGTCCGATTGGCGGCTTAAACTGGAAAAAGATTTGATTGGCTGGCTAATGGGAACCTTTTTTTTTTTTCCTTTGATTGGCTGCAGGTGTTATGCTGATCACAACAGCTCCTCTCTTTTGAATGTCGAAAACAGGGTTTGGGACATTGGTTGTTATATTTGACTTGAAAATAAGAAAGAAAGAAACCAAGTGCGCTTTGCAATATTTATTACACAAAGAGCCTGCTGCTGTTTTCACGTGTTTTGTGTTTGCCTTCCACTGGTTTAAGCGTGTTTCCTTTTCCATTGGCTCACCCATGACTTCTGTGGGGTGGAGGGGGAGGTCCACCTGGAGAATGCATTTGCAGTAATGACCACACCTGGCTTCATCAGCAAGGGGACCTCCCCGTTCAGGACCCCAAGCAGGATCCACAGCTGGAAAACAGAGCCCCCAAGGTTGTCCTGAATGAGCAGCCCAGAGCCTAGAGGAGACCATTCATCAGGATGACTTCCACAAGTTGGCAACCAGCCAGCCTCCCTCGGTGAGAATGGAATTGCTCACTTGCACTGTCCGGGCCTCCCTAGCCTGCCCTCACTGAGCAGGGCGCCTCTTTCCCTTCAGTCATCATTCCCTCTGTAGCCAACTTCCTGAAATCTCATCCGGGAAGAAGCTGCTCTCAGCTCTAAGACCCCAAAACGTAGCAGAGGTCTCTGCCTGGGAACCCAGAACCCACACCAAGGCCTCAGGTTGGCTTACAAGGCCCAGGAGGCCTTTGGCTCCAACCACCCCACCGTCGCCCCTAGGCTGCTCCCTCGGTGTGTGCTGCCTGGGCAGTGGGTCCTGATCAGCCCCCAGAGGCCTCTCATCCGAGGCTGTGCCCTTCACTTAGGAAGACTCTCTCCCCATGGCAGCTTGGAAGGGACAGTGTCATTGTTTATTTATAAAGTGCCCGCTGGGCCTTCACTGAACAAGTCCCACCAGGCTGGCCCTCCATCTTGGCCGCCAGAAACACACTACAAAGCACTGAATGGTCTTTGAAGGGGTGCAGGAACCCCAGGTCTTCCCAGCTGCCCTCCTCCTCCCCTGAAGGTGGCCGTCCTGCTTCCTGCATCTCTCACTGGAGGGGGAGTGTGGGTGAGGAATTGAGAAGGATGCGGGCCTGGGGAGGGGAGGTCTCCACCCCTACCCCCCACACCCCCACCCCTGGAGGTCATAGACAGCTGAGGCCTGCTTCTTGCCCCAAGAACCCAGAGCCAGGAGAAAACAGAGCCAAATTTCCCCTTCTCAGGGTGGTCATGGAGCATGGGAGCCGAACGCCTGCATGTCCAGGGCCCAAGCCTGGGAGCCCCATGGCTATTCATGCTGGACTCTGAGCTTCCTCTGAGCCTCGCCCCAGAGGAAGACTCAAGTGTCACAACCTAGACACCCACGTCCTCTTGCACACACAGGCCCCTGGCACTGGCCAGCTGACCGTTAGCCTGGAAAGTCAATTGATCCCCAGGGGTCAAGGACTGTGGGGACCCGGACTGGGGCCCAAGAACATCTTTCAGGAGGGGCAGTGTGTGGATGCACATGTGTGTGAGTGTACACACACAGACATACACACACGTACCCTCTCACTCCCAGCTCTGTGGCCCGCAGCTCCAGCTGATCACCTGGGGAAAGGTGAGTTTTTGTTTAGTCACCCCACCACCACCCAGGGTTGTAACATCTGTCATCAGGCATCAGTTCTGATGCTGCTGGCCACCCCCTCTCCTAGTACCTGTGGCTCCCATAAAGGTGTGTTCCTCTCCTTGTCAAGTTCACGGGCCTCCCTCTTGTAATGACAGTGGCCCTGACCTATCTCATCTGAAGAAGAGAAGTGAAAATGTTGCTGTGGGTTCATATCTCTACAAATATTTCTGCTGGAGAAAACAATTAACAATAAAGATTTTTAATAGTTGGGCGTGTGAGCTGATTTCCCCACGTCACATGGACTCTGCCGCTGGGGCCCATCCCCGCCAAGCGGGTGAAAGCACCATGTTTGCTGGTTGAATTGTCTGTGGTCTCGAGTAGAGATCGGGGTTTGGAAGAATTTCCAGATCTCCCCAGCCCTGCTGACACGTCTATAGGAGGGTGAGCCCCCTTTTTGACCTGGCAGTTCCACTTTTTTTCCTGGTTGGGCTGAGGTCACAGCCATCTTCAGACGTGAGCACCCCACTCAGCAGACACTGAGCACCCCCTCCATTCTAGACACCCCAGCGTCCTGTGTAATGGCAGTATTGTTAGAAATATTCGTAACAGGGTTCGATCCTGGTCCTGGAAGATGCCACATGCCTCTGAGCAGCTGAGCCCGGGCACCAACAGCTCCTGAGCCTGTGCTCTCGAGCCCCTGCTCTGCAACAGGAGAAGCCACTGCAGTGGGAAGCCCGACACCGCAACCAGCGAGTAGCCCCTGCTTAGCACAACTAGAGAAAACCTGCATGCGGCAAAAAGACCCAGCGCACACCCAAAAACGAGAGAACGCTTGTAACACACTCCAGAGTATCCGTCCCTTCCATCATCCCAGAAACAGAAGAGTGGTTGGTATTCAGCTGTATTTTCAGCTTTGGAAGCTGAAATCATTTCTGCTTGAGCAATTTTTGCTTTGGAAGCATTTTCTAGGATTTTTCATTTCCACCCTTCATCGTCCCATTTTAGGTCTTTTTTTTTTTTTTTTTTTCTTACACAGACTCACTGCTTCTATTTCCTTTTTCGAAGAGTTTCACTGGGTGCTGAATTCTATGAGGTTTACAAAATATGGGGACTGATGGCACAGTCGACATCATTCAATCTTAGGGTTGGAAGAGATGGAGCTTGTCGAGTAGTCCATGTAGTAGACAGCTGTGTGGGTTCCTCTGAAACATCTCTGGAAAGGGCTTGTCCGGCCTTTTCTTGAGTACCCTCTGTGAAAGTGAAAGTGCTAATCGCTCAGTGGTGTCCAACTCTGCGACCCCATGGACTGTAGCCTGCCAGGCTCCTCTGTCCATGGAATTCTCCAGGCAAGAATACTGGAGTGGGTTGCCATTTCCTCCTCCAGAGGATCTTCCCAACCCAGGGATCAAACCCCAGTCTCCAGCATTGCAGGCTTTCCCATCTGAGCTACCAGGGAAGCCCAGTCTAGGGCTGTGGAACTCACTGCCTCATAAGATAGCTCTTTCTGCCTCCAGGTAATTTACGCTCAGCCTTATACTGAGTTGGTCTGCCCTTCTCTGTAACTTCCGTTTCCAGGAAGGAAATTATAGTTACTGAGAGACCGAAAAAAGAGCTGTGTTAGCTAAAAACTACATAGAGACACATACCAAGGGGCTTTTGTAGATTAGGTTATGTACAGGACCTCCCCACCCCCAGCCTGAGTCCTGAGTGGCACTGTTGGTAATTAACCTTGGACTTAATCGGCTCTTTTAAGCTCGGCCATTGTGCAGAGGGAGGGGTTGGCTGGCCCCGGTCCCACCTGCCTGGAGTCTGCTGCTGGAGGTGGGGAGGGAGGCGTCTCCCATAAGGGCTTCAATGGGTGAAGGGGGAACACGGGCAGGATTGTCTCTCTGGGGGTCCCTCAGCCTCCATAGAAGGCAACCTTCTGGGTCCACCTTCCTAATTCCAGGGGACCCCAACAGCGGGATTAGGACTGCTGAAGCCGAGACAATTTGGGGCACCTGAGCCAGAGTGAGGTGCTGGTTGGGGGGACAGTGGCAGGGTGGGCATGGGGTGAGGAGGGAGACAGGGCACCTTGCCTTTTGTTTCCCAGGCCTGGGGAGAGGGTGGTGGAGAATGAATGAAGCCTTCCCCTTGGCCCCACAGTGAACAGCACCTGTGAGAATCCAGGCTGCTCTGGCTTTCGAACAGGCCCTTTGTGGCAGGGAAAACAATCCCTCTGTGGCACCTGGTTCAGTGGTGGCGGCTTCCAGAGCAGGGGAGATTTCAGGGCCCCAGGGGACCACCCATCCATCACCCACCTGCCCACTCACATGGCCTCCCTCCCTCTCGGTCTGTCTCTTTCTCTCTGGCTCATGGCCACCCATTCCTTTCCTGGAGGATGAACTAGGCCTAGACTAACCTGAGGCCATGTTTGTTGTTTTTGGCCATGCTGCACAGCATGTGGGATCTTAATTCCCACACCAGGAACGGAATCCGCCCTCACCTCTGCAAGTGAGTCTTAACCACTGCAGAAGTCTCTGAGGCCGTGTTTAGAAAACACTTCTGGGAGTTCCCTGTTGGCTTAGTGGTTAGGATTCCAGGCTTCCACTGCAGTGGCCCTGGGTTAAATCCCTGGGCAGGGAATAAAACAAACAAAAACACTTCCAGCCAATGAAGCAGCTTTCTCTTCCAGGGCAACAACTGGTGTTTAGCAGACTTGAGGAACCATGATTGCTAGTGCTGATTTAAAGAAAAAGAGTTGCTCACTCGTACTCTATTTTTTGCAACCCCGTGGACTGTAACCCACCAGGCTCCTCCATCCCTGGGATTCTCCAGGCAAGAATACTGGAGTGGGTTGCCATTTCTTTCTCCAGGGATCTTCCTGACCCACGGATTGAACCCAAGTCTCCGGCATTGCAGGCAGACGCTTTAACCTCTGAGCCACCAGGGATTTAAAGAAAGTCCTCCTCAAAGGCCAAGGGCAGAAAATACCCTTTGAATATCACCCAGTGCCTTGCCTAAGCTTGGAACTGGCCCTTGAGTATGGCTTCCGAGGGGTGGGGCCAGAAAGTTAGGAGCCCCACCCTGCTGGCCCTGCCTGGGCCTTCTGGACCCCCAGGGAAGGAGGAGAGTTGAGCAACAGGCTGCCACCCTGTTGGCACACCTGTGGGAGCTCCACCCACTTGTACAGTTCCTAAGCCTCTGACAGTTTCCTCCTCTAGGCCTTGACTTGGCTGTGGAAGGCAGTGAAAGTGAAAGTGTTAGTTGCTCAGCCATGTCTGACTCTTTGTGACCCCATGGACTGCAACCCGCCAGGCTCCCCTGTCCATGGACTCCTCCAGGCAAGAATACTGGAGTGGGTTTCCATTCCTTCTCCAGGGGGTCTTCCTGATCTAGGGACTGAACCCAGGTCTGCACTGCAGGCAGATTCTTTATCATCTGAGTCACCGGGAAGCCCAGCGCTGGGTTTTTGCAAACATTTTTATGCAGGTATCTCCCATGTCGCAGTCTTTTTGTCTTTTTTTTTTTTTTTTTTAATCTCTTGCCCTTGCAGCATATGTGATCCTCGTTCCCTGACCAGGGATTGAACCCTCACCCCCTACATTGGCAGCATGAAGTCCTAACTGCTAGATTGCCGGGGAAGTCCCCAGTTGTCCCAGTCTGAATAACACAGAGACTGTCGTGGGCAGGTGTTACATGTGTAAGGGTGTGCAGCACTTTACATACACCATCTTCAATCACAGGTGAGTTAAATATGCTATTATCCCCTTTTTACAGATGAGGAAGTAGAGGGTTACTTAGTTTGCTAAAGGTCAGTGTGGTTCAGCCAGAACTTGGACCCAGGTTGTCTGACCCCAGAGTCCAGGCTTATAGTTGCTACTTCTAGCTTTGACAGGAGGGGGCAGGAGGTCATGGGGAGTAAACCCTGCAGGCTGGTACCTTCTCCCTGGGCTTCCCCAATGGCTCAGCAGGTAGAGAATCTGCCTGCAATGTAGGAGGTGCAGGTTCAACCCCTGGGTCGGAGATCCCCCAGAGGAGAAAACGGCAACTCACTCCAGTATACTTGCCTGGAAAACCCCATGGACAGAGGAGCCTGGTGGGCTACAGTCCAGGAGGGTCACAAAGAGTTAGACACGACTGAGCAACTGAGCGCGAGCACCTTCTCCCTGCCAGCCAGCTCTATGGCCCCAGGGCCAGTCTGGCACTTGCCCTTGTTCTCCAAGTCCGGCTGCATGCGACTTTAGTAGGTGGTCAGGTGGGTTAACCCAACTGCTGAGTCCTCCGTACAGCCTTCCGCCCCAGGAAGAAGCTGCTGTTGCAGTCATCCATCCTGACTCTTGCTCCTCACCTGTCAGGTGCTCTGGGGCCTCCGCATGCTGAGCTGACCTGGCACTTCTCCAGGCTAAGCTGGTTTTTCTAGAATAAGTTCCTCTCCCACTTTGCCCTAACTCTTCCTGGTCACAGCCCCCTGCCAGCGCCTGGCAATCCCACCCTGAAGCACACCTACGTCCAAGAGAGGGCAATGAGAGAGCTCTGGGTTTGGGGACAACAGGCCGGGTTTGTGAATTCTGTACATTAGGGCAGGTCTCAGTCTGATTTTTTTCTCATCTATAAAATGGAAATAATAGAAACAATTGAACCTTTGACAAATTCTACATGAAGATGCTTTGAGGAGCTTCCCTGGTGGTTCAGTGGTTAAGAATTCGCCTTGCAATGCAGGGGACGTGGGTTCAATCCCTTGTCAGGGAAAGAAGATCCCACAGGCCTTGGAGCAACTAAGCCCATGTACAACTCCTAAACCCACATGCCACACTAGAGAGACAATGTGACATAGCGAAAGATCCCGCACGACGCAGTGAAGACCTGGAATGCCGCAACCAAGACCTCATGCAGCCAGATAAAGAAACACTTTATACAAAAGAAAAAAAAAGGAAGAAGATTCTTTGAACCCAATAAAGTCCTGGACAAACATTGTTCTCTCCAGACCTCGCTTTATGTTGTTTTCTCCCACAGTGTAAATCTATGTCTTTGGGGGCTGGGGAGACAAAACTCTGAAGGCCACCTGGTGGGACTGAAGTCTGGATCTACCACTTAGCAGTTGTGTGACTTGGGGCAAATTAGCCACCATTGGAAAAATAGAGGAAACCAGAGCATCTATCCTATCAGGCTGTTGCTGAGAATTAACGAGCTAATGCACATGACAAGCTTAGCCTGGTGACCCACCCACAGTGGGTGGTCAGCACATAAGGGCATCATTAAGTCACCGTGATGGAGTCCTCTACCCCCACCCCTACCCCCCAGCAAGGCCTCGTCTGCCTGCAGCTCCTGGAGATCCTGGGGGTGGGGTGGGGTGGGGTAGGGGAGCAAGCCTCAGGTCCAATCAGGTGCTTGTTAAACGCTGTTTTGATGAGGATGAAAGAGCTGAAAGGCTCCCTTGTGGCCAAGGCTGCCTCCCGCTCCCATCACCCCAGAACCCCACCCTAGGGCCTCTCCCTCTGCTAAGCAGCTTTGCAGAGAGGAATATCGGTTAATGGAACGGAAACCCCCAGCCTTGCGGAGCCTGCAGAGCTGAGAGGGTCTCCCAGATGGACTCTGCCATGTCTGGACAGGCAGAGAGGGGCCTCTAGGAGCCTGCGGGTGGGCGGCTCCACCAGGGCTCCAAGGACCCTCCAGCTCACTGGCTCGTGCTTCAACTCCAAATAGAATCAGAGCCAGCCAGGGAAGGGGATAAAATTAAATCCTTGATCATGATCAAGTGGTTAAAAAAAACCCATCACAGCCAGAGGCTGCTTCAAGCTGCAGCCGGCTCTGCCTGGGAGCAAACAGGAGGAGGAGGGGGATGGGGCCACTGGCTCTGAATGCCCAGCATTCTCCTCCTCCATCATCAGAGACCCCCCAGCCCCACCCCTACCCCCGGGCCTGGGCCTGAGTGTTCCCCAACCAGAGCAGTGGAGTGGAACAAAGCCCTTGTCAATCTCTGGGGATGAGGGCCGCTGGACCCAGGAGCCAGGAGCCACACAGATCCAGGTTCAAACCCAGGCTCTGCCAGTTACCAGCTGTGTAACCCAGGAAGCCACTGGGGGTTTCCAAGCCTCTGTTTCCCCATCTGGACCATGAGATGATATCAGACCGTGGACTGTGGTCTGGAGGCAGTGTGGACAGCAGCAGCGGCAGGACCAGAGTGGGCTGCCCTTGGGAGCAGCCTGCCTGGGGGTCAGCAGGGAGTTAACTGGAGGGAATTTCAAAAACAGTAAAACCAGCTAAAGATCTGGCCTGCTTTTTTTTTTTTTTTTTTTTTGGTCTCCATGTACCAGCATTGCAAACCCTGGGGCTATGGGACCTGCCCCCAAGCCCAGACCTCCCCTTAAGTGGCTTCTTCTGAGCAGCTCGTGGGTCTGGGTGGGTTGTGAGTCCACCCAGAGGAGCGGGGGAGACTGCAGCCCCCCACTGAAGCGATGGTCCTGCACGCTGGGCTCTGGGGTCTTCCGTGCACTTCTCCAGCCTCAAGGACACCACCTGCAGCCCAGGGACAGCCTCCTTTCCTCTGCCTGCAACCCAGCCTGCTGTGAGCTGGCCAAGGGAGAGGGAACGGCTGAGCCGCCGGCACCTGGCAGCCTTTGTGAGGAGGGAGGTGTGAGGTGTACCTTGGCCGGGAGCTGAGGGAGGAAACAATGAGGCGGTAAAAATAGCCCTTTGTTTACCCAAGGCTGCACATCCTCCTGTGTCCTCGTTCATAGAAGCGCGGACCACCCTAGGGAACCGGACCCAGTGCAGCCCAGGCCCAGGCGTGGGGCGGGGAGGAGCTGGACTCTGAGTGGGAAAGCACCCAGATGAGGGGCAGGCCAGACAGGGCCCCGTGGGGTCCACCTCACCCTCAGCTGTTTCCACAGACCCACCTAACCCCACGCAACGCCCAAAGCCGCCCCCGCTGGGTCTCCCTGACCTGGCTTGGCCACTCCTGGCCCGGCCTACCATGCAGCCCCTGCGGTGCAGGCTCAGAGATGCTCTGCCCCCAGACTGCAGCCCACAGGAGGCCTGGGGCAGGTCCAGAGGTGAGGCCTGGCTGTCCCTGCCCACTCACCCCCTTCCCACCAGACTGCTCCTGCCTGCTTGCCCCCTTGGAGATTTCTCCTGGCTGGTCCAGTATCCCAGAGGAAGGTGATCTGTGGGTTTTCTCACCACCCCCATAGCTCATCCGAAACTGCTGGGGCTGCAGAAGGCCATGCCTTGGGAGGGGCAGCCTGGACTCTGGCCCCTCGAGGTTTCCATCTGGAACCTTGCTTGGTGGCCCACACGGGTCCTCCCGGCTTGGGTGGCTGGCTTCAGAGGGGACACCCTGAGTCCTCTGGCTGGCCCCCAGGACCTCTCCAGATTCTGGCAGAGTTAACCTAGCCCAGCTGCCCCAGCTGGGCCACTGGAACACTGACTGAGGACCCCCCCCACATGGGAGCTGGAAGGTGGCATACAGGGACTCAGCCCGGCAGAGGCCGCTGGGGTGACTGGCCTGGAAACAAACTACAGTGCAGTGTCCTGGGGAAAACAGAGCCCTTGTTACAGAGAAGGCGGATCCGGAGCCAGCAGATTCAGGCCTGTCGCCCGGAGCCCAGGCAGCCAGGAGGGTCTCTGGGAGCCCCGGCACCTGCCCATGGGGCTGTCCTTCTCCTTGCCTGTCCTGTGGCTCATGTAGGGTCAGTGCAGGGCAGTGGCAGAAGCCTGTGTGTCCACCGGGGCCTCTGGTCCCTGGCTCCTCCCCAGCACCCAGACCCAGAGAGGGTGGCCAGAGAAGCCCAGGAAACAGCTTCTGAAGGAGAAAACAGTGATGTGTGGGGTGATGCGTCAGGGCAGGCCCGGGAGTTTAGGCTGGATTCTGATGCTTTCAGAACAGCCATCTGTGCGGCCTGACCTGCTCAGCCTTGCGGATTCCTGCTGCTGGACAGGCAGCTGCCAGCACGAGCCCAGGCCTGCTGTGGCCAGCCCCTCTCCAGGCTGTGTGATCTCTTCAGGGCCCAAACATCTGCCCCGGGAGAGAAGAAGGGTGAGAGGGGGTGTCCCAGGATCCTGTCCCTCCGCTGAGAGGGTGGGAGGATGAACTCATGCTTATAGGTGGAGGGTGCGAGCAGCTTATGAGATAAAGCTCTTACAGGTCATTAGGATGAGCCTAGAGCCCATTTTACAGAGTGAAGTAAGTCACAAAGAAAAGCAAATATTAATGCATATATATGAAATCTAGAAAGGTGGTACTGATGAACCTATTTGCAGGGCAGCAATGGAGACGTAAACACAGAAAACAAACTTTTGACTTGGGCTGAGGGATGCGTGGAGAGAGTAACATGGAAACAGTTACACTACCATACATACCACACTCTCCATACCAATGGGAATTTGCTGTGTGACTTAGGGAACTCAAACCAGACTCTGTGACAGCCTAGAGGGGTAGGGAGGGGTGGAAGATAGGAGGAAGCTTCAAGAGGGAGGGGACGTATGTACACCTATGGCTGATTCATGTTGATGTATGGCAGAAAGGAACATGATAATATAAAGCAATTATCCTTCAATTAAAAATAAATAAATTTATTTTCAAAAAAGTCATTAGGCAGAAGAGGAGGCTGGGGCAGAGTGGGGAAGGGGTGGGGTAGCACAGAAAGAGCACTGGATCACACCCAGGGGCTAGCTGCCTAGCCTCCTCCACCACTGACCTTGGGTGATTCCATTCCTTGTGTCTAAGATTCAGTTTCCCACCCTAAAGCAGAGGGTTGTGGGGGTTATTGATGATGCTCCCCAAACACCCCTGAGCTGTCTCCCCTCCAGGCATACGGAAGGATTGTGTACCCCTCGTGCCCTCATTCTTTCCAGTTAAGCGTAGCCCTGACTTGCTTTGGCCAATGGAACATGGGTAGAAGTGCTGGGCCATCTCAGGTGGAGGCTTTTTTTTCCCCCCCTGTTTTTAAATATTTCTTTAGTTAGTTGCAGCATGTGGAATCTTAGTTGTGGCACACAGGATCTAGTTCCCCAACCAGGGATGGAACCTGGGCCCCTTGCATTGGGAACACAGAGTCTTAGCCACTGGACCTCCAGGGAAGTCCCTCAAGTGGAGCCCTTTAAGAACTGTTTGGGGACTTGCCTTGTGGTACAGTGGATAGGAATCCACATGCCAATGCAAAGGACATGGGTTTGATTCTTGGTCCAGAAGGATTCTGGGCTTCCTTTGTGGCTCAGCTGGTAAAGAATCCACCCTCAATGCAGGAGACCTGGGTTCAATCCCTGGGTTAGGAAGATCCCCTGGAGAAGGGAAAGGCCAACCCACTCCAGTATTCTGGCCTGGAGAATTTCATGAACTGTATGGGGTCGCACAGAGTCGGACACAACGGAAGCGACTTAGCAGCAGCAGCAGCAGCAGCAGCAGGGTTCATGAACTGCAACCACCGAGCCCACATGCTGCAACTACTGAAGCCAGTGTCTAGAGCCTGTGCTGCACAAAGAGAAGCCTCCACAATGAGAAGCTGGTGCATCACAACCAGAGAGCAGCCCCTGCTCTCCACAACCTGAGACAGCCTATGGGCAGCAATGAAGGCCGAGCACAACCAAAAAATAATATTAAAAAAATAAGAAAGAAGAAGTGCTTGGTAATGTTCCAGAGGCATCTGGTCTACCAGCCTGGGTCCTGGCAGAGCCCTCACTAGTCCACCAGTGAGGAAGCGTGTTGTTGTTTTGTGCCCTGAGGGTCTTGGGCCCGTTTGCTTCTGCAGCATCACCCAACCTCTCTGGACTACTAGGTAGCACCAGAGATCCCAAGCCTTTGAGGGCGAGGGGCATTCTGACTCTTGCTGTGTCAGGGAAGGCTCTGCTCCACTCTGTTTCACTTACACTTGGGCTCCCCCGAAAGCTTATGTCTGGAGCCGTTTGCTTTTCTGGGACCTGATGAAACTGCTGTCCATGTTTCCACCCGGGACCCAGGGATGGCTGCCATTTGCATGCAGGATAAAATCTCTGCTCCCTGTCAGGGGCAGCCCAAGAACCTGGTGACCTGGCTCCTGCTAACCTCTGACCCCATCTGCTGCCCCTCTCCCCTGCCCTCCGAAACCAGCCCCTGGCTCCGTTCACCCCTCAGCCAGCCTGAGCCTGCCCCCAGCTCAGGACTCTTCCTTCTGCCTACAATTCTCTTCCACATGGCTGATCCTCAATTTTCAGATGTCAGCTCAAATGTCACCCCCATCTTAGTCTGTTCAGGCTGCTATAACAAAATATCACAGACTGGGTGACTTATAAACAACAGCAATTTAATCCTCACAGTTCTGGAGGCTGGCAGTCCAAGATCAGGGTGCTAGCCTGATCAAGTTCTGGTGACAGCCTTTTCCTGGGGTGCAGACTGCCAGCTTCTTACTGTGCAGTGGGAGGAGCCAGGGTGCTCTATGGGATCTCTTTTATAAGAGCACTAATCCCATTATAAGGGCTCTACCTTCATGATCTAATCACCTCCCTAAGGCCCCACTTCCTAACACCTTCGTGTTGAGGGTTAGGATTGTACCATATGAATTTGGGAAGGGGGAGGCATAAACATTCAGACCATAACATAGGGTCTTCATTGACTATCTTAATTTGCTTTCTGACATGCTGTATCCGAGGCCTTCCCTAATAGCTCAATTGGTAAAGAAACTGCCTGCAATGTAAGAGACCCTGGTTTAATTCCTGGGTCAGGAAGGTTCCCTGGAGAAGGGATAGGCTACCCACTCCAGTATTCTTGGGCTTTCTTTGTGACTCAGCTGGTAAAGAATCAGCCTGCAATGTGAGACCATCAAATGTCACCCCCATCTTAGTCTGTTCAGGCTGCTATAACAAAATATCACAGACTGGGTGACTTATAAACAACAGCAATTTAATCCTCACAGTTCTGGAGGCTGGCAGTCCAAGATCAGGGTGCTAGCCTGATCAAGTTCTGGTGACAGCCTTTTCCTGGGGTGCAGACTGCCAGCTTCTTACTGTGCAGTGGGAGGAGCCAGGGTGCTCTATGGGATCTCTTTTATAAGAGCACTAATCCCATTATAAGGGCTCTACCTTCATGATCTAATCACCTCCCTAAGGCCCCACTTCCTAACACCTTCGTGTTGAGGGTTAGGATTGTACCATATGAATTTGGGAAGGGGGAGGCATAAACATTCAGACCATAACATAGGGTCTTCATTGACTATCTTAATTTGCTTTCTGACATGCTGTATCCGAGGCCTTCCCTAATAGCTCAATTGGTAAAGAAACTGCCTGCAATGTAAGAGACCCTGGTTTAATTCCTGGGTCAGGAAGGTTCCCTGGAGAAGGGATAGGCTACCCACTCCAGTATTCTTGGGCTTTCTTTGTGACTCAGCTGGTAAAGAATCAGCCTGCAATGTGAGACCTGGGTTTGATCCATGGGTTGGGAAGATCCCCTGAAGAAGGGAAAGGCTACCCACTCCAGTATTCTGGCCTGGAGAATTCCATGGACTGTTATAGTACATGGGGTCACAAAGAGTCAGACACGACTGAGAGACTTTCACTTCCACGTTCACATTCTCTATCCCATTTATTTATTTGGCTGTGCCAGGTCTTAGTTGTGGCACCCAAACTGTTAGTTGCAGCATGTGGGATCTAGTTCGGAACCCGAGCCCCTTGCATTGGGAACGTGGAGTCTTAGCCACTGGACCACCAGGGAAGTCTCTTTATCCCATTTTTCTGTTTGTTTTCCTTATTTGAAATAACTTTATTTATTATTTTCTTCCTTT
Organism: Oreotragus oreotragus; assembly: GCA_006410675.1. Classification (NCBI taxonomy): domain Eukaryota; kingdom Metazoa; phylum Chordata; class Mammalia; order Artiodactyla; family Bovidae; genus Oreotragus; species Oreotragus oreotragus. The sequence goes on from SJYX01010343.1 coordinate 229,903, forward strand.
GTTTATCTCTTACTCCTCCCACTAGAAGGTAAGCTTGTGGGAACAAGATCCTCATCTGGCTTCTGCACAGCTGTGTCCCCAGTACCTGACACATTGTGGGCTGTCAATAAAGGTTTGTTAAATGAATGAATAACCTTGATCTTGAGATGGCTCCTCTGCTGAGCCCTCTGTGACCCCCAGCTACAGTGACCCTATTTTCTGAACTAAAATAAGGAAATGTAGGACCTACAGACAGAAGGGCATTGTCTGTTTCTCTGGCTGAGGCCTCTGGGCACATTTCAGGGAGGCTGGGCCCTGGCACCTATGTGGCACCCACACTCACAGCCCTGTTGGGCCTGTCTGGGCTGGTAAAACAATTCCAGGCTCAGGGATGGGCAGTGGTCATGACCTTCTGACTGATAGACAGCAGAAACCCATCTCCAGCTAGATCTCATTGCTGGGGAATGTCTGGGGCGGTTTATAGGCTGAAGGTGATTGCTGTCAGAACCAGGGCCTCAGGGGCTAAAACTGGAGACTCAGTGTTTTTGAGGGGATTCTGCTCTTCTAGGTCCATCTCTTTTTGTTGCTTCTTGACTTTGCCCTTTGATCTCATCATCTCCTTTGAGACTGACTATCTCCTCTACAATATCCTCAGTGCTCCAAACAATCCCAGAGCAGTCTCTTGATTGGCCCTGCTTAGGTCACATGACACCTTTGGACCAATCACAGTTACTAAAGCCTTAGCCACATTCCTTTCTTGTGACCAAGATAGGACAGGCTACTGAGGGCCAACAGAGCGACACGTAGGACAGCAGTGGTACCTAAAAGGAATGATGCTATACGATCGGGAACAAGCCATCCATCTCTGGGGTCTGGTGCTGGCTGAACCCCAGGGGGTGAGAAATCCCATGGGGACATCAACCCTGGGTGCTCAGCCAACCTGCCACGGGGGAAGAAAGGGGACCTGCCCCTTGAGATCAGAGCTTTCTTCTTCCCTGTGGCGACCTGGTTTTGCCACCCTAGAGCAGCACTGTGGTATCACATAGCCCCTGCCTAGAATAGCAGGTGTTCCACAAGAGTACAAGACTGGGAAATGTTGTGCGCTGTAGGCACTCTTTTGGAGAGTTGCAGCATGCTAAAGGTGCTGAGAAGTCCTGCAATAAAGACACCCATTTCATTTAGCTTTTCATTTAGATCTTCCCTCACCTATCCTAACACAGGACTCTTTTTTTACATATACAGTTTTATTTAGTTGTGGCTCTGCGGGGTCTTCTTTGCCGTGTGGGCTTTCCTCTAGCTGTGGGGAGCAGAGGCTATGCTCTAGTTGCAGTGTACGGGCTTCTCTTTGCAGCATCTTCCTGTGGAGCATGGGCTCTAGGGCATGTGGGCTTCAGTAGCTGCAGTTCTTGGACTTTAGAGCACAGACTCAAAGTTGTGGTTCAGGGGCTTAGCTGCTCTGCGGCATATGGGAGCTTCATGGACCAGGGATCAAACCCGTGTTTCCTGCATTGACAGCCAAATTCTTTACTACTGAGCCACGAGGAAAGTCCCTGAACACAGACCTCTTAAATTCTGAGCCCTGCTGCTTATGGGTGGTGTGTGACTTCTCCAAGCCTCAGTTTCCCCACCTGTGAAAGTAAAAGTGTGAAAGTGTTAGCTGACCAGTTGTGTTTGACTCTTTGCAACCTCATGGACTGAAGTCAACCAGACTCCTCTGTCCATGGAATTCTCCAGGCAAGAATATTGCCATTCCCTTCTCCAGGAGATCGTCCTGACCCAGGGATCAAACCCCAGTCTCCTGCATTGCAGGCAGATTCTTTACCATCTGACCCACCAGGGAACCCTATGAAATTAGTAATAATACCAAACCCCATAGGGTGGCTGCAAATATGGAATGGAAGCAGGTCTTTGATAAGTATCTTGTGAGCCTGAAAGTACTGTGCAGATACCTGACCATTCCTTGGTTTAACCTGGGAAATAACATATACTGTTTACCTTACAAGGGAAGTAACCTTGTAAGTAACCTTGATGACACAAGTTTATCAAGATTAAGGGATGGCAAATGGAGAGAAAGTGACGCATTCAGGACATGCCAGACAGGTGACTAATTAAAGAGGGGTGCAGAGGAATTCCAACAGCAGCGCTATGGAGACTAAGGGCTCAGGGGCCAGAACAACAGAAGCCACACTGATGGACAACCCTGGAAAGAGGTGCTGGGTGGGAGGGCAGTACTGATGCTTTCTACTGATTCTTTCTCAAGACTTCAGAACAGACAGCATTATTGGTATTCCCTCCTTGAGCCTTTCTTTTCTCCCATGGAGAACTCTGCCTGGAACAGAAAGGGGTTTATGAGTTTGCTTGGGTTGCCTTAACAAACAATGTAAGTGACAATAGAAATTCATTTTCTCACAGTTCTGAAAGCTAGATGTCCAGAATCAAGGTGTTGGGGGACTTCTCTGGTGGTCCAGTGGCTAAGACGCTATACTCAAATGTACAGGCCCCAGGTTCGATCCCTGGTCAGGGAACTAGATCCCACATGCTGCAACTAAGTGTTCTTATGGTACAACTAAAGACCCTGCATGCTGCAACAAAGCCTGAATACAGCCAAATAAATAAATATTAAGACACACACACACAAAACCAATAAAAATGGAATCAAGGTGTTGGCAGGGCTGCTCCTTCTGAGGGCTGCTCCAGGCCCCTCTCCTTGGCCATCTTCTCCCAGGTCTCTTCATATCCTCTTCATTCTGTGTGGCTAAATTTCCCCTTTTTATGAGGATAGCAGTCATATTGGATTAGCGCCCACCCTAATGACTTCATTTTACGTTGGTTCCTTCTGTTGGGACCCCATCTTCACATATGATCACATTCCAAGGTACTGGGGGTTAAGACTTCAACATACAGATTTTGGGGAGACACATTCAACCCATAATGGTGGGCCTTCTCCCAAGCAGGAATCTCCCACCATCATACCAGCCTAACTCTTTGGCCCCAAAGCACGTGGATTGTGGCCTCCTGGAAGAGAGAGCGAGCCCATAATTGTGTTAATTGCCACAATACCACATCTGCAATTAATATGCCATGGGAACAAAGAGCAAATGCACTAATAACACATAATTGGACCTAAACTACACCCTCGGCAGAGCCGTGTGACAGAGCTCCGCTGTTTATGCTCCTTTTCAAATTAGCAAAGATGAGCAAATTAACATCCGTTTCCCCTTCACCCTGCTCTGAGGGGCACTGTGAGGGAACCTTGGGGAGGGGGATGCTTGGCGGGCACACTGGTTGGAGTCTGTCCAGAACCAAGCTTGCCTTTGGAGTGTGGGCAAGATGAGGGCACTGAAGGAGTGAGGAGTCCAGAGCTTTCCACAAGTCCTGACACTGGGGCATTGGCAGACATCCACCCATCCCCCCACACCTTCCTTCTCTGCACCGCACCCTCCCCAACCAGGATGGCCTTTGGCTGGGGCATGTGCATGACTCACGTGCAAGTGGCAAGTAGTCTGGGCTCAGGGCAGCATTGGTTCAGATTTAGAAACTTGAGGCTCAGTGTTAGGATCAGGCTGACTGAAACTGCCCACCCTGGCCTGGCACCACAGTAACCGTTTGCATGAGTTATTTTTTGTCAGGAGGGCCTGGTAAGGAACACAGAACTAACAAGACACCACCAACTGCAAGAATTCAGGAAAGGTCAGAAGGAGACAGGAGACTCCAGTCCACAGGCCCTCCTAGAATCCTCCTCGCTGGAATCCATCTTGGCTGAGCAATGCAGCACCACCAGGAAGGACCCTGAGTCACAGTGATTAGCCGAGACAACCTGGAAACTAACCCTTTCCCCGTAAAACGCTAGCTCTGCGTGGCAGAGCAGTTCTCCGGGTTTCCCTTACCCTCCTGACCTCCCTAGCGTCCCTTCCCAGTAAAGTCTCTTCCTTTGTCAGCAAGCGTCTCCTCAGTTTGCTTCCAAGTGTTGCACAAGAGCTTACTCTCAGGCCCTGAAAGGGGGCCCCCTTTCTTCAACACTGGGACCGCTTCTCCTCCATTCTTGAGACGGTGGTCAAGTCCAGGGAGAGATGGAAAACCCCTTCAGAAGAGCAGACTGAAGCCCCTCTGCCCTGTTGGCATTCAGGCCTGACTGCCTGTGTCTCTGCCACCGCAGGGATAGCCATCTGGAGGCTGCTCTGTCTGCCTCTCCTCCTTTAGCTGCAAAGCACCCTGCTCGGGCCTGGAGACGGCTGGCCCAAGCTTCAGTGCTGACTTCAGCGAGCATCCGGCAGAGCCTCTCCTCCCGCACCACCCACCTACCCTATGTCTGGGGCTCCTCATCCTTGGCTACTCCATCTGCCTCCAGCCTCTTCCTCCAGCTCCCAGGTCTTGCCCCAGGGCCCCTGTGTCTTGCCCCTGCCACCCACACCCTCCCCGCCACCCCCTATCCATCCGGGCTCCTAGCTAGGCCCGTGCAGCCAGGGAGGGAGCAGGACTAACAGACTCCTCAGCTGGCCCCTGCCCTCCCCTCCAGGCCACTAGGGTGTCCCTGCCTCCCAGGGCCTGGGCAGAGGGCGAGGGAGGCCCTTCTCGCTCCAGTGCCTTCCTGAAATTTGCTTGCCAGCCTTTCCCAGGCTATGCTGGGCCTCCTGCCCAGCTCCTGCTAAGCTGGCCACAGCACGGTTCATGGAGAATTCTTGGGTCCTCTCTTTGGTCAGCCCATGGGTCAGTGGGGGCAGACTGTCTGCCTCTGACAGGTAGCCTCCTCATTTGCATCCTCTAAGTCGATGCCTCAGATGATGGAACCCCAGCATGTCAACATCAATGAAGCTGCAGCAGAGGAGAGGAGAAAGGCCTTCCTGCTGTCTCTTGCAGCCCAAGGGGAACTGGAAACCAGAAGCCCTTGGGAGGGCACAGAGGCACAGGAGCACAAGTTCCTCAACAGGTAAGTGTTCTTACCTTGTCCTTGCTGCCTGCTGGACTAGGAAGCGGGCAGCACCAGGCCTGTGGGCACAAGGCTTGCTGTGATCTTCTGGGCCCTGAAGATGTCTAGGCTCCTGACCCAGGCCTAATCCTGACCATCCATCTGCCGTACCAGGAGCTCCCAGAGCTGGCAGAGGTATTGGCTAGGCCGGAGACCAGCCAGCCAGTTCTCCCATCTGGGTGCCCTCCTGACTTTTCCCGGCCTTGCAGTCACCTTCACCATCAGAGCCGTTTCTGGGAGCTAGTGATGTTGTGGGTTAGAGCTTCAGCTTTGGGGCCAGACAGATCTAGGTGTGAATCCCGGCTCTGTCACTGACCTTGGGCAAATGACTTTGCCTTTCTCAGCCCCAGCATCCTCCTCTGAAAAAGCAGGATAATCATGGTCTTCATTGCTGGTGACCGCTGCCAGCAATGAAATCAGATAATGCCCAGAATGCTCCATGCACAGCAAACACTCTCTATGTGAGTCGAGCTTGTTATTTCTTGATCTCTGGGGGATGATTAATCCCTGCTACACAGATGAGGAAGGAGGGGGAAAAGGTATCCCTGAGCAATTAAATGAGCTGGAGGCTTGAAAGAGCCAGGATTTCTGAAATCTGACTCATGATGTTTTATGGGAGTTGATTGGTCCAGGGAGCTTCTGGGCCAAGAAAGAAACACAAAAAGGCCAGAGGAACTTTTGGCTCTGTTACTTTTGTGCTGCACGGTCTTGGCAAGTTGCTCAACCCTCTGAACCCTGCTTCCCATCAGTTAAATAGAAACCCCTATGAGGGAGATTATTGTGAGTCCCATATGCATCAGATGCCCTTGAGAAAGGAAGTATACTAAACAGATGCAAAGTGTAAACAGCTGCAGAAAAGTCATTATTATAACCATCATCAACTCCTTAGACACGTCATGTCCATCCACCTACATCCTCATCATTACCGTCACCAGCATTGTTATACCGAGAGCAGTGACCACTAACTGAGCATCTATGCAGATGACACCACCCTAATGGCAGGAAGTGAAAAAGAACTAAAGAGCCTTTTGATAAAGGTGAAAGAGGAGAGTGAAAAAGCTGGCTTAAAGCTCAACATTCAAAAAACTAAAATCAAGGCATCCAGTCCTATCGCTTAACGGCAAATAGATGGGGAAACAATGGAAACAGGGACAGACTTTATTTTCTTGGGCTCCAAAATCACCGTGGACAGTGACTGCGGCCATGAAATTAAAAGGTACTTGCTCCTTGGGAAAAAAGCACAAACCTAGACAGTGTATTCAAAAGCAGAAACATCACTTTGTCAACAAAGATCTGTATAGTCAAAGCTATGGTTTTTCCAGTAGTCGTGTAGGGATGTGAGAGTTGGACCATGAAGAAGGCTGAGTGCCAGACAATTGATGCTTTCAAACTGTGGTGTTGGAGAAGACTCTTGAGAGTCTGTTGGACAGCAAGGAGATCAAATCAGTCAATCCTAAGGGAAATCAACCCTGAATATTCATTGGAAGGACTGATGCTGAAGCTGAAGTTCCAATATTTTGGCTACGTGATACGAAGAGCTGACTCATTAGAAAAGACCCCGATGCTGGGAAAAATTGAAGGCAGAAGGAGAAGGGGGCAATAGAGGTTTAGATGGTTGGATGGCATCACCGACTCAATGGACGTGAGCTTGAGCAAACTCCGGGAGATGGTGAAGGACAGGGAAGTCGGCGTACTGCAGCCCATGGGATCACAAAGAGTTGGACATGACTTTGTAACTGAGCAGCAACAACAAGTGTGTCTCTCAGACTGAGCTAAACCCTTTATATGTATCCTCTCACTTGGTCAATTGGTCCAGGGAGCTTCTGGGCCAAGAAAGAAACACAAAAAGGCCAGAGGAACTTTTGGCTCTGTTACTTTTGTGCTGCACGGTCTTGGCAAGTTGCTCAACCCTCTGAACCCTGCTTCCCATCAGTTAAATAGAAACCCCTATGAGGGAGATTATTGTGAGTCCCATATGCATCAGATGCCCTTGAGAAAGGAAGTATACTAAACAGATGCAAAGTGTAAACAGCTGCAGAAAAGTCATTATTATAACCATCATCAACTCCTTAGACACGTCATGTCCATCCACCTACATCCTCATCATTACCGTCACCAGCATTGTTATACCGAGAGCAGTGACCACTAACTGAGCATCTATGCAGATGACACCACCCTAATGGCAGGAAGTGAAAAAGAACTAAAGAGCCTTTTGATAAAGGTGAAAGAGGAGAGTGAAAAAGCTGGCTTAAAGCTCAACATTCAAAAAACTAAAATCAAGGCATCCAGTCCTATCGCTTAACGGCAAATAGATGGGGAAACAATGGAAACAGGGACAGACTTTATTTTCTTGGGCTCCAAAATCACCGTGGACAGTGACTGCGGCCATGAAATTAAAAGGTACTTGCTCCTTGGGAAAAAAGCACAAACCTAGACAGTGTATTCAAAAGCAGAAACATCACTTTGTCAACAAAGATCTGTATAGTCAAAGCTATGGTTTTTCCAGTAGTCGTGTAGGGATGTGAGAGTTGGACCATGAAGAAGGCTGAGTGCCAGACAATTGATGCTTTCAAACTGTGGTGTTGGAGAAGACTCTTGAGAGTCTGTTGGACAGCAAGGAGATCAAATCAGTCAATCCTAAGGGAAATCAACCCTGAATATTCATTGGAAGGACTGATGCTGAAGCTGAAGTTCCAATATTTTGGCTACGTGATACGAAGAGCTGACTCATTAGAAAAGACCCCGATGCTGGGAAAAATTGAAGGCAGAAGGAGAAGGGGGCAACAGAGGTTTAGATGGTTGGATGGCATCACCGACTCAATGGACGCGAGCTTGCGCAAACTCCGGGAGATGGTGAAGGACAGGGAAGTCGGCGTACTGCAGCCCATGGGATCACAAAGAGTTGGACATGACTTTGTAACTGAGCAGCAACAACAAGTGTGTCTCTCAGACTGAGCTAAACCCTTTATATGTATCCTCTCACTTGGTCGCCACAATAATCTAAAGTAGATATTATGACGACAATGATTGTGATGATGATGGTGACAATGACCACTTTCTTTCTTTCTTTCTTTTATCCTCGCTATTTGGCATGCAAGATTTTAGTTCCCCAGCTAGGCATGTCCCTGCACTGGGAGCACAGAGTCTTAACCACTGGACTGCCAGAGAAGTCCAGTGATGACCATTTGATAAATGAGGAACTGAAGCACACAGTATCGAGGTTGTCTGGTCTTTTCTGATAGTAACTGGAAGCCAGCTATGTCTGAAGTAAGACCACATGAGTAAGATAATCTTCCTATTTTTTAAAAAAACTATTTTATCCTATAACCTCTCCAGCCTCCCTCTTAATTCTAGGAAATATGATGGCGCTACAGACAGAACCCAGGTTTGGGGCTGTTTCCGCTGGGCCCAAACAGCAGCTGTGTTTCCTCTGGGCAGTTTCTGCTGTTACCTTTCCCTCCCTCCCGGGAAACCCCAGTCTAGTCCTTTCCATCAGTGTGTGTATGCAGACAGGGCACACCATATTGGGCTTGTGTGCCCTCAGAGAGATCATGTTTTTCCATATGTTGTGTGTGTGTGTGTGTGTGTGTCTAATGCATTGGGCGTATAGTTGGTGCTCCAGAATCAAACAGCCACCCCCTCCCCCCATGGTGTGCAGAAGTTGAGCAGCTCCAGCACATCCCCTGGAAGCTCGAAGAGAGGAAAAAGTGCTGTATGTTACCTTTGGGTGGGAAGATAAACAGGAAACCTCAACCCTTGTCCATTTTGGGGACACGAAACTGAGCTGCCTGGCTTCTGCGTCAAGATGGGGTTTTCTTTTCCTGGAAAATTTCACCAGCCAGAGGTACCTGGTGCTTCATACATGGGAATTCCTAGTTCTTTTGCAAATGGCGAGAGTCTGAAATAAGCCCACAGGCACTAATCTGACTTGCTGGAGACCACGGGAATGACCTTTCCTAAGTCAGGGTTTCTGCCACTGCCAGAGAGGCTTAAAGCTCTGTTGTTGTTGTTGGGTAGCTAAGTCATGTTTTACTCTGTGACCTCACGGACTGCAGCACGCCAGCCTTCCCTGTCCTTTACTATCTCCCGGAGTTTGCCCAGATTAATGTCCATTGCCTTGGTGAAGCTATCTAACCATCTCATCCTCTGCTGCCTCCTTCTCCTTTTGCCTTCAATCTTTCCCAGCATCAGGGTCTTTTTCTAACGAGTCGGCTCTTTGCATCAGGTAAGTACTGGAACTTCAGCTTTAGCCACAGTCCTTCCAATGATTTGTTCAGGACTGATTTCCTTTAACACTGACTGGTTGGATCTCCTTGCTGTCCAAAGGGCTCTCAGGAGTCTTCTCCAGCACCACAATTCAAAAGCATCAATTCTTCGGTGCTCAGCCTTCTTTGGTGGTCCAACTCTCACTTTTGTACGTGACTACTAAAGCCCTGAGGTGTGGACGGAAATGGAAATAATAATAGCTGATGTCATGCTTTGTTTCTTCTAACTCCTCAGTGAGGTGGGCATGGACGTATCTCTGTTTTAGAGAGATACGTAGATTTCAGAGGTGGAAACCTTATCCAGAGCCACAGAGATGGCTAACCCTAACCCTAAACCAGCACAAGTGACAAAAATTAAAAAAAAGGCTTACTGCAGGAAGGAAAACTCCCTACTCACAACACTTCTGACACCATATGTATGGGTTTTCCACACCAAACAACTCTCTGATTCTCCGTGGATATCAACTGGGTGTCCTACGAATTAATCTCATACTAACTAATTAGAATTAGTATAGACGCCACAGGTTAGCACTCAGCCCCACACTACCCTCACTGCTTTCGCAGATCCCAAGTAGTGGGTCCCCAGGTTACTCACACTTCTGTCTGACTTGGCTGTGACCCCTTCTTCAGTTTCAATAATTTATTATAATGGCTCATAGAACTCAGGGAAACACCTGACTTACCTTTCCCAGTTTATTGACTGTAGCCCACCAGGCTCCTCCATCCACAGAATTCTCCAGGCAATAACACCGGAGTGGGTTGCCATGCTCTTCTTCAGGGGACCTTCCCAACTCAGGGATCAAACTTGGGTCTCCTGCATTGCAGGCAGTCTCTTTACCATCTGAGCCCCAGGGAAGCTCAGAATATTATGAAGGATCCAAATGATCAGCTAGAGAAAGGGGTGTCTATATCAAGATCTGGAAGGGTCCCGAGTGCCAGAGCTTCTTTCCGTCCCCAGGCATTTGGGGACCTTCTCAGCAAGTGGGTGTGGACACCAGCCCAGAAACTCACTGAATCTTACAGTTCAGGGATTTTTATAGAGGCTTCATTATGTAGTTATGATTGCCCCTTTCTCCTCCCTGAGGTTAGGGGCAAAGTAGGGCTGAAATTTCCAAGCTTCTGATCATGGCATGGTCTTTCTGGTGACTGGCCCTTATCCTGAAACTATCTGAAAGCCCGCCAAGAGTCACTTCATTAGAATAAAAGATGTTCCTATCACCAGGAAATCTCAAGGGATTCCCAGGAAGCCTAGGATTCAGAGACAAAGGCCAAGTATGGATTTATGATTATATCACATTATGTGAGGGAATATTATGCAAATATTAAAAGGAATGGAAACTCTGTTTGTATACTGAGATGGAACCATTTCCAGGATATTTTACCCAGAAAAAAAAAGCAGAGTATCTGGTACGATTTGCTGCTCTTTTTTTGGCTGCACCAGTGAGGCACTTGGGATCTTAGCTCCCTGAGCAGGGATCTAACCCATGCCCCCTGCAGTGGAATCACAGAGGCTTAATCACTGGACCACCAGAAAAGTCCTGTGATAGGCTTTTTTTTTTTAATCTAAGAGAGAAATATATTTATTTATTTATTTGTTTGTTTGTTTAAATTTAATGTTCAAACCAAATGAAGGTGAAGTCGCTCAGTCATGTCCGACTCTTTGTGATCCGATGGACTGTAGCCTACCAGTCTCCTCCATCCATGGGATTCTCCAGGCGAGAATACTGGAATGGGTTGCCATTTCCTTCTCCAGGGATAGAAATATATTTAAATATTCTCTTGTAAAAAAAATAATGGAAGGATAAGCCAAAAAAGATTAAATGGTCATCTTTAAGGGGAGGAGGGGGCAGGAAGGAAGAGACAGGAATGGAACTAGACTTGTCTGAGCATCTTGCTTTCTAGTTTTGACTTTGTACCCACGCAAATATTTACTATAACCATACATGATTAAAAGGAAATTTTACAAAAGGGAAGGAAGTGGATAGATACAGGTTTTGGCCAGATCTATCCCACCAGAGTCCCTGCTCTAAGGACAAGTCATCTTGTCCCTCATTAATTATCCCTTCTAACAGTGAAGGGGGCTTCCTCAGCGGCTCAGTGGTTAAGAGTCTGCCTGCCAGTGCAGGAGACGGTGGCTTGATTCGTGGGTCAGGAAGATCCCCTGGTGAAGGGAATGGCTACCCACTCCAGTATTCTTGCCTGGGAAATCCCATGGACAGAGGAGCCTGATAGGCTACAGTCCATGGGGCTGCAAAAGAGTCAGATATGACTTAGCAACTAAACAACAACAGTAACAACAACAGTGGTGGAGTGACTTGGCCAGGCCACCAAAAGTCAGAGATGGGGCCAGAGCTCACATCTTCTGAGGCCTCCGGGGACCCTGGTGATGGTGCTGGGGGCTGTGGTTTTAGTCCTTTTGGGAATTTACAATCTGTAGCTCTCATCAAGAGTCTCACAACCTTCTCCTGAGCAACCCCAAAGTAGGTTTCCTCCGAAGCACATCATTAGGAGAGGAACCTCAGTGATGACTTACCTGCCTCCAGCTGGGTTCCACAAATATTGGCTGAGCAGCACATGCTGCGTTAACAGGAATGACGTGATCAGTGGAGAAAAGCTTGGCTTCCTGGCAAAGGGCATTCCCGCTTGAGACCTTGGTCCATCAGTTTCAACTCTAGACCTCGGAATGAACAACCCAGTGAGGAACCCCAGCCTGAATGAAGATGGTCTCACAGGGCCTTGCGTACCTGGAGAGGCTGACATGGTGGAGTAGGCTGGCTCTGAGCTGTGAGATCCTATGCAGGGCTTTATTTATTTGTATGTGGGGTGTAATTTCTTTCTTTTCAAAATTTTGATTTATTTATTTTTGGCTGTGCTAGGTCTTCATTGCCGAACACAGGTCTTCCTTAGTTGCGGCGAGCGGGGGCTACCCTAGTTGTGGTGTGCAGGTTTCTCAGGCTGGTGGCTTCACTTGTTGCGAGTACAGGCTCCAGGATTCTGAGGCTCAGGAGTTCTGGCGTTCCGGCTCTAGAGCACAGGCTTAGTAGTTGTGGCGCACGGGCTTAGTTGCTCTTTGGCACATGGGATTCTCCCAGATCAAGGATCGAACCCATGTTTCCTGCACTGGAAGGTGGATTCCTTACCACTGAGCCGCCAGAGAAGCTGCCATCTGAGGTGTCATTTCAAGCAGCGGCGAAGGCACCATGTGGGCTGAGACATGAAACTGAATCCCTGGTGTCCTTTCTAGCAACTAGCTCTGGAGCACATTTTCCATTTTTCTCATCTAGAACCATACACGTACCTTCTGGAAAGGGTTGCTGGAGGCAGAAGTGACACGGCACTTTCAGGAAAAGAGTTCAGTACATAGGCTGCTGTTATTAATAGTAAAAGCCATTTCAAAGGATGCAGCCCCATGAACATTCTGTGCCCTCTCTACTTACTGCACAGACAGGCTGACTATACATTCAAAAGACAAAGGCACCAGCTCATCCTCACAGTCTCCCCCTAAGGATGGGCCTGGGTGGTGTCTCGTTTCTCCCTGCTCTAGGACTACTAGGGCTGTTGCTGGGTCAGCAGCTGGCTCAGCTCAGGCAAAGACCATCTCTGCTATCCACAGCCTAAGTCTGGATCGATCCCCATCTCAGGGCCATTTTGAGGATTAACTAATCCATCACATGGAGACCTTTGAAAAGTGCCAATATGGCCGAGGCTATTGTCAGGCCAACCAGAGGCTGAGTTCACTGGTTTCCCTGGCTTCCAACATGCTCAAGCTGAGTCCTGCAGCTGCAGGAGCTCTCTTGTGGGCAAAATCTCAGCATGTGCAGGCTTCACTGAGCTCTGGGGCTGCCTGTCTGCACACCTGCTGATGGACCTGCTTAGATCTATTGCTCTGTTTCTCCAAGGGACAGAAAGGGAGAGAAGATAAGGATTGCAGACACCAAAGAGCTTTTGTTTGTGTTTCTTACAGAACTGAATACATTACATTTTCCCTCTTGGCATCAGCTTATTGACTCAAAACATAGTTCTGAGATTGTACCTTTCTGATTTTGTTTTGTAAGTCTCCAAGGTCCCTGGAAACCTACAGGGTATTTTTTTTTTTTTTTTTTTTTTTACTCTCTGAGATGTGCTCTCCATAATAATAATGATTTAAAAAACTAACACAACAATTCATTTATTTCATCAAGGAGTGTTTATTGAGTACCTACTGTGCATTCTGCAGTTCATTGGGAGCTCAGAAGCCTCCTGAAGGAAAAGAAGACACTACCATAGTTTTGTTGTTGATAGTCGCTAAGTTGTGTCCAACTCTTTGTGACCCCATGGTTTGTAACCCACCAGGTTCTTCTGTCCATGGGGTTTCCCAGGCAAGAATACTGGAGTGGGTTGCCAACTCCTTCTCCAGGGGATCTTCCTGACCCAAGGACTGAACCTGTGTCTCCTGCATTGGTGGGCATATCAGGGAATCCCCTATACCATAGTTTCAGACCTACTGTATATTAGGTATATATAGTGTATATATATATATATTTTTACGGTCTCTGTGAGGCAATTTAATTGCCTTATCTCATTAATTAAAAAAATATTTATTTATCTGGCTGCACCGGGTTTTAGTTGTGGCATGTGGGAGCTTTAGTTGCAGCACATGAACTCTCAGTTGTGGCATGTGGGATCTAGTTCCCCGACCAGGAATCGAACCCTAGCCCCTTGCATTAGGAGCTTGGAGTCTTAGCCACTGAACCACCAGGGAAGTCCAGTATCATCTTACTTAATTCTCACAACTCTAGGAAATAGGTATCATTATCCCATTTCACAAGTGAGCAGAGACTCAGAATGTTTGTAACTTGTCCAAGGTCATTTGAAGTAGCAGGAGCCAGAATTCTCAGCCAGTGCTGTCTGACTGAATCAGCATTGGTTCTTCCCACTAGAATAGCGTGGAGGAGAAAAGGACACATGAGGAGTAGTCAGTCAACAGCAAAAAAAGCAGATTATTAAGCCTGGGTCATCAAATTCAGAGCGTGTGGGTTTATGGAGGGAGGGCCTGAGAGTCTGGAGGACTTCCTGGAGGAGGCAGCTCAGAAGTGTACTAGTAGGACTGGAGGCTCAGGGCACAGGTTGTGGATGGTGTGCCACGTGATGCTGGCTCTGGGAAGGAATGAACTTGAGCTCCGATTGTGTTGAGACAGTGGATCCTGAGCTCAGCTGGGTGGGGCCCAGGCTTGAGGGATGGGAAGCCCAGCAGAGCTGTCTGTCTGGACCTGATGAGGTGGCAGTAGGGAGTATCCGGGAACCAGGGAGGGAACAGCCACGCCTGGAGAGTATGACTGCAGTGCTGGCTGGAAGGAGGGGGTGGGTGTGGCTTAGAGACACAAGGGCCAGGCAGGTGTCTTGGGAAGGGTCCACCCATGGGAGTCTGGTCCTCTTGGGCTCAGGGGCCGGGTGGACAGGGGAGCAGAGGTGGAGTCTCTAGGCTTTGGAGGAGAATGACTTTGAAGCATAAAGACAAGGAGGAGCATATTCCATCACAGATGGCTTTGAAACTCCCTCCAAGGTCACATCACGCCTCTGTTCACTGCTGTTCAAGGCTTCCTGTGGCCTGCAGGATTCGGTCCAAATCCCTCTTCCTGACATTTCAGGCACTTCCCTCTGGCCACAGTCTACCTTTTTTGGGCTCTTCGCCCACTACTCTCCTAAATAAGTCCTCTGCTCTTCACAATCTGAGTGACTCATTCTCCTCCCAGCCTCCCCGCTGCCCACCCTCCTTCACCCCACCCCCACCCCAAGCTGGTCCCCACAAAGCCCACCAGCCAGCCAGACCTTCTCAGCAAACATGGCCAGACAATCACTGTGCCAGTCACTGTGCTGTGAATTACCTCTGATAGGTCTTCCAGCAGAGTCTTCAATAATTAACATTTTATTGCTGTTTGACTTGGCTGTGGGTATCTCCCTCATGCCAGCCTTGTCCTTGAGGGCTGATCTTTTTACAGCAGTTGTCTCAACCGGGAAAGTCATTTCGCCTTAGTTTGCCTCTCTGCAAAATGGAGCCAGTAAAGTCGGCCCATAGGGTACGGTGGCTCTATGGCTCTATGACTCTATGACTCTATGAACAATCCATGATTGTTCTGGGGTGGGGGCGGGAGGAGGTAGGGTCCCCAGGACAAGAGGAGAAGAGAAGGAACTGAGAGAGCTGTGAAGGGATCCTTCTTTATCCATTTGGATCTCTGCATTTTTAAGGGACCGTTAGCATCACACTAAAATCTAGAAAGGGCACTAGCACCACCCGCCTTTAAAAAGCCACATACGGATTTCTTCAGCAAATGGACGGACCCCGGACTTGCAAATTCACTACGGACTTGGGACAAGCATGCCCTTTCCCAGGGCTAGAACCACTGCCGCACAGGCTGCGCAGTCTTGACTGTTTACAAAGCGCGTTTCGCTGACCTCGTCTCCTTGAACACCTTTTGCGACCCCGCAAGCTCCCTCTCAGCACCTGCACTTGGCAGAAGAGGACGCCGAGGTTCTAGGAGGCGACGTGACTTGCTCGAAGCGGCACAGGGTGCTGTCGCTCACTGGCCCTTGGCTGCACCCTCCAAACGGGGTCTGCATCCTTGGGGGTGAGGGTGGGAAGGGGAGAAAGGGGGGGCACGCGCCCCAGGGTACCGCTAGGTCGGCTCCGGAGCCGCGGAGCGCGCGTGGGAAGGAGACGTTAATGCCCTCGTTAGCAGCCGACCAGGGAGGGGGATGCAGCTCCCTGCCTAACCCCGGACTCTCCCAGCCTCCCCGGAGCCGGTCTCCCGGCGCGACCCCGCGGGCGCACTCGGAGGCGCGCCCGCCCCGCCCCCACCCCACGCCCCGCGCGCTCCCCGGGCCGCCGCGCGCGCGCCTCGCCGCCGCTCCCCTCCCCGCCCCTCCCGCCGCCACCCCGCCCCCGGCCGGGTACCCTCGCCGGACCCGAGAGAGCGCGCCGCCGCCATCTTAGTTGCTGCCGCTGCCTCAAGCGAAGCGCTGCCTCCGCCGAGGGGAGGGCGCCCGCGGCCCAGCGTCACGGCGGCGGCTCCTCCTCGGATCCCGGTGCTCGCCGCGGCGGCAAGCAACCGGCTCCGGGCCGCGAGAGCCCCGCTCGGCGCCCCACGAGCGTCCCTGCCGCTCCCGCCTCGGGCCGGCCGCGGCGCCGGGAGCCGGAGCGATGCTGCGCCGCCCTGCGCCCGCGCTGGCCCCGGCCGCCTGGCTGCTGCTGGCCGGGCTGCTCTGCAGCGGCGGGGGCTGGGCCTCGCGAGGTAAGCCCCGGGGCCGGGTCAGGGCGCGGGGGCCGAGCGCCGGGAGCCGGGTGGGGAAGCGAGGGGTCGGGGCCAGGCTAGCGGCTCAGGGTCGGGGCGCCGGAGGCCGTGCGCGCGCGTTGCAGGCGCCGGGGGGGAAGCCAGGTTCCGTCTCGGGCGCCGCACTGGGGCCCTGGCCGCCCGCATTGCACCCGCGTCCGGGTGGTGGCTGCACAGATCGGGGGGAACGTGCGGACGGGCCGAAGGATCGGTCAGCCTTCCTCGGCAGCGCCCGCAGGCTGGGGCTGCATTCTTGGGGAGGGATGCGGTGTGCCTGTGTTGTGTGCTGCCTGTGTTGTGTGCTCAGATGTGCATCAGGCCGGGGGTGCATGCACAATTTTTGGTGTATGCTTACATAAGAAACCACTCCCCCGCATCCCTTCCCAGATCTCGATTATCTGCGGCTGCAACCGCGGACGCGGCATCTGCGCCCCTTTTCGCCTCCTTCCAGGGTCTTAACGTCTGTTTTCAAAGGAGCAGAGGCTGAAACTTTTGGCTCCCCTCCCACCTTTTCACCCAAAGGTGAAATCGTGATGAGGTTTACGACCGTGGTCTCACCCGGTGTTAGAAATCTTCCTCTCTTCCGCCCCCGACACATTGGTGCAGTTTTTCTGATGGTAATTTACACCATACAAAAAGGAGAAACCCCTCTTTGATTTATTAGGATCGAAATTATTTCATGGTTACTTGACAAAAAAGTATTTCTTAGTGAATCGATTGTTTTGTTGTTATTTTTTAACCTTCAACCACTTAACCTTTTAAACGTTGCACGCCTTGTGATATTGACTGATCTTGCCAACGAAAAGCTTACGCATTGCAGATATATGCTTCGGAGTGGATCTTAGAATAGTAAACATTTTTCTCGGCCTTGGAGCAAAGTAATCTAGGTGTAGTCTATAGAGAGTACTTAGATCTGTGCTTATGGTTTTTTTTAAAATAAAAATTGGGGGGAGGGAGGATTGATGGAAGGCCAGATGGAATGATCATATTTCAATTTAGCAAGGCTTTAAAAAAAAAATCTCATTTTCTCTTTCTGGGCATGACATATCAAGAGAAGTGTGGTGTTCACAAATTAAAGGGCAGGAGAGGCAAATGAATCTTTTGTTCTATGTTCCTTTTGTCACATTGAGGATGATAAACTTTGAATACTTCTTTCATTTATTTCATTTCTAACATTCTGTTGACTCTGTCAAATTCAGATCTCAGTCACTAAGTATCTAATTGCTCTCAATTTGATTTTAAAAAGTTACATCAAGCTGAGTTTGGAATGTTCTTTCCAGATGTGGGATGGAGGTCTGTAAGTTTAATATATCCAAGAAAAAAATGTCAAAGTTTGCTTCTCTTGGGGAAAACCCACACAGCTTAAAAATATGTGCTGGGATTGGATATTTGGGGAACAAGTGTATTTAGTTTAGTCAGTGATAATATTTCTTATTAAAACTCCACATTTTTCTTAAGTGTGTCCACGCATCTACTTTTACTGTTCATTATTGAATTAGCAATGGGCTAATTAGCCTATTAGCATTGCTGAAGATTTCGGCTATCAAGTATAGTTTTTATGGCGGACTAACAGAAATCTCACATGAAAGACGTTGAGGACTCGAGTCCTTTGTCATTTTCTGTAAGATTTTTTGGTGCATTTTTAGTATTTAAGAATTATTAGTCTTCAAAATAAAAGCATTTTAAACCTCAGTTATTCTGTTCTGTTGTTGGTTTTGTTTTTTCTTTTTCGAGCTTACAAGCTAGAAAATGTGTTCCATGAAATGCAAATAAAACGATTTCCTTTTGAGCTATTACAAACATATTTTGTATGTAAACAGGCAATTTGTGGAGATACCTTCTGTGGGCTCTTTTTAAAAGATGATCTTTTCAGCTAATATGTGAATTCTTAATCCTGCCACACAGTGTGACACTGTGATCTGCTGTTGGTTCATACTCTAGCTGCCTCTAAAAACAATGGGAGGAACATAACCTAAGCTGCTGTAAGGTTTATAATATAAATTCCATTTTGACTATTCATTGTTTTATGGAGAACCCTAAATTTCACTTTTAATTGTAGCTATAGTTCTCTTTTAAAAAAAAAATCAAGTAAACCAGAAAATTAGGAGAAATTTCCTTGGCATGCCCAAGGCTGCCTGCCTTCTTCTCCAGTCTGTCAATGATCAGGAAATAGAAAACTGAAATAGAGAAAATAGAAAGTTACTATGAACACTAAGTAAGAACAAATGCAATCTTGTAATGGATTTCAAAGCCAAATAAATAATGTGCATTGTTATTTTCCTGTTTGCACACAGACTTCTCGGTGGAGGCTCTGCTCACCATCCTGGTTGAAATTTCATCTCTCTGAAACCCTGAATCTTCCCTCCCCTTCTTCACTTGTTACTTCTCCATGACACTTACCCCTTCCTAGCACGCTCTGTTATTTACTTACTCTGTTCATTGCCTATCTCCCCTCACTGGAACACGTACCCCAAAGTGGCCTGTGGTATTCACCTGTGTATCCTGTCACCTGCACTCAGCAGACTCTCAGTGCTGTGTGAATGAATGTATAATCATATTCAGTTTAGGCACCAATGTGTTTTTACATCCTGATTTTCACCTGACATAGATGTTTCATGCTGAGAAAAGCATACAGACAGAGAATCTAAAGGAACTTGACTTCTACAACATGGATATGAGAATTCACTAGTAGATAATTTTTCAAGGATTCATTCTATTCATTGCAGTGTTGGGACATTAGATCATTAAACGGCTTTGTAGACTGTAACTCTGTGGCTACCACGTTGAGGTCATGTTTCAAAAATACTGTAATTCTCACCTTTTTTGGAAAAGTTTCTTAATTTGTTACCTTGCTTTTCAGAAGCAATTTTGAGGAAAAATAAGCTTATCATAGACTCAAATATTATACTTAATTTAATATTTTTATTGCTGAAAGTAAATATAGTTATTTCACATGATACCTATTACTACTAAAGAAATAATATTAATGATTCTGAATGTGTTGTAATTTAAGAGCTATGACTCGGTTGACTGGAACCCTCAGTTGACTGGAACCTAGCTTTTGGCTGCATGCTACTTTCAGGAAAAGAAGCAGAAAACCAAGCAGTTTTCCTAGAAATTCTTTTTCAAAAGAAATTTTAAGCATTCATATCACACATTACGTGGGTCAGTACTATTTGATTTTTGAGCCAAAAAGAAAACGGTGAATTAAGTCTTAGGTATTTGGACACGACTGAAGCGACTTAGCAGCAGTAGCAGCAGCATGAGGAATATAATCCAATAATTGGAATTTTTGTGAAATATAACGTTATTTTCCTAATGAAATTGGAAAATGCTATAATTCCATGACACTAGTTTCAGGACTTGGTTAAGCTTACTAAACCAATTTTTTGTCTTTTTTGATGTGGACCACCTTCGAAGTCTTCACTGAATTTGTTGTAGTATTGTTTCTGTTCTCTGCCTTGGCCACAGTGCATGTGGGATCTTTGCTCCCTGATCAGGGATCGAATCTGCACCCCCTCTGTTGGAAGGCAAAGTCCCAACCACTGTCCCGCCAGGGAAGTCTCATTAAGCCAATTCTTGATGTTTAAAATTAGGAACCTGAGGGATGTTAAATTTCTAAGAAACGAAAAAAAGTGATTGAATCATTGTTTTCTAAGACAATAAAATGTAATTTTTTTTTTGCATAGAGTTTTCATTTGTAAGGTTTGAAACAGTATATTTGGTTATTCTGAAAATCAAGAGTTATTTCTCACTTGTTCTGATTAATTGAGGTTTTAGATCATTAGGGTTTTAAAAATATACCTTGCTTTTTCTGTGGTTATGAGTTAGTAACAGCAGAGGTACTTAAGAAATGTATTTTGAAATTTAAGATACTGATTCGTGTTAAAATACAGATTTTAGTAGAGGCTCAGAAATGTAAATGGGTTCAGAGTTGGTGGAAATGATTTATGCAGTGTCATGTTCTTGCACTGTTAAAAAACAACAAAAGCCAGACCCTCAGAAGCAACATCTTGACAGCAGTAAAAGCTTTCCAAAGGCCAGAGTTAGGAGCCTTTTAGGCTGTGATGGTCCCCCTGCCAACACATCAGCCTGATTCGAGGGGTTGGTTTTTCCATGGGGCCTCCATCGCCTAGGATTTGAGTACAGCATCCAGTTGTCCCCTATGTGATAAGTCCATTCTTCCCTATGCTTTAGGGCTATTTTTGTTCATTTTCTCTCTTAGCTGTAAGGTGATATTATTATTAGATTAAAATTTTCCACAAGATTTGTTGCTAAGGCTTTTTTTTTTTTTTTTTTTAACTTTTAAAATTCTATGGGAAGATTCAGTTGCTTCAAAGTAACTGAATTCAGAACATCTTAAAAACCTGTAAGACACATCTGAAAGTTAACTTCCATTCCAGAACCCCAGTAAGAGGTATGCAGCAGCACAGTAGAGGAGGAATCGTGTTTTCCTTTCTCAGCTTTGGTCAGGCGTGGATATGTTCCGGACCATAATTCTCTCGGGACAAGAACTTCTGTCAAGTCCGCTACTCCTCAAGGCTACTTTGATCTGTACTTTCTGGAACTTACTGTTTTAGGGCAAAAGAAGACTTTTCCTGTATCCCCTCTCTCTTCATTTTTAAAACAGGTTTATTTCCAATGCAGGGGCTGCAGGTTTGGTCCCTGGTTGGAGAACTTGGATCCCACGTTCCTTGTGGCCAAAAACCCAAAAACTTAACACAGAAACAATACTGTAACAACTTCAATAAAAACTTGGGGAAGAAAAGCAGGTTTATTGACACATACGATAATATTCACACTTTTGAAATATACAGTTTGATGACTTTAGTATATTTACCAGTTGTGCAACCATCACCAGTATCTACTTTCAGCACATTTTCATCATTCTAAAAAGAAGTGATGAAAGCCCTTAGCAGTCACTCCAAATTCCCCCTTTTCCCCGCCCCCCACCCCCCGC
>SJYX01010343.1:254623-330467 GCA_006410675.1 Oreotragus oreotragus
CTCCCCCACCCCGCCGCCCCCCGCCATTTCTGCCTGTGATCTGAGAAATGAGCTAGTACAATACAGTGCTGCCGACCCAGTGATGGGGGGCACCCCATCACAAGCAGAGTAGATAGCTAGGGCTGGGCTTCATGAAAGGAATTCTTAAACTGTCACTAGTTTAGTAAATGAGATTTCTTCATTCGTTACCTTTTCATTGCCTAGATTTGATTGCCTAGAAAGTACTGTTAAACTAGTTTGGTCCTTTGATTTATTCTTTAAACTATTCATGATTTACCTGGTCTTCAATCATGGTATAAAACACTTAGAAATATCTTTAGATTGAAAGTAAATTTTAAAACAGTAAAACTGAATGTCATCTTTCTCTAATATCTACTTAATGTATAGTGAAGATGCATTTATTCGGAGCTCTTCCTAAATCTTAAAAGTATTAATAGAGTGCTTAAGAACTGCCAAGAAAAAACAAATGAAGATCATAAACTTAAATTGTAGATAGTGTAAAACTTGAGAAGGATTTACATGAGGTTGTCTATTAAGTGGCTTTTAAAGAGCAAAGTGTATTCCATCTGAAAGGCAAAATCCAGTCACATTTAATTTTGCATATTTAAGATGTAGTTAATGATGAATATTGATGGGACCAGTTGCGTAATCGAAATGTGGGGCTCCTTTGTTCAAACACTATTAGGAGTTCCAAGATGGCAGCAGAGCATTAAACCAAGCATGGGGCCCGGCACGCCCAGGAAACCAGCCCTATGTATTGATAGACTTAATATGGCCAGGGTATTCATTAAATGTGGTCCTGAGACTGAGATTTTAGCCAGAGCCCTTGGTCCTCTGGGCACCCTCTCAGATGAAGCCCCACCCCTCCTGGGTGGCACCTCCCCACTGATGGCCCACCCCCACGCCCCTGCCGAAGACTTTTATTCCCTGGAGGTTGTACACTCTGCCATGCCCCCCAGCACCTGGCGAAGGGCAGACTATGCTTGGTTCACAGAGCTCATTGGAGGTAGACGCTAATTGAGGAATAGGGCCGCTTTTGATTTGCAGGATTAAAGCCCTTTGCGTCAAGCAGATTATGTTTACCTTGAAAAAGCCATGACTAATTCATGCCAGTTTCCTATTACTCATGGAATTAGTAGCAAGGATAACAGAAATAATTAAGATTCTTGGATAATCCCTAATCTTTTTCTCTTTTACCTTGTGTTTCAAACGTTTATCAGAGTGGCTGGTAAAGAGCAGAATGCACTGGCTTAAATTTAATTTTCTCCTCAAGCCGCTCTCACTTTGGACCACTATTACAGAGAATGGTGGGGGAGCTGAGAGGTGGGCAGTGGCCATTCCCAGCCTTTGAGCACCTCCTCTGCTAGTGCTGGGTTAATGGGATGGTCCCTTGATAAGCCATCAGCCTGAATTATAAAGCCCCGAGAACTGGCAGTGTTCTGATCTTGCTTCTGAGTTGTTTGTAAATATCCATTAATATCTACCCATGATTCCTGAATACAGCACTTGTATTTGGCAGGGGTTTTCAAAAGTCCATGCCCAAGTGTATGAAGCCTCCTCCTGCCTAATTAAAAGAAGCAGCTTACAAGTATTTTAGAAACATTCAAAGCCTAGAATGGAAAATGAGTTAAATGGTTTTTCATATGAAATCTGACATTTTAAAAACCTTTTCTGTTTGGAGGAAAATGTGCTAGTGGAATAATTTAATAACATAGTCTCGCCTTTCCTCTAATGGTGACTTCAATTAATAATAACTGCAGTATTAATACTTTTTTGATGAAATGTTTTAGAAAGGTCATAAATGCCAGTAATTAATATATATTTATTCATTTGATAGAGTTTAGTAACCTCATTTTTCCTAGAGTTAGTCCTTTATGAGTATTGAAAGGTTTGCTGTGTTTATTACTACTTTAAAAAAGCAGTGCATAAGGCAAGTGTGTCTTCATTGCATTTTTTTCTTTTCTATTACAACGGTGTTTGCACGTGGTTTTCAGTGCTGATGAACAGAGTGAAGCCAGGGGCAATGAGAAAGCAACTCGGACCACTCAGGCCAGGTTTTGGTTGTTTAAGCCTGAAGCGAGAAGGCTAAATGTTTCCTGAAGTTTCTGTTTTGTCGGAAAACTCAACTCAGGGGTGTAGGAGAGCCGACAGGTATTTGGGGCCAAAGCTTTGCCTTGGAACAGAGCAGTCCTGACTCTACTTGCTCATCTTTGGAAACCCAGGTACAGACAGTGTAACGGAGGCAGGCCAGTGCAGCAGGCAGTGGTGGAACCCTGACATCTGAGGAAACGCCCATTGGTGGCCAACAAAAGTTAACCCATGTCTAACCGGTCAGATTTAGGTCTTGTCTGCCCAAACTCTCAGGCACGTTTTACTTCTCCCAAAGTGGATTACCTGGGTCTGCTGAACTCAGCCCAGGTGAGGCTCCTTGTCTACCTACCCCCACCCCCAGCTAGCTCTGTGCTGTCTTCTAGTGCCTGTATTTCAGCTGCCTTCACCCAGCTTTGTCTTGACGTATTGTTTACTGGGATCCATTTCTGATTCCCAGATAACCTGAAAAAGCAATTCATATTGCTTTATTCAGTTCAGTCCAGTCGCTCAGTCATGTCCGACTCTTTGCGACCCCATGAATCACAGCACGCCAGGTCTCCCTGTCCATCACCACCTCCTGGAGTTTACTCAAACTCATGTCCATTGAGTCGGTGCTCCTTTATTAGGAATACAAATTGGGATTTGTNATTCAGTTCAGTCCAGTCGCTCAGTCATGTCCGACTCTTTGCGACCCCATGAATCACAGCACGCCAGGTCTCCCTGTCCATCACCACCTCCTGGAGTTTACTCAAACTCATGTCCATTGAGTCGGTGCTCCTTTATTAGGAATACAAATTGGGATTTGTCTTATGTTTTTCCATGGATACATTGTTACAGACTGCTTAAAACTCCAAAAGTGATGGTCAGAAACCAGTTTAATCCGGAACCAGTGAAAATCAAGCAAATTTGCAGTAACACACATCACACACATTCACCATTATAATGTTATATATTACAATATTAATCATTAATCAACAATGAGATGCCAGTTCATGTTTTGTGGAACACAGGTCTTAAAGTTGTAGAGTGGCGTCAGAGAATGTGAGACATGTTGGCTCAGTCCTGGAAGGAAGAGAAAGTTCAAGAAGGACAGAAGAGCCTGAAGATCTGAGTGAGAGGAAAGGAAGGGAGTGTGGCCTGTTCACCGTGGTCCTGAAAAGGAAGAGAGGCAGCAGAAGGGAGGAGATGCAGGCTGCCAGCACCCCCCTGGGACCAGGTGGCAGCCCTGCCTGGGTGGCTGGGGTGCAGGACCCTCGGGTGGTGTGTCAGCTATGTGGGGAACGCCTGTTTGTGCAGGTCATTTTCTCAGGAGAGTACTTCCTGATGTGTGTCATTTGCTCCAAGGTACTGAATGTTTTCATCAAAGAAAATTTTACATAAGAATTGCTATTCAAGGGACTTCCCTGGTGGCTCAGTGGTAAAGATGCCACACTTCCGAGCCATGGTGTGTGGAATCCATCCCAGGTCAGGGAACTAAGATCCCACATGCTGTGGCAAGGCCAAAAAAAAAGGGAAAAAAGTGCTATTGCAAACTTTTCTTGAATTTTCCAGGTTCCTGAATCTATATGAATTAAATTTACTCCTTCATAAAATTATTTTACTAAAGCAAATGTAAAAAAATGTGCTGACATAACCCCCCAAATTCTCAATTGGAGTTTTTAGGTGTCATTTCTGGAGGTCATCCCTTCTGAATAATGGTGACTTCTGACAGTAAATGCTAAAGGATGGGCTTCCTCCTTGAGTTGTTACATAGGATCAATTGGTCTCTGAGGCAGCGTTTCCCTAAGGATGGTATATGGATAGGTGCTAAGTGAGTGAGTGTTAGTCGCTCAGTCATGACTGGCTCTTTTTGACCCCATGAACTAGCCAGTCAGGCTCTTCTGTCCATGGAAGTCTCCAGGCAAGAATACTAGAGCGGGTTGCCATTTCCTTCTTCAGGGGATCTTCCGACCCAGGGATCAAATCTGGATCTTCCACATTGCAGGCAGATTTACCTTCTGAGCCACCAGGGAAGCCAAAGGGTCTGTTGGTCACCGAAGTTTGGGACATGCAGTTAAACACGTTTCATTACTGTATGACTTCTTGGAACTTTTAGTATCTTCATGTGTGTTGAAGAATTACCGAGCACCGGGTATAATCAACATTTATCCCACTGAGTAGAACACGAACTCTTCTGGAGCCTGTTGTGGCACTGGTGTTGCCTGGTACACATTCTGGGAGATGTTGCTCCAAATTCTGCCCCCCAACCCTCCTAATACAATTTAGGACAAAAAAGAAAAAGGTAAAATGACCTGAAATACTACTTTTGTGAGATCCTTAGTCTTAACACTTCTGTGTTTATCTCTAGATTTTCTTCTTCCTCATAGAAAATTATCTACTTAAGTCAGAATTGTAAAGAAATGAGTTGATTTTATACAGCGTATTTTATAAATTTCTCAGTGTCATTCATTAAACATTTGTCTCAGGTATGGTGGGTCTAATAGTCCATTAGCAGGCTGTGGTAGGATCTATTTAACTAGTCCTTTAGGATTTCCAGACTCTTTGGGCTCAGGAGCCCCATGCTCTCAAAAATAATTGAGGACCGCCGAAGAACTTGTGTTTATGTGGGTTTTATCTGTCAATATTCACTCTATCAGAAATTAAACTGAGAACCTATTAATATTAAAATATTTAGTTTTTAATTTATTTAAAATAGCAGTAACAGCCTATTAGATTGTAACAACATATTTTTGATAAAAAAAAAAATTACCTGCATATTCCCTGATAGTCCAGTGGTTAGGACTCTGCTGCCACTGCAGGGGCCATGGGTTCGATCCCTGGTTGGGGAAATAGTAAAATCCCCATATGCTGCATAGAGTGGCCCAACGAAAAAACAAAAGACAAAAACAAAAACCCTCCATATTTCAAAACAAAAAGCAATTTACTAGGAAGACTGGCATTGCTTTATATTTTTGTTAATCCCTTTCCATGGGTTTAAGAGAAGGTAGGGGGATTCTGCATTCAACTTGTTGCTGTCTGTTGTTTGGTTGAAGTAGGTGAAGAAAATTTGGCCTCACGAGACATGTAGCTGCAAAAGGGAGACTTTGTGAGGAGACCCTTAGAGGGTCTTGGGGACCCCCTCCCCCAACAGGAATCTTCCCACCACGTTCTGATAATTGGTGCCCTGGGGCAGTGGTTGATGTCGAAATGCAGGTGGGGACTGTGTCCCCAGAACTCTGGTTCTAAGTAATAGTTGAAGCAGCAAAGCAAAGCTTGCAAGTGATTTACTTAAGAAGGGAGAGAAATTAGGGCTAATTCACTTATTCCTGTAATTATTTGTTGTTGTTTAGTTGCTAAGTCGTGTCTGACTCTTTTGGGACCCCGTGGACTGTAGGCCGCCAGGCTCCTCTGTCCGTGGAATTTCCCATGCAACTGGAGTGGGTTGTCATTTCCTTCTCCATCCTGTAATCATGTCTTCCTCTTATTTAGATCGTCACTTGCTTTCTTGACTGGGGAAGACGGGGCTTAATGGCCCTCGTAGACGGGCCTTGTCTGTTGCTGCAGCGCGTTCTGCTGCCAGGAGGGACCCTTGCAAGTGCCCAGTCAGTGCCCTCTGTTTATCAGCCCAGCTCTCGCCTGTTTATGGATTATTCCTTTGGTTTTCTTTTTAAGTTCACTGTGGGACACATTTTTAATGAGGGAGAAGGCAAGAATAGGTGACAAAGTATGAGTACATGTTAAAAATCAGATTTATTTGAATTTTTCTTTGGTAGTGTGTAATTGCTCAATGTTTTCTAGCTGAAATCTGGGGAAAACTTGTCTTTTAAAAAAAAAAAGTTCAATACTTAAACTGAAAGGTTAATGTCTTTGTTTTTCCTTACAGTATGGGCCTTTTGAGACTTTAAAATGACTGATATCATTGTAAAAATGTTTTTGTAACTACCACAATAAAAGAAGTCTGTTTGCTTTACTTTCCTGAAAAATCTTTTGGGGTGTTCTCAGAATCTGAAGTAAGTTGTGCATGGGTGTGTACGTGTTCTGTTTGTCTAGGTGGGGAATGACTGTTTGTTTTTTTGTTTGTTTTGGCATTTCCCTTGGATGGTCAGTGAGCTAGTTCTCAGCTAGTCTACATTCCATAAATTCGATTTCCCCTTGAGAGGTCGTCTAATCCTTTCTCCCCATTTATGATAAAGTCCTTTACTTTTGAAATCTCACAATTTGTCATCCCACTTAAATAACTGGTTACCTGAATATCATTGCCTTAGAACATTAAGTATTTGTATTTTTAAGGCACTAAATTAAAAAAAAAAAGCTCCTTATCTATCTAAAAAATCACTTTCTGAATTAATATGGCTAGAATTCTAGAAAGGAAGTGGTTTTAGAAATCATTTTAGTTCAGTCAGCCCATTTTCCCATAGAGGAAACAAGTGACGTTGTTATTGTTGTCAGTATAATCTTTTTATAGCTCAGAATGTGAAAAGTAGGAAACATAGTGGAGACCAGTCAAGAGCATCGTTAACCCCGTTCCTTTCTGTAATAAATAATATTCAGGAAGCATACATCTGGGTGACTTGTTATGAACTTTTCACGTGCAGTTGAGTCAGGGAAGATGATGAAATTGGATTATTAAAAATTCTGAAGGAAGGTACATTGTACTGACATAATTATACTCTTAAATTCTGTAGCACTTGTTTTTCTGTGACTATCTCAGAAGTCTTCACACTGTGTTCAAATCACAGTTTTGGAGTTGACAAGAGCTTTAGAAATGGTGTTGTGAAACTTTGGATGTAATGCTCTCTGAGCACTGGTGTTAGTTGGCCAGTCCACACTGGAAGTCATCTAATCAGAGAGCGTCTTCCATTTTGGAGGGCAGTTTTCACTGATGGACCCTTCCCTGGTGGCTCAGAGGTTAAAGCGTCCGCCTGCAATGCTGAAGACCTGGGTTCGATCCCTGGGTCAGGAAGATCCCCTGGAGAAGGAAATGGCAACCCACTCCAATATTCTTGCCTGGAGAATCCCATGGACAGAGAAGCCTGGTGGGCTACGGTTCAGGGGGTCGCAAAGAGTGGGACATGACGGAACGACTTCACTAAGTAACTTTTCGCTGTCAGAAAGTCCTTGGTCTTAGGGCTTCCCTGGTGGCCCAGTGGTGAAGAACCCACCTGCCAGTGCAGGAGACATGGGTTCGATCCCTGAGTTAGGAAGATGCCCTGGAAAAGGAAACGGGCACTCCACTCCAGTATTCTTGCCTGGGAGATCCCATGGACAGAGGAGCCTGGCAAGCTACAGGCCAAATGGTCGAAAAAGAGCTGGACACGACTTAGCTACTGGGGTTTCCCTGGTAGCTCAGCTGGTAAAGAATCTGCCTGCAATGCGGGAAACCCAGGTTCGATTCCTGGGTTGGGAAGATCCCCTGGAGAAGGAAATGGCAACCCACTCCAGTATCCTTGCCTGGAAAATCTCATGGACAGAGGGCTGCAGTCCATGGGGTCACAGAGAGTCGGGCATGACTGAGTGACTAACACTATTCCAGTGGCCAGCTTGGAACTGTTTGGAAGCCGACTTTGTTCTCTCCATCCCTCAGATGCTCACTCTTACTATTAGTCTCTTTTATCACTACATCGTGGCACCTTGAGGCTTTAAGAAGGAAGCATTAAGCTGCAGTTATATATCATTTGGCAAGAAAGAGTGAAAACCACTCTATGGACTTCATCAGTACTGCAGATGACTTGGGGCATAATCGGCAATGTGAAAGGCAAACTGCAGGCAGTTCATTTTTAAATCCCCTTTATCTGCTGCAGTTCGATTCCTGGGTTGGGAAGATCCACTGGAGAAGGAATAGGCTACCCACTCCAGTATTCTTGGGCTTTCCTGGTGGCTTGGCAGGTAAAGAATCTGCCTGCCATGTGGGAGACCTGGGTTCAGTCCCTGGGTTGGGAAGATCCCCTGGAGAAGGGAACAATTACCCACTCCAGTATACTGCTGGCCTAGAGAATTCCTAGAGAATTTGCAGTAGCAAAGAGTCAGACACAACTGAGCGACTTTCACTTTCTTTCACTAGTGGCTGAACAACAACCTTGATCTCAGCTCTGCCTCTTCCTCTCCACAGAAGTGCTGGCCCTCTGTAAGTGCCATGGAATGGAGAAGAACATGGACTCTGTAGCCAGATTCCTGGGTTCACATCCCAGCTCTGCTGCTCGCTTTCTGGGTGCTCACCAACAGCTTCCATAACCTCTCTGTGCCTCAGTTTTTCCCTCTGTGAAAGGCAGTAATAGTGTCTACCTTAGAGGGTTGTTAGCCTTAACACGTGTCTTGACTGTATCTGTGTTCATTGTCTGCTCCAGAGCCCCTCCAGCCCGTCTCTGCCCACAGTACCTTGGTGCCTCAGTGATCTTTTCACAGAGCCAAAAGAAATGCCCAACAATTCTTTTTAATTAGTTTAGGTCCAATCAGGTTAATATTTACATCCCAGCACCTTAATATTTATATCCTAACAGCATAGTAGCAGTTTGAAAAAAGTACAGAGAAATTGAAAAAAAAAAACTTTTAATTCATCTTAAAATAATTCCAAGAACTTACTAATGGACTGTGTGCTCCTGTTGAGCAGGGCACAGCTTCTCAAAGCTGGAGTGTGATCAGACACTGACCCCCTCTTCTCTGTTCCATATTAATTTTCCCAGGACACTTCTTTGGATCACAGCAACTGCTGAAAACTCAGCCTTGCAAAGCTATGACACCATCAAAAGGAATGCAGTGCAGTCTGCTGTTGAGCTATGAACTACCCCAAACTAGCAGCTGGTCTGGGCTTCCCTGGTGGCTCAGACTGTAAAAAAATCTACTTGCAATGCGAGAGACCTAGGTTTGATCCCTGGGTTGGGAAGATCCCATGGAGGAGGGCATGGCAACCCACTCCAGTATTCTTGCCTGGAGAATCCCATGGACCGAGGAGCCTGGTGGACTGCAGTTCGTGGGATTGCAAAGAGTTGGACATGACCGAGCAACTAAGCACAGCAGAGCAGCAGCTTGTCTCTACCTGACAGACTTAAAGTGTCACTCATTTCCCTCAAATTTAAAATATCCTACATCTCCCTTGTAGTTTACAGGGACTCTCTGGCGCATACATTTAGGAAACATGGATCTACTTAGAAAGGTAGAATCAAATAAATGTTAAGATGCTTCGAGAATCCATTGCATTCAAAAAAGAATGGAAATTAATAAACTGTTTTTTAGATCAGTTTTAAGTTCACAGCAAAATTGAATGCAAAGTATAGAGAATTTCCATATGCCCCCACCCCACACATGCACGCTTTCCCCCAGTATTGCTATTCAGTTGAAGAACTTTGATACGTCCTCACCAGGTCCAGAGTTTCAGGTTCACACTTGTGTGTTCCATGGTTCTGACAAATGTATAGTGACAGCTCTCTACCATGGTAGTATCATACAGAGTACTTTCATTGTCCTCAATCTGTGTGCTCATCTGTTCATTCCTCCTGCCCCCTGAACTCCTAGCAACCAACCACTCATCCTTTTACTTCTCTATAGTTTTTATAGAATTAAAAATTTTTTTTTAATTTAAAAAATTATTTATTTGGCTCTGCCAGGTATTAGTTGCGGCTCATGGGATCTATTAATAGTTCCTCGTCCAGGGATCGAACCCAAGCCCCCTGCATTAGGAGCTCCGAGTCTTAGCCACTGGACTGCCAAGGAAGTCGCTCAACATAATGTTTTAAAGTGTGTAGTTCAGTGGCATTTAGTATATTCACAGTGGAGTTCAGCCACCGCCTCTGGGTAGTTCCAAAACATCTCACTACCCAAAAGGAAACTGCATACCCTTTAAACAGTGACTCCCTCTCCCTCTCCCCCAAGTCCCTAGCAACCGCTTCTGTGCTTTCTGTGGATTTAATTATTTTGAATATTTCATGTAAGTGGAGTCATACAGTATGAGACCTTTTATGTATGACTTCTTTCACTTAATGTTGTTGACATTTGTTCCCATTGCAGCATATATCAGTACTTTATTCCTTTTTTTGGCCAAGTAGTATTCCACCATATGTATGTAGCACATTTTATTTATCCATTCATCTGTTGATGGACATTTTGGGTTGTTTGCAGCTGTCAGCTGTCGTGAATAGTGCTGCTATGAATATTCACATATGGGTAAGTGTTTGAGTGTGTATTTGAGTTTTAAATTCTAAGGGGTATATACCTAGGAGTGGCATTATTAGGTCATACAGTAATCCTGTGTTTAATTTATTGAGGAACTGCCAAACCAGTGGCTGAACCATTCTACATCCCCACCCACAGAGGGAGTTACCATCCCTTCTTCTTTCCTTCCCTCCCCACACCGGCTTTTTATGTACCAGCCTGTTTCTGCCAGCCTGCCTGGTTACTTTCTCTTTGGGTGCTCCCTGGTGTAGACACCACCTTTCAGATGGGGCAGAAGGTTTAATAGAGTTCCACACAACAGGAGTGGAGGTGGAGTGGCATGTGGCCACTACCCCTTGTCTAAGCTTCTTGGCTGTCCCATCATACCAGTTTATTAACCCCAGGAACCTCCACATTGGTCCTGAACTGTAACCAGATACTGTGCACTGATGCCGGTGTTCACGTTCGTCTCCACTGTATTTCTTCTTGCTGCACATGATCTGCCTCTCCACACTGTCAGGTAATTTTGAATCCTGACTCCACGTTTTTGAGTGTCCATTCTAGCTTCGTGTGATTCTCCACTTTGAGACGGAGGATGAAGAGCACTAACTGAGAATGAGCCTTCGAAGGGTTACCAGAGTCTGGTCCAGGTTTCTGGGGTGCATTTCTTCAGTGACGTTTTAGGGTGGTGGGATGGTCCCCCCACTTTTATTTCTATCCAGTTTCCGCTTTGCCATCTTCTTCTCAGTCATGAGGAAATGAGGAACCGTCTCGTTAAATACTTTTCAAGGTTTAATATATTATTTTTAGAGCTTCAAATGCCTTGTAGTTAAGTTAAAATTTTTATCAAGGCACTTCATGACTTGAAACTGATGTTACTTTTCCAGCTTTCTCGTGACTTTCCTAATAACGCTCAAAAGAGAAAATGTTTATTTAATACCTGTTCTTGTGAATAATGTCACCAGCTATTTGTGATTTTCTTTTCTTCTCTAAAGGCACAGAAAGCAGTCTAGAATTTTGCCCAGGGTCAGTGCAGACTTACTGAAATATAGCTAAAAATGTTCATTTTCTTCCAGTTCTTGAACCAGATACCATATTCTTCACAGATTCCGTTAAGATTGGCCATAGTGTATGTTCACAACTTTTTATTTTCTCTGCAGTTCTGTGTTTTCAATGCTCTGGGGTTCGAAACACCTAGAATAACTTATCGGAAACTACGTCC
This sequence comes from Oreotragus oreotragus, assembly GCA_006410675.1. Lineage (NCBI taxonomy): Eukaryota > Metazoa > Chordata > Mammalia > Artiodactyla > Bovidae > Oreotragus > Oreotragus oreotragus. Next base: position 266,061 of record SJYX01010343.1, read on the forward strand.
TTGTTTTGTTCCTTCGTGTCTTCCCCAGTCTTGGACTTTCTCTCATCATTACGTTGAGTCTGCTTTTCTTAACATAAGTGTGCTTCTAGAGAGACTAATTGGCAAAATAAGATTGAGGTGTTTCATATTCTGTGTTGATCACAAAACCTTTAGGTTTATTTTATTTTTCTGGCCATGTTGCATGGTATGTGCAATCTTAGCTTTTTGACCAGGGATTGAACTTGTGCCCCCTGCAGTGGAAGCCTCGAGTCTTAACCTTTGGACTGCCAGGGAAGTCCCTATGTTTTAAATAATGTAAAACTTCTATGTAAAAACATTTATCCCCCCCAATCAGCTATCTCAGGTTTATTAGACAATTCCAGTCAAGTTACGACAGAACTTTGCATAATAGCTGTTAAGAACATTGCATTGATAGTGAATGTCACAAAGTCTTGAACACTGTGTGGCCTTTTCTGAACTATATATGATAAAGTTTTCCATTGTGTATGAAGGTCAGGAGACTAAAAACGCACACAGAGCTTGGAAACTACCCCTGGACTATTATATTAGGATTCAGGACAGCGCCCTGTCCTGTTTTAATTCAAGACAAGTGTGATGATGATAAGAAAGAAAAGGGCAAACCCAGCCTGTATTTCCTAATAACATTGCAGAATAGGAAATTTAAGGAATTCATGGCAGGTGCTTTTTTGCATAACTAGATTCCTGATTGACTTGTATTGTAAGAGTAAACGGAGAAATGGATGTGTACATATCAGTGACTTGAAATGCTCTAAGAGTGGTTTGGCAGTAGATTTGTTCCCGTCATTCTATCTGTCTAATTCTGTAGGAAACTGCATAAAAATACATGTACTCTGAATAATTTCCATGCACGTAAGATATGAACTGAGAGACGTTCAAGGGCTCCGTTTCAAAAATATTTTCTTCAAGCATCTGGCAGGATGCCTGCGTTTCTTACCTTCATTTCTACTTTTATGTTAAATCATTGAAATAAATATGTTGCAAAATGCAGTTGTGGGTATCTGGTCATTAACCTTCATTTGCACCCAGCTCAAATTAGTTTGTCAGACTAGTCCTAGAAGGGTTGTGAAAAGTGGAAAGTTAGAGCAGGTAAGTGTGGATTTGGTACAAATGAAGATGAAAATCTGGAAACACTCTGATGGGGTGGGGATGGGGTGAGGCAGATGAGGATGCTGGCAGCACTGCATGTACAGAAAGGCAGTGGGGTGACCTGAAAATCAATGCATGGCCTTGCTGTACGTCTCATTTCAGGGAATAGAGTCAAGCATGAAATGCTTTTGCTTAAAGAGGGCTCTTGTGCTGAAACAAAAGCAGGGGCTGTAGTTGGTACCAGTTACAAGTATCCTAGAAGAATGAAGCCGAATAGAAGTGTCTCGCAAAATGGCTTTCTGGGGATAGTGGTGGTGGTGGTGGTGTGGCGGGGGGGTTGGTGTGTAACAGAGCAAGAAAGCGTTTAAGAGAGCACAAGTGAGAATTGCCCAGTTTCCCTAAAGAGAACTCTGCCAGTGCCTCTTCATGAATTTTGCATGATATGTCTATTCATTGTTGGGGAGCACAGCAGAACTTCTGGACAAATGTCTGGTTCCAACCTGCCTGGCTCCTGGTCAGCCCAGGAGACCAAGTCTAGAAGGTTCTGCCCCACGCCCTTGTTACAGAGCACTGCTGTAGTGTGTGAATTCAGTGTATTCTTTGCCCTCTCTGGTTTGGGCTTCCCTCTTCTGGTAGGATGCTAATTTTAATAAGCTCCTCCAGTTTCCCACCTCGTCTTTGCCTCACAAGGCTGCATTCTGAGATATCTCAGTATTCATGCACAGACAGCCACTACCAGAGAAAAGAGAGCACAAGGAAAGCTCAGAGGGCCCTCTCAACCTAACCTGAGTGCCCACCATGTTGGTCAGAGAAGATCCCTAGGCTTCCCTGGGAATGTCAGCCTGCAGACCACCCTCATGCATCACTGTGGGGTCTTGTGGACTGGGGCCAGGTGCCTCCTCTGTTCCCAGGGAGGCTATAGCTGAGGAGAGGGCTCCCAGCACAGGGGCCAGGTGGTTGTGCAGTTTTCATGACCAGGTCCCTAGAGGAATCCTGTGAGCCTGGAGCACTTCTGCTTTGTCCCTTCCCAGTGCAAACCCCGAAGGAGACCCCGCCCCTGTCTCCCAGAAGTTTAAAGACTGTCTGCCCTGTGCTCCTCGCCCATCACCTAGAACTTCTGGAGGAGTTGGGCAGGGCCTTCCGCTGTTGGAAGCCCTGTTGCAGCTGGACATGAGGCTCCCACACTGGAGTGGCTGCCGCATCCCATTTGTGACATTCACAAGAGGCTCTTGGTTACCACGTGAGAGAGCATCCATGGAGCTCAGGAGACGAACCATGGAGCATAGGCGTTACAGTTAGACTTGCTAATTATTACTTTGGAGAGTTAAATACAACTTACTGTGGAAATTTGAGTGTTAAAAAAATGAGATAATGGATAACTGAAGGGTAGGTAGCCTCTATTTAAAATTTTTTATTTAATTTTTTTAAGTTTTTTTTTTTTTTCTGCACTGGGTTAGTTGCAGCATGTGGGAACGATAGTTGCAGCATGCAAACTGTTAGTGGCAGCCTGTGGGATCTAGTTCCCTGACCAGGGATCAAACCTGGTTCCCCTGCATTGGAAGTGTGGAGTCTTAGCCACTGGACTACCAGGAAAGTCCTTCAGTAGCCTCCTTAAATGTTAAAAAAAATTTTATTAGAGGCTACTTTAGAATGTCCGCATTTTCCTAATAATAGTGAATGAAATATGCTAAATAACTCCTTGGGTGACTTTGGATCAGTAATTATACTGTGCTGTGGATGGTACAAGTAGATTGTCACAGACTTATCTGTAGAGCATACCTGGAACTTGTTTGAAGAAGGAAAGAAGGAAATCCTTATTCTGTTGCTTGCGGATCCATCTGCCCGCCCGCCCACTCAGCTGCCTTTGCATCCTTCTGCTAACAGTGAAGTCAAGAATATTTACTTAAGTAACCTCTTGACTAGTGTAACAAAGATGCCCTTCTGTAAAATTAATTAGGGGGACAAGATGGAAGCAGTCCTCTTGGAAGTTATTTTTAAAGTTATTCTCAATAAATGTGTAAGGCTTCTATGTTTATAGTTAGTTGCAGCATGTGGGAACGATAGTTGCAGCATGCAAACTGTTAGTGGCAGCCTGTGGGATCTAGTTCCCTGACCAGGGATCAAACCTGGTTCCCCTGCATTGGAAGTGTGGAGTCTTAGCCACTGGACTACCAGGAAAGTCCTTCAGTAGCCTCCTTAAATGTTAAAAAAAATTTTATTAGAGGCTACTTTAGAATGTCCGCATTTTCCTAATAATAGTGAATGAAATATGCTAAATAACTCCTTGGGTGACTTTGGATCAGTAATTATACTGTGCTGTGGATGGTACAAGTAGATTGTCACAGACTTATCTGTAGAGCATACCTGGAACTTGTTTGAAGAAGGAAAGAAGGAAATCCTTATTCTGTTGCTTGCGGATCCATCTGCCCGCCCGCCCACTCAGCTGCCTTTGCATCCTTCTGCTAACAGTGAAGTCAAGAATATTTACTTAAGTAACCTCTTGACTAGTGTAACAAAGATGCCCTTCTGTAAAATTAATTAGGGGGACAAGATGGAAGCAGTCCTCTTGGAAGTTATTTTTAAAGTTATTCTCAATAAATGTGTAAGGCTTCTATGTTTATAAGGCTTCTATGTTTATCAGTTGGACTCCTCACCATTATTCAAAGCAGACTGTCTTCTCAGCTTCAAATTAACTTCTTTGTTGCCTTCAGCCTTTCTGTGTCATTATCCTTTACATACTTTAAAAATGCAGCAACAGTATCCTTCCTAATTTGTTATTTCTTCCCTGGCTCTCTCCCAGGGTCAATGGGGAAGTCTCCATGAACTGGTAAGATGTTGCTGTGGAAGACCATGAAATACAAGTACAATTTGGGAACCACATGCATATAAGAAACGTAATTTTACAGTTCGATTTCCAGTTACATTGAGGTACAAGAGGAAGATGCCAGGTTTCTGAGGGCCAGCTAATAGAGACTTCACTCTGTTTGAGAATAGTGATTCTTACCTGGACTGGTGTCAACGGGCATTTGAGGCCACTAAAACCTCCTGCCGTGTGTCGTGTGACAATCTCAGTGTGTGTGCTGTGTGCTTGGTTGCTCAGTTGTGTCCGACTCTGTGTGACCCTATGGACTGTAGCCCACCAGACTCCCCTGTCCATGGGTGTTCTCCAGGCAAGAATACTGGAGGGGATTGCCATGCCCTCTTCCAGGGGATCTTCCCAACCCAGAGATCGAACCCTGGTTTCCCACATTGCAGATGGATTCTTTACCATCTAAGCCACCAGGGAAGCCCTAAATAAACACCAACAAATACAAAATAAAAGTCCTCAATACAACAGCAGCAAATCAAATCCAGTGATACAAAAAGAATTTTACACCATGACCAAGTGGGATTTATTCTATATGCACAGGCTGTTTCATCATTAAAAAAATCAGTAACCATCATATTAGCAGGTTAAAGAAAATTCATAAAATGACATGGATGTATCAGTTAATGCAGCAATAGCATTTGACGGAATCCCACACCATTCATGATAGAAACCCCAGCAAGTTAGGAATAGAGGGGAGCTCTCTCAACCTGATGAAGAACATCTACAAAAAGCCTACTTAATAAACAGCTCGATGATGAAACAAAAATTGGGATGTTGTGGAAACCATGAAAGCATTATTGTTTAAGGGTGATCAAAGTAGAGTTCACAGTGACACATCACAGAGAGATGTGCCAAGCCAAATTATTTGATACACCAAAACAGGTAAGTTTGAAACCTGACTGGATATTTGACATTAATTACTGTGAATTTTTAGATGATAGTGCCATTATGGTTAGTTTCCAAAAGAATCATTATCTTTTAGAGATATATGTTGAAGTATTGAAGGGTGAAATTAATATGATGTCTGGGATTCATTTCAGAATATTTGAAACTTGTGGTGGGAATGGGAATGTATAAATCAAACAAGATTGGCACTGTGTTGGTAATTGTAGTGGTTGAATCGTGGGACCATGGGACTCATTAGTCTGTCTTTTATATCTTATATAAAAAGATTAAACCACCTGATGTAGAACTTGTTTGTTCTCACCCATTACAATGGTTACTGTCAAAAACCAGAAAGTAACAAGTGGCGGTGAGAATGTGGAGAAATTGGAACCCTGTGCACTGTTGGTAGGGATGTAAAATGGTGCAGCTGCTATGGAAAACAGTATGTCACTTACTCAGAAAATTAAAAGTAGAATTACTCTGTGATTCACTTCACAGTATGTAGCCTGAAGAATTGAAAGCAGGGTCTTGAGAAGGTATGTGTACATGTTCATGACAGCATTCTTCATAGTAGTTGAAAGATAGCAGCACCCTAAGCGTCCGTTGATGGAAGAATGGATAAACAGAGTAGTATACACATGGGCTTCCTACGTGTCTCAGTAGTAAAGCGTTGCCTGCCATTGCAAGAAACGCAAAAAGCATGGGTTCGATCCCTGAGTTGGGAAGATCCTCTGGAGGAAGAAATGGCAGCCCGCTCCAGTATTCTTGCCTGGAGAATCCCATGGACAGAGGAACCTGGCTGGCTGCAGTCTTATGGGCTTACAGAGAGTCAGATGTGACTTAGCGTCTGAGCACATAGGCAGTGTATACATACAATGGAATACTATTCAGTCTTGAAAAGAGAGGGAGTTCTGACACATGCTGTAACATCAGCGAACCTTGAGGACATTATGTTAATGAAAGCAAGTCAATCATAAAAGTACCAATATCTGTTTTTCTCAGGTGCTTAGAGGTAACTGATAGGTAAACTGATAGTTGCTGGGGGCTGGCATGAAGGGATGGGGAATCTGTTTAATGGGGACAGATTTTCAGTTTTGCAGGCTGAAAAGTGTCCTGGATTTGAATGTACTTAATGCCATTGAGTGGTACAGTTAAAACTGGTTGTGATGGTAAATGCATATTTTATTTATAGCAATTAAAAACCTTGTTTGAAATTTGAAGGGATAATTAGAAGGGCCCCTTGATTGGAAAAGTTGGAATAGTAGAAAGTGTGATTTTGTTCCCTAAGAATTCCTTTGCAGAATATGCTTAAAATTAATATTTTAATCAACCATAACACAAACTCTTCAGGGGCAGGAGGTGTTCTCTTCACCACTGTTTCCTTAGGACTTAGAAGATTACCTGTGGCTCAGTAAAGATGAATGGATGGCCCGTGGATAGATGGGCGATGTATGCATGTATGGGTGGATGAATGATGAGTGGATGGGCAGTGGAAATGGATGATGGATTGATGATGGATGATGGATAGATGGACTGTGGATGGATGGAGTGTGAATGGATGGATTGTGGATGGATGTTGGACAGTGGATAGGTTGATGATGGATGGACTGTGGAGAGATGGACAGATGGATTGATGGATGGATGGACAATGGGAAGAAGGAAGAGAATCTGAGAGAGAAGCCCCTTTCCCTGTATCCTCCCCAGCTGTCGTCCCTCCTTAACTCTCAGTCCAGGAGGGGAACAGCTGTCCCATCTACCGTGTGCTGTGGAAGCTGAGACGCCAAACCACAGTCTTGGATCAGCCCCTTATTGTTTCTCATCTTGTCCCTGGTGCCAACATCTTTAACTGGTTTCCCCAGTTGCATGCTTGCCCCTTCCTGTCCCCTCATCCTGAGGCTGTCTCCCCTCACCATCTCCCTCCCTTGCTTCTGTCTCTATTGCTTCCCTCTTGGCATTTTGAACTTGGGAGAAGGGCATCCATGCTCCTCCCCTTCAACTCTTGCTTACTCTCTGGTCTCACCTCGCGACATGCATCCAGATCCTCGACACATGGAACTATGGGTGCCGCAGGCAGGTCGCCATCCTCTCCTCTTATAGGATGGCACCACCTCACATGCAGGGCTACATGCTCACAGTAGGTGAACTTGAAATGTGAATAAACACAAGCAGTGTTTCACTGTACCATTAGAACGATTAATTGCTTGTTTGCTCAAGGATTTATTTTACACTGAAAGGTGATTTTAGTTTAGAAATGAACTTCACCATTGATGGCATACACACAGTTTGTGAAGTTGACTATTTTTGAACCCCTTAAATGATTTTAACGTGGAAAACCTTGGCTTTCCTTAAGGTGCTAGGTCTAAGTGGCTTTGTGGCAGCTGGGGAGGACACGTGCCCCCAGAGGAGTCTTGGCAGAGGCTAGAGACGTTTTTGGTTGTCACAGCTGCAGAGGTGCTGCCAGCATCTAGTGGATGGAGGCCAGGGATGCTGCTGAACATCCTGTGATGCACAGGATGAGCCACACCTGGAAATATCTTTTTCAGACTGATAGCTGTGCGAAGGTTGAAAACCCTCAACAATATCTAACACATACAGATTTTTCAGATACTTTATTTAACATTAAATTTATTTGGGAATTGTGATGAAGAGGCCCTTAGACCTGCCTACACAGTTTGTCTAGTGATTCTTTGAACATGTTGAGTTTTAGAAAAAAATTAAAAAGAGTAATTTAAAAACATATTTTACAAAGTCAGAGGAAATCCATGTTGTATTAGCCAGAACTGTTACCAGGAATAACCTCAGCTGGACAGGAGAGCTATTGTTTATAAATTTCATGCACTGTTACTTTGGTTGATTAAAAGGCTTCCTCTTCTGATAAAAAGTCAGTTGTTTTTTCACTGTTGTTTCACACCTAACAGTTTCACTCTGTATAATATTCCTCTCTCTCCTTTTGCTGAGTAGAGGGGGATGAAATTACACCTGAATCTGGGGCTGCAGGGATTCCCTTTCACTGCAGATCATGTTCAGGGAGATGGTGACAGGAAGGTTGTCATGGGAACACCTCCTGAGCCTCCTAAGCTCTGGTCCTTTTGTACTTGCTGTTACTTCTAAAGTATACCCTTTGCTTACAATTAATTTATCAACAAGTATTTGTTGGATACCCATGTGTCAGGCATAAAGTGGACCCTTCACTTACCTCACTTGTAATCCTCAACACAAGGTTGTGAAAGGTGATCTCATTCCTTACTTAGGATGCAGAACCAGATACAGAATAGTTCCAACAATCTGCCCCTAGTTACAGAGTGAGTAAGAAACAGAACTCACTTACTAAGTTCTGTCTGATCCCAAAGTCCCAGTTTCTTACTGTCTAAAGGGGGCTTCCCTAGTGGCTCAGTGGTAAAGATTCTGCCTACAATGCAGGAGACCCAGGTTTGACCCCTGGGTTGGGAAGAGTCCCTGGAGAAGGAAATGGCAACCCACTCTACTGGTTGCCTGGCAAATCCCATGGTCAAAGGAGCCTGGGAGGCTACAGTCCATGGGCTTGCCAGAGTCAGACACGACTAAGTGCCCAAACAACTGTTTAAAAAGTTGAGAGAACCCACGGGTGAAGCAGAAGAGGAACGCTCACTGTTAGGATGCAGAGATAGGCACAGAATAGTTAAACGATCTGCCCCCAAATCACAGCCCAGCCTCTCCTTACACACTCAGAGCCACAGGTCCATGACTGTGTTGCTCGTCCTAGAATGAGCTATTTTTCTACCTTTCTACCTTATATGTGTTTTAAAAGCCATTTTAATTGAAGTATAGTTAATTTACGATTTTGTGTTTTAGGTGCAAAACAAAGTGATTCAGTTACATATATTTTCAGATTCTATTATAGGTTATTACAAGATATTGAATATAGTACCCTGTGCTATATGGTAGGTCATTGTTTATTTTATATATAGTAGTATGTACCTGTTAACCCCCAAGCTCCTGGTTTAACCTCCCCTTCCCCTTTGACTTCCCTGATGGTTCAAATGGTTAAGAACCTGCCTGTAATGTAGGAGACCCGGGCTCAATCCCTGGATCGGGAAAATCCCCTGGAGAAGGGAATGGCTGCCCACTCCAGTATTCTTGCCTGAGAAATCCGTGGGCAGAGAAGCCTGGCGGGCTACACTTCATGGGGTTGCAAAGAGGTGGACACGACTGAGTGACTAACACTCTCCCCTTTGGCAGCCATGGGCTTGTTTTCTGTGTCTGTGAGTCTGCTGCTGCTGCTGCTGAGTCGCTTCAGTCGTGTCCGACTCTGTGCGACCCCACAGACGGCAGCCCACCAGGCTCCACCATCCCTGGGATTCTTCTGGCAAGAACACTGGAGTGGGTTGCCATATCCTTCTCCAATGCATGAAAGTGAAAAGTGAAAGTGCAGTCGCTCCATTGTGTCTGACTCTTTGCGACCCTATGGACTGCAGCCTACCAGGCTCCTCTGTCCATGGGATTTTTCCAGGCAAGAGTACTGGAATGGGGTGCCATTGCCTTCTCCAGAGTCTGTTACTGTTTTATAAATAACATTCATTTGTATAAATCTTTTAGATTCTACACATAAACGATGTCATATGATATTTGTCTTTGTCTGATTTACTTCACTTAATACGATAATCCCTAGGTTCATCCACGTTGCTGCAAATGGCATTATTTCTTGCTTTTTATGGCCGAGTAATATTCCATTGTGTATATGTAGCACACCTTTATCCATTTACATAGCCATGGACATTTAGGTTGCTTCCATGTCTTGGCTGTTGTAAACAGTGCTTCTGTTGGACATTGGGGATGCATGTATCTCTTCAGATTATAGTTTTGTCAGATACATGCTGAGGGAGTAGGGTTGCTGGATCATATAGCAACTTTGTTTTGAGTTCTTAAAGGAACCTTTATATGTATCTTTATTCTGATAAAATACTCTTAACCTGTTGTCTTGTTAGGGCTATTCCTGGGGAAGAGGGTCTCCCCTGGTACTTCCAGTGGAAATACTCAGCTTCCTAGAGATGACCTCAGATATTCTCAGCTCTCTCACCAGACACAGGGTAGAACGGCACCTCCCTACCCCCGGGAGCTTTCGTGGGGCTGTGTGGCCGGTTCTGGCTGTGAGTCAGGAGCTGCTTGTGTCCCTTTTGGGTGGAAGGCTCAGCTCCAGGCCCCTGTCCTTCCTCTTGCAGGGGGCATTGCCACATTGGGGATGGTGGCTCCTCGGTCATCTCGGCTCCTGCTGACTGATGACGTTCCTGGTACACCGCATAACCCCTTCACTGCAGCCACATCATCTAGAGTGTAGAATGTTGACGTGTTTCTGTGCTCCCAAGCTTGTAACTTGATTTCCTGAGAGTGCAGCTCCTTGCAATGTGCGCATGCATAGTAGGTGTTCAAGGAAGATGTCTTGGAGTCCCAGTCAGTGATGATGGGAAGCGAAGGGGACCTTTGATGTTAAGGTGCTTTGGAGAATCAGAGATGGTTTAATTTAAATAAGAGTTTATGACTGAGGCAATATATTTTGATTAGAGGACTATGAATATTTCAGAATATTTAATATTTTCAATATTTTTGAGAAAAAAATCAGGTGGATATTTTATACTCATATCGTTTATGACACCTATCTATGCATATCATCTTTTAACAACTCCAGGCAAGAATACTGGAATGAATTGCCATTTCCTTCTCCAGGGGATCTTCCCCACTTGGGGAGCGAACTTGGGTCTTTTGGCCAATTCTTTAACAACTGAGCTGCAAGGGGAGCCCCCATCTTTAACAAAGGGTCTGCTAACTCAAATTACATTCCCATTCCTTGGTAAGAGCTGGATTTTTAAATCAAAGCCTGTCCTGTGCCCAGCCACTTAATCGTGTCCAACTCTTTGTGACGCCATGGACTGTAGCCCACCAGGCTCTTCTGTCCATGGAATTTTCCAGGCAAGGATACTAGAGTGGGTTGCCATTTTCTACTCTAGGGAATCATCCCAACCCACAGGAATCAAACCCACCTCTCCTGAGTCTCCTGCCTTGGCAGGTGGATTCTTTACCACTGAGCCATGTTGCCACCTAGTGGCAGTGTTCATTAATTGCACATTTTTTTTGATGAATTGAGGTTAAACATTGAATCTGCAAACAAAAACATCTAATATCATTTAGAATTTACAGGAGATGCCTACAGACTCTTAAAACTAAGTCGCCTGTCATTATATGTTATGATGTCAGTATCTTCCCTATAAGACCAAGCTAGGTGTTCTGGAGTGAGGAGGGTCACCTCAAACAGTGATTTCTGAAAAACAATAGATTTCTCTTTGTAACCAAAGAAGTCAGAAGGCAGTTGTTTGTGGTGCGGAGTTGATGTCAAGGCCACTGCACGAAGGCTTTGAAACCACCTTGCCTGGGTCTGTGACTTGTGTGACCTGGATAAGGCCCATTCTTTTTAGTCCAGAGAGTTGGGATATATTGAGTATGGAAAACCCGAACGAATTTTTGGCCAACCCAATGCTAGGGAGACATAAGTTTTATATTTCAGGTTAACCCTGGAGTCGACTGCTGTATTCTTTCATTTTAATTTTTCAATTAGTGGCAGTTTCTAATGATTAAAATCTACCACAACCGTAAAAACTTGCCATGTCCTAAAATGATAGGTATATACCCCAGGAACACCCTACACTTAGAGGTTTGGTCAGGTTTCCCAGGTGGCTTAGTGATAAAGAACTTGCCTGCTGTGCAGGTGCCGCGGGAGATGCAGGTTCGATCCCTGGGTCGGGAAGATCCCTTGGAGGAGGGTATGGCAACCCAACCCAGTATTCTTGCCTGGAGAATCCCATGGACAGAGGAGCCTGGCAGGCTACAGGCCATGGGGTTGCAAAGTGTGGGACGCGACTGAAGCAGCTGAGCACACATGCAGAGGTTTGGTTGCTAGCCTTGCCATTCTGTGATTTTGGTTAATGCTGGACCATTCAAACTATAGTTGGCTTTTTTTAATGCTCTACTTTGCAATGAAATGACTTGGGTAAAGACTATAAATATGGTGACCTGCTCCTGGACTTATGGCCAGTAGTCTAATGTCTTTATTTGTGATCTTTTTTTGGATGATGACAGAAACATCAATCACTTGTTTCCATCAATATTTTATAATGCACTTGAATGTGATGAAATATTAAAAATATCACTTATTAAATATTTAAAAGCTCAGTCAGTGGAACTGGCCAAATCTCTTCATTCTACTGCCAACTTAAGTAGCAATTTAGAAATTTGAGCTATAAAATTAGAATAGTGGGGAAAAATAAAAGAGCTGGGACTATAGCTGTTCAATTATTATTCCCCTTGAACCATTAGCCATTTTCAATTGCAGGCCTTTCCACTTAGGGTAGCCAGAAATTCATCACAGATTTTCTGCAGTTTGCTTGGCGTGGTATTTTTTACTTTCTTATCAAGTAAACCCACTTAGTTTAAGTCTCAGGAGTTTATTGACTCACATATTGGAATAGTGTTCTTCAGTTTTATTTACTGTGCTTGTAACTTTATTAATAAAATCTTAAATGTGAAAGCAAATGGGAGTTGAATATTGGTTTTAGTAGTACATTATCAATAGTGAATTAAACTAATAGCCTCTGAGTTTTTTTCCTTTTAGTATTTATTTATTTGGTTGAGCTGGGTCTAAGTTGCAGCATGTGAGATCTAGTTCCCTGACCAGGGATCGAAGCCAGGCCCCCTACATTGGGATCGTGGAGTCTTAGCCACTGGACCACCAGGGAAGTTCCTAGCCTTCTGTGTTTTCAAATGAGAGATTAGTGACAAACAGCGGAAGTTTTGGAGTGCTTTCTTTAAAATGGCCTGTTTATCTGTCTTAGATCTGTAAGTCCAGCCAGTGTTCCATCCTATCTTGTAGGACGGTTTGACAAGACCTGGAGAGGATGAGGAGTTTCAGCAGTTAGGGGAAGAATTCTGGTTGCAAAGTGAGGCTGTTTTCTGTGCTCCCTGGAACCCTCTCCTCTCGAAGGCTGCAGCCAGCTGTGGGACCCATGCAGAGCACCAAGCCGCTTAACTCAGCACTGTCCTGGGGGTTGCTTCTTGTTTTTTCCTTTAACTTTTATTTTATATCGCAGTAGAGCTGATTAACAATGCTGTGATAGTTTCAGGTGAACAGCCAAGCCTCTCAGCCATATATATGCATGTATCCAATCCCCTCCTAAACTCCCTTCCCATCCAGGCTGCCACAGACTGTTGAGCAGAGTTCCCTGTGCTGTACAGTAGGTCCTTGTTGGTTGTCCATTTCGAATATAATAGCGCGTACATGTCCGTCCCAAACTGCCTAACTCTCCCTTCCTCCCAGCCTTCCCCTGGGGGGCACTTCTGGAGGAGAAGGGGAGGCTGTGCTGCAGCCAGCCGAGCACTCTTCTTTCCTAGATCTCTGGTTCCAGGGGCAGCTGTCGTGAGAGGAGGGGGGGTTTTCCAGAGGCACTGTGGTTTTGGTCTCTGTGGTCTAGGTTCCCTTTCATATTATTAACAGTTCCCTTCATAATCTAACGAGAATGTACCTGTTCAGGCAGGTCCCTCAATGTTTTGATGTCTCCAAAGTTCTTGTCTCCTTTTCCTGGAACATCCAACTGCCAGAAACAAACAATAAACATCTTCCCAGTATCTAAAACACCAGTACATTTTTTTTCAATTCTCCACACCAAAACTTTCTTCTCTATGAGAAAATTTATAAACCAGGGCGCTGACCATATTTGTACCGTTCATGGGTATATTCTCACTCACTTACTAGATAGTTCCTGAGGACTGAGATCCATGTCCTGGGAATAAGTAGAGAAAAAAGATCACATCCTCCTGGCATCCCTAGTTTTGTGTGTGTATGTTTACAGGAGAATTAACAACTCAGCCCCTTATGGCATCTCCCAAGTGCCTGACCCAGTCCTGAGCATTTTACATGGGACGGGTTAGATCACATGGGAACCTCAGAGGTGGATGCTGTTGCTGTCCCCATTTTAAAGATGGGGATGCTGAGGCCCAGGGAGCCAAGTAGCCTGCCCCAGGTCCTAGGCTGACTGCTTGTGGTCAGGAGGAGTAGCAGAGGAAAGAAAGAGGAAGTGGGGCTGGGGGGCAGAGCAGCGGGCTCTGTCTTAATTGGAGGGGGGAGTCTCTTTTTTTTTTTTGGCTGCCCCGAGTCTTAGTTTTGGCACTCCAGGTCTTTGGTCGTAGTTATGGGGACTCTATATTTCCAGCACTCAGAGTCTTTGGCGCTGGAGGAGGGAATGCTTCGATAGAGGCCAGAAGCAAGGGACCTTGTCAGGGCATCTGAGAGGTCAAAGTTGTTTTAATTATATTAAGACATCACTTGCTTTTTCCTCATTTTATCATGAATGCACATTGGAGTTTCCTAGAGGCTGCATGATCCATTGTAATGCAGCCTGTCGGCTGCAGGAGTGGAGGTGAGAACCCAGCTGTCTTCTGCTAAGCCAGACCATGAAAGGATTTGCAGAATGTAAAGCATTGCCAGTCTTCCTAGTAAACTCTGTTTTAAAATATATATTTATTTTCATTAACATATTATTCTAATTCACAGTGACTTTGTTTTTGAAAATGAATTAATAATAAATAATCAGTACTAAGGCTTTTCTTTGGTTTTAATTTTCAGCACTGATTATAATTATTGTTGCTGATAGACGAGCCCTCCTAAGGCAGAGTTGTTCGGGGTCCTCAGGACCTTTGGTGTAGATGGGTTCTGAGAGCGCAGGCTCTGAGCCACTCCCATGATCACAGCAGTACCCCAGCAGCTGTGGGACGAGTCAGTGCAGGCGACAGGGAGGAGGCCATTACTGGGCTTTTGTAATAGCTCTCGGTGGACAGCTTTCCTTCTAGCTCAGTCGGTAAAGAATCTGCCTGCAATGCAGAAGACATGGGTTCGATTCCTGGATCAGGAAGACCCTCTGGAGAAGGAAATAGCAACCCACTCCAGTATTCTTGCCTGGAGAATCCCATGGACAGAGGAACCTTGCAGGCTACAGTCCATGGGGTCGCAAGAGTTGGACGCGACTGTTTCNGGATCAGGAAGACCCTCTGGAGAAGGAAATAGCAACCCACTCCAGTATTCTTGCCTGGAGAATCCCATGGACAGAGGAACCTTGCAGGCTACAGTCCATGGGGTCGCAAGAGTTGGACGCGACTGTTTCACTTCACTACTAAGTGGACAGCATGGGGGATAAGAAATGGCTACATCTGGGTTTATTTTCTGGGTGTGGAATTTTTTTTAATGTGATAAAATACCCATAACATAAAATTTCCCGTCTTCACCATTTTTAAGTGTTGGGGTCAGTGGTATTGGGCTCATTCATTCATACTGTTGTGCAGTCAACCGCTGGGACTCTTTTCATCTTGCAGAACCAAAACCCTCTATACCTTTTAGCCAGTTCCCTGTGGGTCTGGATTTGCTTTGAAAGTGAAGGCAGGGAACTTGCTGTTGGTTTGGGTGCAGCCTGTATAAAATGTCGGGTGGAGGCATCATTAAGGAGAGAGTGGGTCGCTCATCTTCCCCCTCACAGACACAGGCCTGCTCCTTTGGAATTTCACATGTGAGCACTCTGCTTCTTCAGTAGGTCATGTGGGAGTTAGTGCAGGTGGGGCTCAGGTGCTTCTGATCCTCACCGTCTCCCCTCATCCCATCATCGTTAAAGCAAAGAAAAGTAGGACCACGTCACAGTCACACAGCATGAAAGACAGTTAAACAGTTAAATTTAGTTTCAGTCACTTCTGGTTGACTGCCCAAAGAGAATCTGGGTAGTTCATTCAAGAAATAGGCCCCAACTATGTGGAAATAAAGTTTTATAACCAGTGATTCTTAAAGGAAATCAACCCTGAATATTCACTGGAAGGACTGATGCTGAAGCTGAAGCTCCAGTACTTTGGCCCACTTGATGTGAAGAGCTGACTCATTAGAAAAGACCCTGATGCTGGAAAAGATTGAAGGCAGGAGGAGAAGGGATGACAGAGGATGAGATGGTCGGATGGTATCACTGACTCAGTTCAGTTCAGTCTCTCAGTCGTGTCCGATTCTTTGCGACCTCATATACTGCAGCACGCCAGGCTTCAGTATCCATCACCACCTCCCAGAGCTTGCTCAAACTCATGTCCATTGAGTCAGTGATGCCATCCAACCATCTCATTCTCTGTCGTCCCCTTCTCTTCCTGCCTTCAATCTTTCCCAGCATCAGGGCCTTTGCCAGTGAGTCAGCTCTTCGCATGAGGTGGCCAAAGCATTGGAGTTTCAGCCTCAGCATCAGTCCTTCCAATGAATATTCAGAACTAATTTCTTTTAGGATTGACTGGTTTGCTATCCTTGCAGTCCAAGGGAGTCTCAAGAGTCTTCTCCAACACCATGGTTCAAAAGCATAAATTCTTCAACGCCTAGCTTTCTTTGTAGTCCCCACTCTCACATCCATACACGACTACTGGGAAAATCCATAGCTTTGACTAGACGGACCTTTGTTGGCAAAGTAATTAATGTCTCTGCTTTTTAATATGCTGTCTAGGTTGGTCATAGCTTTTCTTCCAGGAGCAAGCATCTTTTAATTTCGTGGCTGCAGTCACCATCTGCAGTGATTTTGGAGCCCTCCCCCCCCCCCCAAATAAAGTCTCTCACTGTTTCCATTGTTTCCCCATCACTGACTCAATGGACACGAATGTGAGATAGTGAAGAACAGAGAAGCCTTGTGGGCTGCAGTCCACGGGTGGNCCCCCGCAGTGATTTTGGCACCCCCCCCCCCCCCCCCCAAATAAAGTCTCTCACTGTTTCCATTGTTTCCCCATCACTGACTCAATGGACACGAATGTGAGATAGTGAAGAACAGAGAAGCCTTGTGGGCTGCAGTCCACGGGTGGCAGTCAGACATGACTTAGAGGCTGAACAACAACATTCCTTTTAATCAGATCAGCTTCATGAGTCATTCCATGGTTAATCTATATCCTGAGGTTATAATGTGAATACTCAGAAGGTGAAAATAGGAAAATGGAAAGGTTCCAGCCGTGAGAGGAGCTCAAAATAGGTTGGTGGAGAGAGGAACCCAGGGAGGGGCTTGGTGGCCTCAACCAGAGGAAAGTGTCAGCACAGACTCTCTGGGGGCCACAGCTGGGGGAAAACGAAGTGGACAGAAACCACAAGTTCATTTTCTCAGGTCAGCGGGCTGTCAGAGCAGATGTCCTCACCCTGAACACGGAAGGAGCAGTGCTAGTACCCAGTTGAGAAGGAAGAAGAATCACTTCTCCAGTTGTCCACCCCAGCCCTGTGGGTTGTTGGGAATGGGGGTCCAGGCTTCACTAAAGAGGAAACTGAGGACTTCCCTGGTGGTGCGGTGGATGAGAATCCACCTACCAATGCAGGGGACGTGGGTTTGGTCCTTGTTCTAGGGAGATTCCACATGCCTCGGAGCAGCTAGACTCGTGTGCCACAACTCCTGAGCTGCTGTGCTGCAAGTACTGAAGCCTGTTCTCTGCAGCAAGATAAGCCACTGCAGTGAGTCCAAGTGCCACACCAGAGAAAGTCCACGTGGGGCAGTGAGGACCCAGGGCAGCCAGAAGCTAATACTTCAAAAAGGAGACGGAGGCCAGGAAATCAGCTTCGTGTTCCAGGTCACGCAGCACATTGTACAGGGGCGCTGGACTCTGGGTCCAGGCTGTCCTGATCCCAGAGCAGATTACTATTATTATTTTTTAAAGCAGGTTTTTCTTGATCACTGTTTTCAGTCAGATTTTTCAGGAATTTTCCATATCATTTTCTTTTAATTCATTCAGTTCAGTTCAGTTGCCCAGTCGTGTCCGACTCTTTGTGACCCCATGAATCGCAGCACGCCAGGCCTCCCTGTTCATCACCATCTCCCAGAGCTCACTCAGATTAATTCATTATATTATATTTGTAATTTTATATTCATAAATCTTGTTTCACCCATTTGTTTTACATTTCTTTTTGTAATGCTAATTTNTTTGTGACCCCATGAATCGCAGCACGCCAGGCCTCCCTGTTCATCACCATCTCCCAGAGCTCACTCAGATTAATTCATTATATTATATTTGTAATTTTATATTCATAAATCTTGTTTCACCCATTTGTTTTACATTTCTTTTTGTAATGCTAATTTTAAATAAATGATAATGTTATTATCATAAAGAAATAACATTTTAAAAATTGAAGTATAGTTGATTTACAATATTATGTTAGTTTCAGGTGTAAGATAGAGTGATTCAGTGTATTTATAGATTACATTCCGTTTAAAGTTATTTTCAAATAATGGCTGTATTTCTCTGCTATACAGTCTACCTTTGTTGCTTATGTATTTCATATGTAGCGGTTTGTATCTCTTTAAAAAAAAGTTGTTTTTTTGGAGGTATAGTTGATTTATAATGTGTTTCTGGTATACAGCAAAGTGATTCTGTCTTTAAAAATATATGTATATATATAAGAATATACTCTTAAATGTAGGCTTCCCTGGTGGCTCAGATGGTAAAGAATCTGCCTGACTTGGCACGCACGCAGATTGGGAGACCCAAGTTTAATCCCTAGGTCAGGAAGATCCCCTGAAGGAGGGAATGGATACCCATCCCAGGATTCTTGTCTGAAGAATTCCATGGAGAGAGGATCCTGGTGGGCTGTAGTCTAAGGGGTCTTATATATGTATTCTCTCTCTCTTTCTCATACACACATATACATTATCTTTATTCTTTATCTTTATATCTTTATCATATCTGTATATTCTTTTTCATATTCTTTCCCATCACTGACTCGGTGGACAGGAATTTGAGCAAATTCCAGGAGATAGTGAAGGACAGGGAAGCTTGGTGGGCTGTAGTTCACGGGGTTGCCTGACTTAGCAACTGAACAACAAGCCCACGGTTTATTACAAGATTTTGAGGACAGTTCCCTGTGCTATACAGTAGGGCCTTGTTGTTTAGTTTGTATCTTTTAATCCAAGAAATAACATATTTTTATTTGTAGCTCTTCTAGAATCGGCTGGAAACAGAGGTGGTGTGAGTTAGTCTGTGAAACTGTCCATATAACCATCAATCTTTTTTCTTTCAGTTTCTAGAGCAGTTCATTTCTTATTTTTGGTTGCTTCGGGGGTTGGCCTCAGATAATTTCTGCATTTCTTTAGGAGTTCATCCCGCTTGGGTCTTGTTACCAGACTTGGCCACAAAAAATAGCAGTGTGGCCTTTCAGACTCATGAAGGTTTTATTGTTAATGATACGGATGTATGTTTTCAAAAGCGGTGGCGTTGAAAATGACGATTCTAACCTGGCCTATGTCCTTTCTCCTTCTTCTGTTTTTAAACACAGTCAACAAGCACAAGCCGTGGCTGGAGCCCACATATCATGGCTTAGTTACGGAGAGCGACAGCACCGTGCTCCTCGACCCCCCTCTCATCGCCCTGGACAAAGACGCTCCTTTGCGCTTTGCAGGTACCAGTCTGTCTTTGTTCACTCCCTGTCGTGAGTCTGGGAAGCATTTCACGTGTCCCATTTGGGTTGTTTCTGAGCCTTTCTGAGAATGTCTTGATAGCTAAGGGCTGTGTGTGGCCCCCATGTACCACAGGGGTACCTGACTGCCTTTGCAAAGCCTGTACTTGTTGAAAGGCAAAACATTTAATTGCATCACTATGTTCCTTGTCTTGATGTAACCAGTGAGAGATCATCCAGATCAGTGCATCTCAAGCTTTTGTGTCTGTGCAGAGCACGGGATCGTGCTTAAAATGCAGGCTTGGATACAGTGGTTCTGGGGGCACCTGCGACCTTGCCTTTCTAACCTATTTCCTGGTGCTCCTGGTCTCTGAGCCGCAAGGATCTGGAGCAGCGGTCCCTAAGCCTTTTGCACCAGAGACCAGGTTCCATGGAAGACAATTTTTCCATGGACTGTGGCAGGAGGTAAGGGATGGTTTGGAGATGATTCAAGTGCATTATATTTATAGAACACTTTATTATTACATCAGCTTCACCTCAGATCATCAGGCTTCAGATTCCAGAAGTTGGGGGCCCCTGATATAAGTGATTACAGCTCATGATTTTCCTTGCATTTCCTAGGTTTCAGTTACCTGAAGAGACTTAGTTGAGAATATTGAGCAGTCTTTTATAAGTGATTTCATTTGGCTTAGGTGTTACTTTCAGTAAATCTTTAGCATGAGTTACTTTATAAGATTGTGAGCTCATTGTTCACTGGGACAGATCAAGGGTTGCTCTGAAGATCTGCTGTCTCGATGGCTTCCAACAGCACTTTGCAAATCAGAACTGTTCTTGCTTTACGTCAAGGCCTTGGTCACATCCTTAATAGGCGGAGGAACAGGCTGCTTCTCCCTTTCTTTGCCTCAGAGTCAAAAGGGACGTTGTGAAGTTAATTTTTAAAGAGTGGTTTTTGCCTGATATTTTTCCAGAACAAAATCTGTTTGTTCTGTTTGCCTCAAAACAAATGAGAAAAATTCAGGTAGCTCATATAGATCATTCCATACATTGAATTTACTATGGTAAATGGGAGACATGAATGCAAGGGTGTCTCTGAAGAGCTATTTAAAAACTGAATTTCTCTTCTTTCTGTACAAGTGTCACATCCCATTTCCAGGGGAGTAACCTGAGAAGCAGCTTTTGCTATTGAGTCAGTGGTAGGGACAGACCTTCTTGATTAGTTTAACTTGTTTATTGGTTTTTAGAGAGAAATCCAATTAGATGCATGGTAGAGGAAGTGCTCTGTGCTGGGAAGACACACACAGTCTCTGTAGCCAAGGTGATTTTTTTTTTTTTTTTTTGGGTTGTTCCTCCCTCCCCTGATTTAAAATCATTGATAGCATTGCCTATGGTTTCCTCTGGGCATCACTAAATTTTTGAGTATTTGCATAGATATATTTACACACACTTTGCATGCAACATCTTTGTTTATTATATACAGTTCCTCCTTGTGGGTGTGACGTTTCGGGGCCTTGTCAGTAACCTTACTAGGGTCATCTAGCTTATGTTCCTGAGAGTACTTGCAGGTCTCTGACATCTGATTGATTTTGAGAAGCAATTGCAGTCAGGAGTTCTGGCATCTACTCCCCCAGGCCTCTCTTTACAAATTCTCAGCTGTACCCAGTCCTGTTGTTGGTGGAGCTCTGTCCCGTTATATCCCTCAGGATGCATAACCCTTATAAAGCATGGGCACTGTTGTAAGTACTGTACAAATACGCATTTGTGTTTAATCCTCAACAACCTTTTGAGGTAAGTATACTTCTTGTCACCCCTTTTTAAAGAGGGGAAGCTGAAGCACAGAGCTGCTAACTTACCAGTTCTGGGTCACATGGCTTAGATGTTTCAGAGGCCAGATTCCAAGTCAGGCAGGATGGCTCTTAACTGTGATGCTGTGTTAGGCAGCACAGAAAGTTACAGAGGACGGGAAGTAGGAAATGAAATGTACATTGAGTACTAACTTTGAAGTCATTTTACGTGTCACTTTTTTCTTTCTCGTTGAATTTAATTTTATTGTGGCATTGATTAAAACTTAATGTATTAAGCAACACCTAGAAAACCTACAAAAATAAGTGTTTTGTGATATATGTAGGAATAATACAGAAAATATTGCTTTTAGTTTTGGTGAAGAAAATCAATTTTGTATAGTTTGAAAATGAAAGTCCCTCAGTTGTGTCTAACTCTTTGTGACCCCCATAGACTATGCAGTCCATGGAATTCTCCAGGCCAGAATACTGGAGTGGGTAGCCTTTCCTTTCTCCAGGGGATATAGTTTATTTCAACCTGAATAAAGTGTGAATTTTGTTTTAAGTTCAGATACATTATTTTTGGTGGGCACAAAATAAATTCTTATGGTAAATTCTCTTTTCAAAAATATTTANCAGTCCATGGAATTCTCCAGGCCAGAATACTGGAGTGGGTAGCCTTTCCTTTCTCCAGGGGATATAGTTTATTTCAACCTGAATAAAGTGTGAATTTTGTTTTAAGTTCAGATACATTATTTTTGGTGGGCACAAAATAAATTCTTATGGTAAATTCTCTTTTCAAAAATATTTATTACCCTCACAATTGAAGATAGGTTCATTTTTATTATTTTTTCATTTTGATATATGGATTTACTACTGGGGGAGTAAAAACACCATTTTAATTGTGAAATTATTAAATATAAGATTTATCTAACTTTTTAGATATTACATGCTGTGTGGCCCCTGATATAAGTTGTTAGTGTTTGCATAATTGTTTCTGGCTAAAATATAAATGAGTATTGCAAAAAAAAAAAAAAATTCTTGATGTATAATCTTGGATGAAATAGTACTTACGAAGTTTTATGTTTTTAGAGATTCTCAGGTATTTTTTGATGTGCCAAAGTTATATATTGGGATTTTAAAAAACTATATGGAGAAGCAGTGCAGAGCCAAGTATAGTGGTAACTTGATTGCATTTGCCATAGTGGACAGAAAAAATAAATATTTTCCTTCTGGAGATTTTCAGAGGGGAGCACAGTTGGTCTTATAGTCTTTTTTAAAAAAATACAGTTCATATACCATAATATATACAGTTCACTGGTTTTTAGTGTATTCATAAGATTGTTCTACCATCAGCCACTGTCTAATGCTACAACTTTTCATCACCCCAAAAAGAAACGCTTGCCTGTGTTAGCGGTCACTTCCCTTGGCAGCCACTAGTCTACTGCGTGTCTCTGGATTGGCCTGTATTCTGGATATTTCACACAAGAACAGCACGTGGCTTTTTGTGACGAGCATCTTTCACTTAGCATGATGACCTGGACGTTCACCCACGTTGGGGCATGTCCCTCGTTCCTTCTTATTGCCAAATAATATTTCAGTGTATGGATGGACCACATTTTGTTTATTCATCCATCGGTAATGGGCGTCGGAATCATTTGCACTTTGTGGCCACTGTGACTAGTGATACTGTGAACATCCGTGTACAAGTCTCTGTGTGGATATTCAGTGCTCTCAATTATACACCCAGAGGTGCAACTGGTGCTCATCTGCTCTTCCTGAAGCATAGTCCTCCTCCTACCGAAGTGAGTAGCTGCACAATCCAGGGAAGGGACCTCCTCTCTCCCTCTCTCTTCTGTTACCATGGTACCCATCCAACTCCCATCCAGCTGCTATGCAGAACACTGCCCCCACTGGGCTGTAGCAGACAGGTACATAAGGAACACAAATCCTGGAGCCTAGTGCTTGAATCCTGGCTGTGAGGCTCATTGGTTGTGTGGCTCTGGGCAAATTACTTAACATCTCTGAGCCTCATTCTCATCATTTGTAACATGAAGATAATATCATATACCTTATAGGATTTGGAGAATATTAGCCTATTTATTTATAAATATGAAGAGCATAAAACAATGCCTGGTATGTAGTAGGTGCGATTTTCAGTGCTCACTGCTGCTGTTAAGAATCTTAAAAAAATTTTTTTTCACATAACATTACATGAGAACTGTTTCCCATCTTCCTCTAGTAGTCTTAGTAGTATTCCATTTTCTCACTGAGTTTCTTAAATGTGTTTTGGGTAAAGCAGAGGGCAGGTCTGGAGCCTTATTTTGATCGTAGGTTGCAGTTGGTGGTGACGTTGAGTTGACTTTAGCGTCAGGATGGTGGTGGCAGCTGCCACAGCTGACATTTATCAAGCTCTCTTCAGTTTGGCACAGGGTGTTCTAGGGTGTTCTCCAGCTCTGCATGGTTCCTTTGATTCCTTCCAGCAGTCTCTTGGTAGAGACGGTCATGCCCTCATTTTCCAGATGAGGAAACGGAGGCTTAGAGCACATCTGTCAGCAGCATGACTGCCAGGTTCTCCATCCAGTCCCAACCCCCCAGGACTAGTTGGTGTTTGGGTTTTTGTTTTGATTTAATTTTTGGTCCTGCTTCACAGCGTGCGGGATCTCAGTTCCCTGACCAGGGATAGAACCCGTGCCTCTTGCTGTGGAAGCAAGAGTCTTAATTACTGGACCACCAGAGAAGTCCCTGGGACTAGTCAATGATCCATAAATTCTGGTAGAAGGACCGAATGAGTTTGCCTGAAATCACTCAGCCCACAAATGACAGCTCAGCCTTTGAACCAGGCAGCCTGACCCCAATGTGATTTTTAGCTTCACCAGGTCAGCTCTCATGACACTGACCTGTCATAAAGTATGACACGGTAAACATTCTGGTCCGTGGTCTTAATCCCATAACAGGGCCTATGTGTGGGTAACCACCACAGATGACTTGTCTAAGCTCCTAAATAAACACCCGTGAAATGTGGGAAGCCTGGTCACCGAAGTGTGTTTGTAATTTGTCACTCATCAGACAATCATGTGAAATGCACAGAGTTTGGCCCACATTTTCTTGGGGTTCAGTTCAGTTGCTCAGTTGTGTCTGACTCTTAGCGACCCCATGAATCGCAGCACGCCAGGCCTCCCTGTCCATCACCATCTCCTGGAGTTCACTCAGATTCACGTCCATCGAGTCCGTGATGCCATCCAGCCCTCTCATCCTCTGTCGTCCCCTTCTTGTCCTGCCCCCAATCCCTCCCAGCATCAGTCTTTTCCAATGAGTCAACTCTTCACATGAGGTGGCCAAAGTACTGGAGTTTCAGCTTTAGCATCATTCCTTCCAAAGAAATCCCAGGGCTGATCTCCTTCAGAATGGACTGGTTGGATCTCCTTGCAGTCCAAGGGACTCTCAAGAGTCTTCTCCAACACCCCAGTTCAAAAGCATCAATTCTTCGGTGCTCAGCCTTCTTCACAGTCCAACTTTCACATCCATACATGACCACAGGAAAAACCATAGCCTTGACTAGGCGGACCTTAGTCGGCAAAGTAATGTCTCTGCTTTTGAATATACTATCTAGGTTGGTCATAACTTTTCTTCCAAGGAGTAAGCGTCTTTTAATTTCATGGCTGCAGTCACCATCTGCAGTGATTTTGGAGCCCCCAAAAATAAAGTCTGACACTGTTTCCACTGTTTCCCCATCTATTTCCCATGAAGTGATGGGACCGGATGCCATGATCTTCGTTTTCTGAATGTTGAGCTTTAAGCCAACTTTTTCGCTCTCCTCCTTCACTTTCATCAAGAGGCTTTTTAGCTCCTCCTCACTTTCTGCCATAAGGGTGGTGTCATCAGCATATCTGAGGTTATTGATATTTCTCCCGGCAATCTTGATTCCAGCTTGTGTTTCTTCCAGTCCAGCGTTTCTCATGATGTACTCTGCATATAAGTTAAATAAGCAGGGAGACAATATACAGCCTTGACGTACTCCTTTTCCTATTTGGAACCAGTCTGTTGTTCCATGTCCAGTTCTAACTGTTGCTTCCTGACCTGCATACAGATTTCTCAAGAGGCAGGTTAGGTGGTCTGGTATTCCCATCTCTTTCAGAATTTTCTACAGTTTATTGTGATCCACACAGTCAAAGGCTTTGGCATAGTCAATAAAGCAGAAATAGATGTTTTTCTGGAACTCTCTTGCTTTTTCCATGATCCAGCGGATGTTGGCAATTTGATCTCTGGTTCCTCTGCCTTTTCTAAAACCAGCTTGAACATCAGGAAGTTCACGGTTCACGTATTGCTGAAACCTGGGTTGGAGAATTTTGAGCATTACTTTACTAGCATGTGAGATGAGTGCAATTGGGGTAAGACTAGGCAAATAAAGTCTTGGTATTGGTCAAGCATTTTAGAAAATGAAAACCATGCCCTTCAGTTCAGCCCCTTTTCTTTAATCTGCTAAAAGCCCGAGTAGAGGTGGGGATAAAACATGTGGTGTGCGTTGTAGGTATTTAATGAGCAATTACAGGCTGGAGCCACTTTATCAGCCACATTGTTGCTGTTTTTTTACGGTGACAGCTTTGACCCCAGTGAGTTGCCTGTATTGGGAGCTGAACACTCAGCATTTATGCATAGTCATGTCCAACTCTTTGTGATGCCATAGACTGTAGCCCACCAGGCTCCTCTGTCCTTGGGATTTCCTAGGTAAGAATACTGAAGTGGGTTACCATTTCCTCCTCCAGAGGATCTTCCTGATGCAGAGATCCAACCTGAATTTTTTGCATCTCCTGCATTAACCAGTGGATTCTTTACACCCTGCCACCTAGGAAGCCCTGCATCCATCCCTACCCCCTACCTTTTTTGAAGCTCTTCCCTTTCATATGTGGTTACAGAAGCATTCTTTATCCTGCCTTCCTAGTCTGAGTACAGATATTTTACAAGATTAAACAATTATGATATGAAAGGAGTCCAAAAGAAATTTCAGGGCAAGAACAGAAGCTTTACTTTTGTTGACATTTAATTAGAATTGGCTCACATCTGTGCTGCTTTTCTCCATATTCTGTGTAATTCTCATGACTCACATGCCCTAAGGGTGGCCCACGGGCTTCACCACCACACACCTCCGCCCAGTTTTGCTTTGTCAACAGGTGCAGCTGGGCTGGGACTGTGTTTGCAGCCATGAGTTGGATATATTAGGTTAAGTCACATGAGAATGCCATTTTTGTCTGAAAATGTCAAAATATGTGAAAAATTGGAATGTCAGAAATCTTGTGTAACTCAGCCTAGTGCAAGGCAGTAATCGGTTGAGTAGCAGTTTTAAATAAGGAATGGTTTGAGATCAATAATCATTAAATATTAGGTAGCTAATATTTAATGCAAAAAAGCATTTCTCAGAACACTGATCTAGGTGGGAAGGTGAGACCAGCATCATCCGAGAGTTAAGCAGGGGTGCCTAGACATCTGTCGGTCATTGACAAGTGAGAGAGGCAGCACTGGGTGGATTGGAGTTCATGAAAAGATAAGGACGTGATTTCCAAAGGGAGACTTGAACTCCTGCCAAGGATGGGAAGGATGTACATGGTTGGGCAGTAATGGGCAGTGGGGTGGATGGAACAGAGGTGGGAGCTGGCGGGGGTCCCAAAGAGGTGGGTGAAGAGTCAGCCCGTTTGGTGTGTCGAAGGAGCAGAGGGTTGGAAATGAGCCCAGAGCTGCGTGGTTTCTGCCGCCAGGCTGAGTAGACAGGATGTCACATCGCCCGTGGTTTCTGCATTCAGACCATCCTGGGGTGCATCCGTCAGGTTCCCCTGTCTGCTCTTGCCCAGCTGAGTCTGTACTTGTAGGAACACAGCTTAGAAATTTATAACCAGCCGGTGGGGTTCAGAAACCACTGATGGGCTAATCTCTCAAGTGCGGATTGCAGCTTGTCGGCATTGGAGCCTCCTGGCAGCACTTGTTAGAAACGCAGATGACAGGGCTCTGCCCTAGAGCTGCTGAATCTGAACTTCTGGGAAGGGGGCTTGGCAAAGGATATGTTCAGCAAGTTTCTCAGATAGTTCCTGGTGCACTGGAATGTGAGAGCCATCACAGTCCTCTGGGGAAGGCATAGCCCTTAGGTTGTGCCTGGGCCATTAGGGCATAACCCTTGGGTGTATGCTTTTCGTTACTATACATCTGAGGTACCTGGAAAAACTGTTTTGATTAGAGCCACACGTGGGCTGGTTCCAGAAACTAGGCTGGACCAGTAAGCAAGGAATTCAAAAGTCACCGTAAGTAAGAGTCAGCCTGGACGTCTAGCTGGTGGGCAAGGGTGCCAAGGCCAGGGAGAGAGAAGTGGGTCAGGGAGGAGAGGTGGATTAGCAGGGACGTTGTAGTGGACACTTCGCAGTTTTCCCTCAGCAGCCCCTGGTCTCCTTCCCATTGGGTCCAGGTTGGTGGGTCTACAACCTGTTACCCTGCTCCCCCAGCCAAGCACAGGTATGACCCAAGCTGGGCCGACAGACACTCTCTCTTGGGATGTGAATGTCCAGCAGAGGGATAGGTGCTGATTCCAGCTGTGGGTACGGCCCTTCCATCCAGGCCTTCTTGCTGTGGAACTGTGTGGCTCTTCTTCACTGGCCTCTGGAGCCGCCTTGGTTTTTGACCGTCTCCAAGTCCCTGTTTCTGGCCTGCAGTCAATTCCATGAGCTCCTGGTGGCTCTTCAGTGAAGGCCCTGTCGCTGAGTTGGCTGGAGTGGATTTCTGTCGCACCAGAGAACCTGAAGTATCCGAGCTGGCGCTGGTGACCTCCCCTGGGGCTGCAGCAGGAGGGCAGGACAGCGCCAGACCTGGAGAGGCTGCAGGAACGGCTCCAGAGACACCTTCTCTTGTGTGGGGAAGAGCTTGAACTAAGATTTGGAAGAAGACTGAGAAAGAATCCAGGCCAGCTGGAAGCCAGAAGGACCGATGTGGAAAGCGAGGGCTCAGCACTGTCAGATGAGAACTGGACATGGCCAGAGAGAGAGAGAAGTGAGAGCTCTGCTCTGCTGGGTTCATCCATTGTTATATCTTTCTGTTTTGCTTTTTAAAAATTCTTTACTAAAGCTCCTTTTGACTATTTTAGATGATCTTAGGGGAATGAAGAGTGGAGAGAGACGGGAGGTTTTGTCCATTCTGAGGCCAACAGGGCTAGAGGGCTGGGTTGTGCAGGGAACCCAGTGGGGGATTTCAGACATAATGAGAGCAGAGCTGTAGATTTGTCTAGTGGAGCGGTGGTTGGTCAGTCGTGTCCCACTCTTTGCAGCCTCATGGACTGTAGCCCACCAGGTTCCTCTGTCCATGGAATTTTCCAGGCAAGAGTACTAGAGTGGGTTGGCATTTCCTTCTCCAGGGGACCTTCCTAACCTGGGGACCGAACCCACATCTCTTTACCACTCGCACCACCTGGAAAGCCTGGAGCAATAGTACATGGTCTGGATTGAGTGGGAAGGAACAGGACAGAAAGGAAGTAGAATATGAGAGCTGATTTTGAGATGTCCTTCTTTGACAAGGCTGAGAGATGCCTAAGTTTGTCCCTTCCTCCCAGCCTGGTAGCATGAAGCAGGCAGTTTACAGCTTCTAGAAGACAGTTCCACTTCTCCTTGTGGTCCCATGGTCAGAAGCAATCTCAAGGACAGTGCTTGACTGAGTGTCTTATTTTTTTAAGCTGTGCCAGCTCTTGACTGTGGGAGGTGGGATCTTGGTTGCAGCATGTGAGATCTAGTTTTCTGACCAGGGATGGAACCCAGGCTCCCTGCACTGTGAGTACAGAGTCTTAGCCAGTAGACCACCAGGGAGGTCCCTGGTGAGTGTCTTTGAATTCTTACTCAGCATTGCACTGTGTAGGCGCCATCACCCAGGTCAGAGGCTTCATCTGAGTTCTTAAACCTCACTTCCCTATGCAGTGACCTTGTTGGGAAAGCCTTGTCACTCACTGTGAGTGACGTAGGACGCCTCACCGTTTTCTCTTCAGAACAGCAGACTCCCAAGTTAAAAAAAAAAAAAAAAAAACGAGATGCTATTATACCACTGAATTAAAGCTGGGCAACTTGACATGTCTTAATATATATCCCACTCTATTAGTTACACCCCAAAAGTGCAAACATAGTCAAGCAAATTACCACATTCTGGAAAACAGCTGGACACAGCTGGTACCCAGCAGTTTCTGCTCATGGTGAATTAAAGAGCAGTGATCAGCCAGTCTTTCTCTAAAAGGCTGGCAGTGAGGATTTGAGCCTTTGCAGTCCATGGGGGAATGGTCTCTTTGGCAGTGACCGAGCTGTGCCACTGTTGGGGAGAGGCAGGGGGAAGAAGCCCGAGACAAGACATTAGCAGGTCTATGTTTTATGCATCCCTGTAAAACATTGCTTATGGACACTGACGTTTGAATTTCCTATAATTATCTTGTGTCATGAAGTAACACACAGAAACCATCTTTGCCTCCCAGGCCACTCAGAAGTACGCACTGGCTGGACTTGGCCTGCCACTTTGCCTGCCTCCTGCCCTGAGCAGCGCTGCCCAGTAGAGCTTGCAGTGTGATGGAATGTTCATGTCTACATCTCCACTGAATAGTTGCTAGTGTGGCAACTAGTCACATGTGGCTCTTGAGCCCTTGAAATACAGTGCGACTGAGGAAATGAGTCTTTATTATTATGCATTAAAATTTTTAGTTATTTTTGAAAGTATTTACTTATTTGGCGGTGCTGGGTCTTCATTGCTGCTCAGGCTTTTCTCTAGTTGTGGCGAGCTGGGACTGCTCTGGCTGTGGTGTATGGATTTCTCGGTGCTGGGGGCTCCTCTTGTTGCGGAGCACGGGCTGTAAGGCACGCAGGCTTCAGCAGCTCTAGAGCACAGACTCAGTAGCTGTGGCTCCTGGGCTTAGTTGCTCTGAGGCATGTGAGATCTTCCTGGCTCAGAGATCGAACCAGCGTCTCCTGCACTCGCAGGTCGATTCTTATCCACTGAGCTACCAGGAAAACCCAATATTATGCACTTTTAATATGAATTTCAGTTCAATTTTAAGCAGCCCCACGTGGCTGGCTTGAGCCTTGTTCACACAGCAGAGCACTGGAATTCCAGTGTGTTCACACAATGGGAAGTCATTACAGCGACAGCCAGTGTTTGTGGAGGGCTTTCTTTATGCTGGGCAATGTTTTAAACACGTTTTAACTCACTGGCTTCTAACTGTGTATGCTAGTGAGAGTGAATGAACTCTGTAACTGCAGATGCTAGCAAAAATTAATACATCTCAGATGCACACGGGAGAAGGCAGTGGCACCCCACTCCAGTACTTTTGCCTGGAAAATCCCATGGATGGAGGAGCCTGGTAGATGGAATGTGAAGTCAAGTGGGCCTTAGAAAGCATCACTATGAACAAAGCTAGTGGAGGTGATGGAATTCCAGTTGAGCTGTTTCAAATCCTGAAAGATGATGCTGTGAAAGTGCTGCACTCAATATGCCAGCAAATTTGGAAAACTCAGCAGTGGCCACAGGACTGGAAAAGGTCCGTTTTCATTCCAGTTCCAAAGAAAGGCAATGCGAAAGAATGCTCCAACTACTGCACAATTGCACTCATCTAACATGCTAGTACAGAGAAGGCAATGGCACCCCACTCCAGTACTTTTGCCTGGAAAATCCCATGGATGGAAGACCTGGTAGGCTGCAGTCCATGGGGTCGCTGAGAGTTGGACACGACTCAGTGACTTCACTTTTACTTTTCACTTTCATGCATTGGAGAAGGAAATGGTAACCCACTCCAGTGTTCTTGCCTGGAGAATCCCAGGGACGGCGGAGCCTGGTGGGCTGCCGTCTATGGGGTCGCACAGAGTCGGACACAACTGAAGCCACTTAGCAGCAGCAGCAGCAACATGCTAGTAAGGTAATGCTCAAAATTCTCCAAGCCAGGCTTCAGCAATACGTGAACCCTGAACTTCCAGATGTTCAAGCTGGTTTTAGAAAAGGCAGAGGAACCAGAGATCAAATTGCCAACATCCACTGGATCATGGAAAAAGCAAGAGAGTTCCAGAAAAACATCTATTTCTGCTTTATCAATGACCTAAGATACGCAAATGATACCACTCTAATGGCAAAAAGTGAAGAAGAACTAAAGAGCCTCTTGATGAAAGTGAAAGAGGAGAGTTAAAAAGCTGGCTTAAAACGCAACATTCCAAAAAAATGAAGATCATGACATGTAGTCCCATCACTTCATGGCAAATACATGAGGAGAAAGTGGAAACAGTAGCAGATTTTATTTTCCTGGACTCCTAAATCACTGTGAATGGTGACTGGAGCCACGAAATTAAGACTCTTGCTCCTTGGAAGAAAAGCTATGACAAACTTAGTGTATTAAAAAGGAGGGACATAACTTTGCCAACAAATCTGCATAGTCAAAGCTATGGTTTTTCCAGTAGTCATATATGGATTTGAGAGTTGGACCATGAAGAAGGCCAAGGGCTGAAGAACTGATGCTTTTTGAATTGTGGCTCTAGAGACAACTCCCTGGAGTCGCTTGGACAGCAGGGAGATCAAACCAGTGGAATCCTAAAGGAAATCAGTCCTGAATATTCACTGGAAGGACTGATGCTGAAGCTGAAGCTCCAATACTTTGGCCATTTAATGCCAAGGGCTGACTTGTTGTAAAAGACCCTGATACTGGTGAAAATGTTAACCTCAGATTAGAACTTGACCCCATGTGCTGGGGCTCAAACCCAGCCAAAACTCTGCTTGGGACTTGAACCCACAATCTTTTAATTAGAATCATTCACCTGGTATCTGGACATACTGAGGCTCAGGATCTTTGTGTCTCATTGCAGAAAGAATTCAGTGAGAAACAAAGTGTGAGTGAGAAGGGGATTTTATTCAGGGAAAAACACACTCCACAGACAGAGTGTCAGCCATCACAGAGGGTGAATGCTGCCTTGAAATGTGGTGTGGTTAGCTATTATGGGCTGGGTAATTTCATAGGCTAATGAGTTGGTGGGTTATTCCAACTATTTGGGGGAAGGGGCAGGGATTCCCAGGGGTTGGGCCAGTGTCCACTGTTCGGTCTTTGATGGTTGACCTTGGAACTGCCATGGCGCCTCTGGGTGTGTCATTTAGTTTGCTGATGTGTTACAGTGAGCTTGTTCTGAGGATCAAGGTCTAGGCAAGTTGACTTGTCTGCCATTTTGGACCCATTTGGTTCTAATCAATTTATGTTGTGCCTTGGACTTTGTCATTCTTTCAAAGGTTGTGCCCTGCCCCCTTCCCTCCTGTTTCACTGGGAGAGGTTGAGGGCGGGAGGAGAAGGGGATGAGAAAGGTTGAGATGGTTGGATGGCATCACTGACTCAATGGACATGAGTTTGAGCAAGCTCTGGGATAGTGAAGGACAGGGAAGCCTGGCGTGCTGCAGTCCATGGGGATGCAAAGAGTCAGACACGACTTAATGGCTGGACAACAACAACAGCCAGTGATTAGGACTCCACATTGCTTTCACTGCCCAAGGCCTGGTTTTGATCCCTGCTGGGGGAACTGAGATCCCACAAGCTGTGCAGCTCTGCCAAAAAATAAATTAAAAAAACGAAGCTACCCACTTCACTCTGAGGTCCATGTTGGTTGCATCTCTAAAGTTTTGATATGTAGTTTTCTTGTCATTATGATTTATACTTGGCTTTAAAACTTATTTAGAAATTATGCTTATTATATTTCCAAACAGATGTGTTTTGTTTCTGCTGCTTTTATATGATTGCTATTGATTTCTAATTTTGTGCCATTCTGTCAGTGATTTTTTTGGTGATTGTTGAGACTTTCTTTGTGATAAACTGTGAAAAATAGTCTGGGTGTGCTCAAAAGCATGTATTTTCTCTAATAAATCAGTTTAAGATTCTGATTGTGTTGTTCAAATTTTCTACTAATTTTTTGTCCAGGTACCAATCAATTATTGAAAGGTTGTGTTAAAATTCTCACTGTAATGGTGCATTTGGCAATTTTGTTAATTTTTTTCTTTACAAATTTGACATTGTGTTCAGTGCATATGAATTCAGAATTTTGGTATCATTATGATACATTATTCCTCTTATTTTCCTCTTACACCTTACTGTTCTGATCATTTTTTTCCTAATCACATTTTTAAAAATTATGAAATATATCACAATACATAAAATTGTATAAAACATACACATATTATAATAAGGTATATATGTAATAAAGAATAATAAGGAATAAAATCTAATCACTTTATGGAAGAACAAGAACAGAACCTTAAAAACTCTTCTGTGGGGCTTCCTTGGTGGCTCAGTGGTGAAGAATTCACCTGCTGATGCAGAAGACACGGGTTCAATCCCTGGTCCAGGAAGATCCCACATGCCTCAGAACAACTAAGCCCACGTGCCAGAACTATTGAACCAGTGCCCTGCAGCATGAGAAGTCACCACAGTGAGAAGTCTAGAGAGTAGCCCCTGCTCAGCAAAACTAGAGAAAAGTTCCACACAGCAACACAGAGCCAGCGCAGCCAAAGATAAAAAATAAATAAATAAAATTATTTAAAAAAAAAAAAAAAAAACTCTTCTGTGCCCTGCACCACCCCCCATCCTTCTTTCTCCCTTTGTACAGAAGTAACGAGTATCCTGACTTTGTGAGGATAATTCTTTTTTTTTTTTTCCTCTAGAGTTTTACCATCTATGTATGCATCTCACTGAATTTAATCTTTTTCTGAACTTTATACAAGTAGCATCATACTATATGAAAACAGGCAGAGTACATATACAGAAGTCTTCTGGCACTTGTTTCTTCACTGTGTTAATGAGATTCCTGCATGTTGATGACTACAGTTGCAGTGCATTCACTAACATGCCCATATAATATTCTTTTGTATAATTCATTGTCATCTGTCCACCCAAATTACCTTTCATGGAGATTTGGATTGTTTCCATTTTTCTGCTATTACCAACAATTGCTTCTATGAACATTATTTTAAGTACCCCCTAATATTATGTACAAAAATTACTTCAGAAGAATTTTATTTGGTAGTACCTTAGTGGGTATAGGATATGAAGGTGAGCCTGAATCTTATTTTAGCATAATATCCACTTTATTTGTCTATGCCAATTGGTTTCCAAAACTGTACTCCACGTACCGTGTATTAGAGTTCCCAGCATTTCATATCCTGGCTGATACTTGGTATTGACACACTATTAATTTTTAAAATAATTTATTGGGTGTTTATTGGGTGTATATCATTGTGAATTTAATTGACATTTCACTGATTCCTAACAGTTGATCATATTTCAAGTTTTTATTGACTAATATGAAACTTATGTAAACTAATATACTTAATTGACATGCTAAAGTCAAACTTCAGGATGAAATTAAGTGTTATTTATTTTAATGTTAAACCAATTTTGTATTCCTGAAATGAACCCAATTTGGTCATTATGTATTATCCTTGACTATCCTCTTTATATCTTGCTTGATTCAGTTTACTAATTTGTGTATGTTTGTGCTATTTTTTAAATTGAATATGATTCAAATATAACCTTATATGAGTTTCAGGTGTACAATATAATAATTTTATATTTGTATATATTGTAAAATGATCACCACAATAAGTCTAGTTAATACCTATTACTCTACATAACTACAAAACTTTTCATTGTGGTGAGAACTTTTAATATTTACTCTTCAAATTTGCAATACAAGAGCCTCTTCATGAAAGTGAATGAGGAGAGTGAAAAAGTTGGCTTAAAACTCAACATTCAGAAAACTAAGATCCAGTCCCATCACTTCATGGCAAATAGATGGGGAAACAATGGAAACAGTGAGAGACTTTGTTTTGGGGGGCTCCAAAATCACTGCAGATGGTGACTGCAGCCATGAAATTAAAAGACGCTTGCTCCTTGAAAGAAAAGCTATGACCAATCTAGATAGCATATTAAAAAGCAGAGACATTACTTTGCCAACAAAGGTCCATCTAGTCAAAGCTATGATTTTTCCAGTAGTCATGTATGGATGTGGGAGTTGGATCATAAAGAGAGCAGATCACTGAAGAATTGATGCTTTTGAACTGTGGTGTTGGAGAAGACTCTTCAGAGTCCCTTGGACTGCAAGGAGATCCAACCAATCTATCCTAAAGGAAATCAATTCTGAATATTCATTGGAAGGACTGATGCTGAAGCTGAAACTCCAATACTTTGGCCACCTGATGCAAAGAACCAACTCATCAGAAAAGACCCTGATGGTGGGAAAGATTGAAGGCAGGAGGAGAAGGGGACGACAGAGGATGAGATGATTGGATGGCATCACTGATGCAATGGACATGAGTTTGAGTAGGCTCCAGGAGTTGGTGATGGACAGGGAAGTCTGGCATGCTGCAGTCCATGGGGTCGCAAAGAGTTGAACATGACTGAGTGACTGAATTGAACTGATTATTAACTATAGTCACCATGCTGTACATTATATCCCCATGATTTATTTATTTTATAACTGGAAGTTTATATCTTTTGACCCCCTTCACCTATTTTGCCTATCTCTCATCTCCCACCTCTGGTAACCACCCATCTGTTCTCTGTATCTATGAACTCAGTTGTTGTGTTTAGTTTTTAGATTCCAGGTATTAGTGAGATGTTACAGTATTTGTCTTTCTCTGTCTGACTTATTTTGGGCTTCCCTGTTGGCTCAGAAAGTAAAGAATCCATCTGCCAATGCAGGAAACCCAGTTTTATCCCTGGATTGGAAAGATCCCCTGGAGACGGGAATGGCTACCCACTTCAGTATTTTTGCCTGGAAAATCCCACAGACAGAGGAGCCTGGTAGGCTACAGTCCATGGAGTCGCAAAGAGTCAGACATGACTTAACACTTTCACTTTTCACAATGTATTCAAGTTTTTATTGACTGTGTAGTCACAAGTGGCAAGATTTCATTCTCTTTTATAGCTGAATGATATTCCATTGTGTATGTGTGTATATATATATATACACACACACATACATATATGTGTATATATATATACACACACATACATATATGTGTATATATATATATATATATACACCACATTTTCTTTATCCATTCATCCATTGATGAACAACTTAGGTTGTTTTCGTCTCTCACTATTGTAAATAATACTGCAATGAACATTAGCATGAATATATTTTGGAGTTAATGCTTTCATTTTCTTCTGATAGATAAACAGAAGTGAAATTGATAGNATATACACCACATTTTCTTTATCCATTCATCCATTGATGAACAACTTAGGTTGTTTTCATCTCTCACTATTGTAAATAATACTGCAATGAACATTAGGATGAATATATTTTGGAGTTAATGCTTTCATTTTCTTCTGATAGATAAATAGAAGTGAAATTGATAGACCATATTGTTTCTGTTCAGTCGCTCAGTCGTGTCTGACTCTTTGCCACCCCATGGACTGCAGCATGCCCGGCTTCCTTGCCTTTAACCATCCTGGATGGACCATATGCTGGTTCTATTTTTAGATTTTTTAGAATCTTCCATATTGTTTTCCATAGTAACTGCAAACTTTATGGTCCTGCCAATAGTGCAGAAGAGTTCCCTTTTCTCCACATCCTCTTCTTCCTGTTCAACATTTGTTATTTCTTGGCTGCATGGCATGCAGAATCTTAGTCCCCCAACCAGGGATGAACCTGTGCCTCCTGCAATGAAAGTCCAGAGCCTTAACCACTGGACTGCCAGGGAAGTCCCACTGTCTTTTTGATAATAACCATTCTAGAGGTGTGAGGTGATATCTCTCTGTGGTTTAGATTGCATTTCCCTGATGATTACTGATGCTGTGCACCTGACTTTCATGTGCTGCTTATCATGTCTTCTTTGTAAATATATGTATTCAGATCTTCTGCACATTTTACAATCAGAAGGTAGTTTTTTTGCTATTGAGTTATATGAGTTCTTTATAGATATTGACTATTAACCATCTATCAAGTATTGTTTGCAAATATCTTCTCGCATTCAATATGTTGCATTTTCATTTTGTTGATGTGAAATTCCCTTTGCCGTGTGATAGTTTTTTAGTTTGATGTTTTCCCACTTGTTTGTTTTACTTTTATTGCCTTGGTTTGGTGTCAAATCCAAAAACTCATCTCCAGGACCAATGGCAAGGAGACTACAACTTATGTTTTCTAGTTTGTTAATTGTTTAACACACTGATCTTGAGAGATAATGACTTGTGGTTTTTTCCTCCTAGTTCTTTTCCCATTTTTCTCATGTTTTGGTAACAAGGGCATACTAGTCTCAAAAAATATCAAAATGTTCTCTCTTTTTCTTCTTACTCAAAGGAGTATGTAAGATTGTAATAGTCTTTTATTCAATTTTTTTCTTAATAGAATTCACTTGTAAAACCATCTTGGCTTAAATTTTCTTTGTAGAAAGATTTTAGACTAAGATTCATTTTCTTTAGTAGTTTTAGGACTATTTAAAGCTTTCAATCTCTGATTGGATCAGTTTTAGCAAGTTACATTTTTTAGAAATCTAGTTTATGTGATTTTTCATATTTATTATCATCAAAGTGTTCGTGATATACTTCTATGGTCTTTCTAATCTCTGTAGCATCTGTAATTTGGTTCCTCTTTTAATTTTTCATGGATTATTTTTTCCTCATTCTTGTTATTTGTCAGTCTCTCCAGAAGTTGTTTAGTTTTGTTAGTTTTTTCAAAGAACCCATTTTGGCTCTGTTGAGCTTCTGTATTATATTCTCTATTTTATTAATTTTTACTCACTTTATTTTCCTTCTGCTTTGGGGGGCTTAATTTGCTGTTCATTTTTTCAACTTCTTTTTTAAAATTTTGAGATATTTTTGTCTTACAACATTATATTAGTTTCAAGTGTCCAACATAATGATTTGTATACATTGCAAAATGATAAGCCTGGTTAACATCCATAACCACACATAGTTACAATTTTTTTCTTGTGATTAGAACTTGTAGGATCCACTCTCTTCACAACTTTCAAATATATAATGCAGCATTATTAACTATATTCATCGTGCATAACCCCAGCACTTAAACCGTGTTCATGGATCAGAAGAATCAATATAGTGAAAATGAGTATATTACCCAAAGCAATTCAATCAATCCCTATCAAGCTAGAACTGTACATGGAACAACAGACTGGTTCCAAGTAGAAAAAGGAGTATGTCAATGCTGTATGTTGTCACCCTGATTATTCAACTTATACTCAGAGTACATGAGAAATGCTGGGCTGGAAGAAGCACAAGTTGGAATCCAGATTGCTAGGAGAAATATCAATAACCTCAGATATGCAGATGATACCACCTTTATGGCAGAAAGTGAAGANCCTGGTGGGCTGCCGTCTATGGGGTCACACAGAGTCGGACACGACGGAAGCGACTTAGCAGCAGCAGCAACAGCAGCAGCAGATGCACACGGCTGGAAAAGGTGGAGTGAAAAATCAAGTCACAAGAACTGCACGTCACAAACACAATGAAACAATACTGTTCAGGGATATACATTAAAAAAAAAAAAAAAAAAAGGGGCAGGAAATTGAGGCTGGGTAACCTTTTGGTTTCCCTGGCGAGGCCACGCCAAGTCTGGGGCAAGGTACCCCTGACCTTCTCATTTGTGCTCTGTAGTGGGTCGTAGGGGGAGGTGAGCAGGATTTATACTGATTCGGAAGAACAGGTGTTTCAGGAAGTGAAAACCATGATCACGGCAGCATCGCTAGTTAGTACCGAATCTGGCTTCAGTTCACGTTTAAGCAGATGTTCCAGGAGAAGAGGTCTCTGTATGGATACGGGTTGCCTTGGTTGGGTACCTTAGATGAGAAAACATGGTTATTTATTCAGGCCAAGAACAAAGAGGTTGAAATAAAACCCTTCCTCCCACTGTTTCCTAAAGTCCAATGATGAGTTGAACGTTACAGTATTCAGCCACCAAGAACTTAGTTTCAAAATGAATATCTGAAAACTAGAAAACAGCAAGTAGACTGACTTAGACACTGTTATCATCCAAGTATTCCTGAAAAGAGAGATCCCCATGACACCTGTGGCTGTGAGGAAGCTTTACAGCAGGATTTCATCCCTAGGCTAGTGTCATCTGTGGTAAGTGCGATACAAAGAGACATTTTGTTCTTGAAGGTTCAGTTTTGCTCCAGCAATTTTAGCCACTGGCTACTGGGTGTATTGTTAAATGATGTCAAGCTTTTCTATGTAATATGTGCATCTTTGACTTTTTTTTTTTTTTTCTTATTGTTTCGAGTTCGTTCTTTCCTGTATTACTGACATGGGTTTATCTTTTCTCCCTTTAGAGAGTTTTGAGGTGACAGTCACCAAAGAAGGTGATAAAGGGTTCTTTCTATCCCTCTTATGAACATTAACCCACTAACTATGTTTATGAAATTGGGAATCAGCCCTCAAACAGAAGAAACTGTCATGCTCTTTTCCCCTATTTATTCTCCTACTTTGTTTCTATTTTTTAAGTCTATTGATGGAAATTGTATGTAACCAAACCCTTGGTTAGAAATATCTGGAAATCAGACATCCATTTGAACTATATGGATAATCTTATTGTTTTTTAAAAAAATTGGATCTGAGAGATTCACTATGTAACCATTTTCTGCTTGTTGTAATTTTGGAAGTTTTGTTTTTACGTGAAATATATTCTACACGCATCAGAATGTTTATATGTGTTCTCCCCCCCCGGGCCAGAATGGAGACCTACACTTTAACTCCCAATGAAGCTCATAAATGAACTTGGATGCACTTCCATTCCCAGGCAGGCTTCTTCTTCAGGTCTGATAGGATAAAGTCCAAAACCAAGGGCAGTCTAGCACATCCCTCCCCGGAATGGAGACTGTATCTCAGTCGTAGCTGATAGCTGTTGAAATGGATGCCTGAAAAGTTGGTATTTCTACCGTTTTCTCACTTAGTAGTTTGTTTTGATTCCCTAATTTTAGCCAGGCTCATTGCACAGGAAGACTTGTTTCTTATATTTTTGTTTTTTTTTTTTTTTTTTGGNTCCCTGCATTTCGAGTGCAGAGTCTTAGCCACTGTGCTGCCAAGGAAGTCCCACGACTTCCAGTTTTAAAACACAAGGCAGAGGATAGTTTCTGATTGTTCCCATTGAGATTGTCAGCTCTTTGAGGGCAGGAATCTTGTGTGTTTACCCTTGTGTATGGCTCCCAGCAAGTGTCCGATACTTGTTAGATGTTGAATAAATGAATGAGTAATTTTATTCTACCAGGTACTCTAGTAAAAATACTAGGGCCTTCCATTGAAAATTCTACAAGCCCACTTTTCCTGGAGGAAGATATTCTTTTGTTATGTTTATATAGATGTATTTTATTTTTCCATAAATTTTAAGGATATGAAATGCATTTGAGCTGGTAAAAGAAAGCTTACTTCTGCCCCCAATCCTGGGTGTGTTCACATGTTTCCTACCAGTTGAGAACTGCTGGTGTCACAGAGACGATTGGACAAGACCTAGATTTAGTCTTTTTCTAGGATCTTTTCTCCACCGTTTACTAGTCCCCCAGCATTAGGCAAATTTAATTTTTCCAAGTATCAGTTTCTGCTTACTGTGTTGGTTAAGGAAAGAAGCTCCAGGGGTGGGGTGATATACCCCATTATGAGGGTCGGGATGGATGGGCGCCATGGGGGTGGGGAGGGTCTTGGTGAATAGCTGGAATGCTACATGCCAGTGAATCATGCCTCACCCATTTTACGAAGTGTGATGTTACTATTTTCCTTGACAAAGGCCTTGTTTCAGTCAGGGACCTTGTCTGATTCAGAAACATACCCTGGTCAGTAGCACTTGAAACTGATGGTTTTCAGTAGCTTGGTCTGATGATGCCTTAGTTTTCTTGTGCCCACACTGGGGAGATGGAATGTGGTTGATCAGGGAGGGCAAGTTGAAGTCCTCCATGGACTCGACTGAGCGACTTCACTTTCACTTTTCACTTTCATGCATTGAAGAAGGAAATGGCAACCCACTCCAGTGTTCTTGCCTGGAGAATCCCAGGGACGGCGGAGCCCAATGGGCTGCCGTCTGTGGGGTTGCACAGAGTTGGACGTGACTGAAGTGACTTAGCAGCAGCAGCAGTGGATAATATCCCAGCAGTGGTTTACTGATGCTCTCTATTCCTTAGAAGCAGGATAAAACTTGTTTTATGCTCATAATTTCCCATTTTCTATGTCTACTTTTTACCTCTACTTCCTAATTTTTTTTTCCCCAGATTTTGTAACAAAATATTTTTAACTTTCTGGGTTGAGCACAAACAGATACCTGGTATATAGTTACCTCCCTTGTGCGTTCCCTGCCCTACATTGTCAAGAAAATCCCAAGTCTCTCTGTTTTGTTTTTTTTTGACTGCTCCATGCAGTGTACGGGATGCTGCCTGCTTTGGAAGCACAGAGTCTTAACCACTGAACCACCAGGGAAATCTCCCAAGTCTCTTATTTACTAGCTGCCTTACTCGGTAGGACTTTGTAGCATCAACCCAAATTCCTGTTTTAACTTTCTGTTGTCTCCATGCTAAATTAAAAACAGTGAGCAGTTTAATTTTCATCTCCATCATAGAGTTTAATAAAACAGGATATCGGAAAAAAAGGAAATTTAACCATAGGGCAGAAGTTTATTCTTCGGGTAAAAATACAAAAAAGCAAAACTGACAGCTTTTTTCCTCCCCGTTCTTCCAGAGCAGCTGTCCACATTCAGGTGAACGACGTCAACGAATATGCGCCCGTGTTCAAGGAGAAGTCCTACAAAGCCACAGTGGTGGAGGGGAGGCAATATGACAGCATCCTGAGGGTGGAGGCGGTGGACGCAGACTGCTCCCCCCAGTTCAGCCAAATCTGCAACTATGAGATCGTCACCCCAGACGTGCCATTCTCTGTCGACAAAGATGGTGAGAACCCATAAGCGAGCGCATTCCTCCCCGAGCGGGAGATGGGGCAGGCAGCCCCCTCTACACCAGTTGGCTGCAAACCCAGCCTTTGTCTGCACTTCAGTGAAACTCACAGTCAGTCCATTCAGGCTGCTCTCAGCAAACACCATAAACACAAAATGACAGACACTTACTTCTGACAGTTCTGGAGGCTGGGAAGTCCAAGACAGAGTGCTCAGTAATTCAGTGTTGGTGAGGACCTGCTTCTTGCAGGGAGAAAGCTCTAGTCTCTTTCCCTTTAAGGACACTGATCCCATCTCGAGGGCTCCCCCCTGGTGAGCTCACCTAAAGCTCATCACCTCCCAAAGGCCCCACCTCCTGACACATTACCATGAGAGCCACAGCTTCAAGGGTAAGAATTGGGAGGACACACACAGTCAGTCCATAGCAAGACCTAACTTGGTGTGTCTGTTTCACACTTAAGGTTTTTTAAAATTGAAGTATAGTTGATTTACAGTGTTGTGTTAGTTTCAGGTGTACAGCACAGTGACTCAGTTGTGTGTGTGTGTGCGGAGGGCGGGGGGGTGGTGGTGGTCCATGCCGAGTGGCTTGTGGGATCTTAGTTGCCTGAGCAGGAACTCCTGCTCCCTGCAGGAAAGCTCGGAGTCCTAACCTCTGGAACACCAGAGAATTCCCTACCTCATTGTAGTTTTGATTTACATTTCTCTAATAGTTAGCCTTGTTGAGTATCTTTTCATACAGGTGCCTTTTGGCCATCTGTATGTCTTTGGAGAAATATCTGTTTAAATTATGTTTAAATTTTTACTCTGTCCCCTGAAAGCCTGTTTTCTGACACCAAAGTTTTGTGTTCTCTTTTAGGATGATCCTTTTTCTCCTTTGCCACCAAAATCTAGTAAAAATCCACTGCCTAAGATGTTTTTATTTTATCATCTCCCTACCTTTCAGCCAGCTTGCATCTGAACAAGACTGCTTCTCAATCTGCCTCATTTTCTATTCTCCATCAGATTGTAATCTTCTGCCTTATCTTGAAAATGAAGTTGATAGCTTACTGCCAGCCCCACCTCCATCCTTAGTAATTGAACAGTATTAACTTAGTCTGGAGCTCAGCTTCCTTATTCGGTTATGGCTTCTTGATGATGCTGTGGTGTCTCCATTGTTAACCCACAGTCCAGAATCTTCGATGAAATGAAGGACATGATGCAAGCACTTTGCAGATATCTGCACTCATATTCAGAAAGCAGGCTTCTCTCCTGCTTGGCGAGGGTAGGAAGTCTCTCTAACAAAGTAAATCTTTTAGCAAAAAGTATTTAATGTAGCTCCATCTCATATTTAATATTTGAAATATTTGGATTATTTTGTCTATGCTTTTACACATTATCTTGTTTAGTTGTTTAGTCACTAAGTCGTGTCTGACTCTGTGACCCCGTGGACTGTAGCCTGCCAGGCTCCTCTGTCTGTGGGATTTCCCAGGCAGTAATACTGGAGTGGGTTGCCATTCCCTTCTCCAGGGCATCTTCTCCACCCAGGGACCGAGCCCTGTCTCCTTTACCACTGAGCCACCAGGGAAGCCCTTAGATATTAAATCTTAAATATAAAGTCAAATACAGCTATAAGAATAAATGGAGGCTGCATTCTGTAGACTCATTCTTCTGCTTAAACAATCTTTCAAGGTGGATTTGGTGTGTGTTCAAGCTCAGGAAAGCCAAACTGAGTGTTAATTATCTGAAGCATCAGTTTATTTCTGTGTTAGTACTTCCAGGGCTGAAAGCACGTGCATTTTGTGTTTCAGCATAGGACGACAGAAGTAAAACACAACACGGGTTTGAAAATAATCTGGAAAAAAATGTATATATACATGAATCACTTTGCTGTACACCTGAAACTGCCACAGTATTGTACATCAATTGTACTTCAATTAAAAAACATCAGGAGGAGGGAAACAGAATGGGTTTGGGTTCTCACTGTTGTTTTTCCCTTCGGAAGGTTACATAAAAAACACAGAGAAGCTGAACTATGGTAAAGAGCACCAGTACAAGCTGACTGTCACGGCCTACGACTGCGGGAAGAAAAGAGCGGCAGAAGACGTTTTGGTGAAGATCAGCATCAAGCCCACCTGCACCCCTGGGTGGCAAGGTGAGCCTCCCTCTCTGTGCTGCTCTCACACCTGCTGCGAAAGTCTGTCCACCATGGAGGCCTAACAGGAGTGTTCCTCCTCTCCCCTCCACCCCACCCTCCCTGTGGGCCCACGCAGGATGGAACAGCAGGGTGGAATACGAGCCTGGCACTGGCGCTCTGACACTCTTTCCGAATGTCCACCTGGAAACGTGTGANTCTCCTTTACCACTGAGCCACCAGGGAAGCCCCTAGATATTAAATCTTAAATATAAAGTCAAATACAGCTATAAGAATAAATGGAGGCTGCATTCTGTAGACTCATTCTTCTGCTTAAACAATCTTTCAAGGTGGATTTGGTGTGTGTTCAAGCTCAGGAAAGCCAAACTGAGTGTTAATTATCTGAAGCATCAGTTTATTTCTGTGTTAGTACTTCCAGGGCTGAAAGCACGTGCATTTTGTGTTTCAGCATAGGACGACAGAAGTAAAACACAACACGGGTTTGAAAATAATCTGGAAAAAAATGTATATATACATGAATCACTTTGCTGTACACCTGAAACTGCCACAGTACTGTACATCAATTGTACTTCAATTAAAAAACATCAGGAGGAGGGAAACAGAATGGGTTTGGGTTCTCACTGTTGTTTTTCCCTTCGGAAGGTTACATAAAAAACACAGAGAAGCTGAACTATGGTAAAGAGCACCAGTACAAGCTGACTGTCACGGCCTACGACTGCGGGAAGAAAAGAGCGGCAGAAGACGTTTTGGTGAAGATCAGCATCAAGCCCACCTGCACCCCTGGGTGGCAAGGTGAGCCTCCCTCTCTGTGCTGCTCTCACACCTGCT
This sequence comes from Oreotragus oreotragus, assembly GCA_006410675.1. Classification (NCBI taxonomy): domain Eukaryota; kingdom Metazoa; phylum Chordata; class Mammalia; order Artiodactyla; family Bovidae; genus Oreotragus; species Oreotragus oreotragus. The sequence continues at coordinate 311,026 of SJYX01010343.1, forward strand.
GCGAAAGTCTGTCCACCATGGAGGCCTAACAGGAGTGTTCCTCCTCTCCCCTCCACCCCACCCTCCCTGTGGGCCCACGCAGGATGGAACAGCAGGGTGGAATACGAGCCTGGCACTGGCGCTCTGACACTCTTTCCGAATGTCCACCTGGAAACGTGTGACGAGTCGGTGGCCTCGGTGCAGGTAGTGGTGGAGCTGGAGACCAGCCACATCGGGAAGGGCTGTGACCGTGACACCTACTCCGAGAAGTCACTTCACCGGCTCTGTGGTAAGGAGGCGAGAGGAACCCCAGACCCCAGAAGCCCGTTCAGAAGGGTGTGTGCGTGTGCTACCCCAAGACCCACTGGTTTCAAGCATGTCTTTCTCTAGCATACGTTGGGAATCATCCAGATAAGGGTTCTGTAAGGAGTGTGCTTTAAATGAAATGAAATTATTAAGGACTAAAGAAAAAAAAAAAACTAGGTAATGTGATAGCTTTTGGCAAATATGAAATAGAAAATGAAAACTAAACCTGCATTGAATATATAGTCTTTGTGTCCCACAAACAAGGCAAGGAGCAGGTGGAACACAGAATGGTCGAGAATTTGACCCAAGGCTCGTTCTCCATCTTCACCATCAGTCTGGATATTTTTCGGGCTTATGTAAGTCAGGTAGAGGAGAGGTATGGATACCTCTCAGGGAAAATGCTGAGGAGGAATCTTTCATTCAGCTGGTGGTAGAACACCAGTCACTTTTTTATGTTATGTTTTGGTCACGCTGCTCAGCACATGGGATCTTAGTTCCCAGACCCCTTGCAGTGGAACCACTGAATCGCCAGGGAAGTCCCAGAACACCACTAACTTAAGGTGCTCAGTAAGAGCTTTGGAGGTGGCGTTTTCTGATGCTCACCTTTCTCTTCACTAAGTGATAACAGACTTGGGCAACTGGTTTTCTTACATAATTGGAAATTGTCATATGAAGAAATAGCAGCAGGAAAAAGGTATGTTCTCTGTTGGCTCATCCCTGTGGTGAATATACTTGGGTGTCTGACTATGAGTCCAAATTCTTATAATCAGGTACCTAAAAATGTGTAAGTGAAGAGGTCTGGAGTACTTTCTGTTTTAAATTATGTAAGTATAATGTAAAAACCATGCTTTCTCATAATGCCATTCTTCTTCTTTAGCTTTTTATTTTTTAAAACTTTTTATTTTGTACTAGGGTATAGCCAGTTAACAAACAATGTTGTGATAGTTTCAGGTGAACAGCAAAGGGACTCAGCCATACATATATCTGTATCCATTCTTGCCCAAACTCCCCTGCCCTCCAGGCCACCACATAGCATTGAGCAGAGTTTTCTGGGCTATACAGTAGGTCCTTGTTGGTTATCCATTTTAAATATAGCAGTGTTGACCCCAAATTTCCTGACTATCCCCACCTCCCTACCCCTGTCTCTTATACACATCTAGATGTGTATAAGAGACAGGTATTAACTTAGTCTGGAGCTCAGCTTCCTTATTCGGTTATGGCTTCTTGATGATGCTGTGGTGTCTCCATTGTTAACCCACAGTCCAGAATCTTCGATGAAATGAAGGACATGATGCAAGCACTTTGCAGATATCTGCACTCATATTCAGAAAGCAGGCTTCTCTCCTGCTTGGCGAGGGTAGGAAGTCTCTCTAACAAAGTAAATCTTTTAGCAAAAAGTATTTAATGTAGCTCCATCTCATATTTAATATTTGAAATATTTGGATTATTTTGTCTATGCTTTTACACATTATCTTGTTTAGTTGTTTAGTCACTAAGTCGTGTCTGACTCTGTGACCCCGTGGACTGTAGCCTGCCAGGCTCCTCTGTCTGTGGGATTTCCCAGGCAGTAATACTGGAGTGGGTTGCCATTCCCTTCTCCAGGGCATCTTCTCCACCCAGGGACCGAGCCCTGTCTCCTTTACCACTGAGCCACCAGGGAAGCCCTTAGATATTAAATCTTAAATATAAAGTCAAATACAGCTATAAGAATAAATGGAGGCTGCATTCTGTAGACTCATTCTTCTGCTTAAACAATCTTTCAAGGTGGATTTGGTGTGTGTTCAAGCTCAGGAAAGCCAAACTGAGTGTTAATTATCTGAAGCATCAGTTTATTTCTGTGTTAGTACTTCCAGGGCTGAAAGCACGTGCATTTTGTGTTTCAGCATAGGACGACAGAAGTAAAACACAACACGGGTTTGAAAATAATCTGGAAAAAAATGTATATATACATGAATCACTTTGCTGTACACCTGAAACTGCCACAGTACNACCCACCCCCCTGCTGCCCACCCAATTCATCACCCCTGGCACCCATAGGTTCCTTCTCTAAGTCTGTGAATCTGTATCTGTTTTGTAAGTTCATTTGTATCGTTTCTTTTAAGATTCCGCATATAAGGGATGTCATAGAATATTTCTCCTTCTCTCCTGACTTAACTTCACTCAGTACAGTAGTCTCTTGCTTCATCCATATTGCTGCTGCCATTATTTATTTGATATTAAATAAGCATTTTCTCAGCAGAACAGTTCAAAGATAGACAGAATTTCCTGTCCGAGTGCTTCCTATACACTAGGTTACTTGCACATGTGTTATTTTCTTTATTGTCCCATCAAGCCCACAAAGGCAAGTGGAGTTATTCCTCATCTTTCCAGAGGAATTAGTTGAGCCTGAGGGAGGCTGAATCGCCTCACACTTTTAGGAAGAGCCTGAGCTTGGATTTGGACTGAAGTCGGATGATACTTGAAAGACCAGTCTGTTCTTGCTGCTCCTAGGAATAGGAAAGTCAAGGGCCCAGGGGCTGGGAGAGGTTGCAGAATTCTCTGAGGATGAATTTTAAAAAAAAATTGAGCCTGGCAATGTTTAACAACAGTTGTGAAAATGTCTCATGTACTCTGGCTTAGTATCTTATTTCTAGGAATTTATCCTAAGGGAATAATCATGGAGACACACAGAGGTCCTCGTCGACACAAGTTTTATCACAGAAAAGAGTTAGAGGTGACTGTTTCAGCTTTAGCATCATTCCTTCCAAAGAAATCCCAGGGCTAATCTCCTTCAGAATGGATTTGTTGGATCTCCTTGCAGTCCAAGGGACTCTCAAGAGTACATAATAGGACTCCATTTTTATAATATACTTTCATATACATTATACATATTTTAATAATATGTGTATATTCATAAAGAAAAGACTGGAAGTGTTTATACCCAAATGTTAACAATGTATACAGTGGGGTGAGATCACAAGTAATGCTTCTTTTTTTTTTTTAATTAAAGTATAGTTGCTGTACAACATAGTGATTCACAGTTCTTAAAAGTTAAAACTCCTCTTTTCTCTACCTTCTTTTTTTTTTTTAAAGATAATAACCATGGTTATTTTTTAATCTTTTTAGTAATAAAAACTCTTAGTTTTGAGGAAAAGAAAACTGAATTAGCAAATTGTTTAACCATTAAGATAAATACGGTACCTTAATACATGTGCCCTGGTGTTCAGAGCAACACTGTTTACAATAGTCAAGACATGGAAGCAGCCTACGTGTCCATCAACTGATGAATGGATAAAGTGTGTGTGTGTGGTATTACTTAGCCATGAGAAAGAATGAGATAATGCCATTTGCAGCAACATGGATGGACTTAGAGATTATGAAACTAAGTGAAGTAAGCCAGACAGAGAAAGATGAACTTCATATGATATCACTTACATGTGGAATCTAAGAAGAAAAAAAAATACACATGAATTTATTTACAAAATAGATGCATAAACGTAGGAAACAAACTTAGGCTTTTCAAAGAAGGGGCAGAGGATTGACATATACACACTCCTGTATTTGAAACAGATAAACAAAAAGGACCTACTATGGAGCACAGGGAGCTCTACTTAGTATCTTGTACCAACCTATAGTGAAAAAGAATGTAAAAAAAGAATACGTATTAACTGAATCACTTTGCTGTGTATCTCAAACTAGCACAACATTGTAAGTTAACAATGTTTCAATAGTAATTTTAAAATAAACACTGTACCTCGTGGGCCTTGAAATGCTTATCCCATTTGAGTTCATCGCACAGTACACAATAAGCATCTCTGTGTTGCTTCAGGTGCTGCGTCTGGCACGGCTGAGCTGCTGCCTTCCCCAGGAGGCTCCTGGAACTGGACCGTTGGCCTTCCCACGGACAACGGCCATGACAGCGACCAGGTCTTCGAGTTCAACGGCACTCAGGCAGTGAGGGTCCCGGACGGCATCGTCTCCGTCAACCCCAAGGAGCCCTTCACGATCTCTGTGTGGATGAGGCATGGGCCATTTGGCAAGAAGAAGGAGACGATTCTTTGCAGCTCAGACAAAACAGGTAGGTCGGCTTCACTGTGAGGGACATCCTTGCAGTGGAGCCTGGAGCCCGCATTTATTCTAACCCTAAAGGCTCCCACAGGCTGTTGGTGACACTTGTTCTCTGCTCAAGATCTGGCACTGGTATCTAGGCATTTGTTAGTTTTACTCAGTGGACCAGGCCCCACTTCTCAGTAAAGCCCAAGTGTGCATGCTAAGTCGCTTCAGTCATGTCAACTCTGTGTGACCCTACAGACTGCAGCCCTCCAAGCTCCTTTGTCCGTGGGATTTTCCAGATAGGAATACTGGAGTGGGTTGCTGTGTCCCCATCCAGGGGATCTTCCCAACCCAGAGATTGAACCTGCAGCTCTTACATCTCCTGCATTTCCAGGCAGGTTCTTGACCGCTAGTGCCACCTGGGAAGCCCAAAACCCAAGTGTATCTGTCCTAAACCCTGCCTTGGCCCACCCTGGAGAGTTCATTTATGTTGGTAAAACTGTCTTCAAAATCCATTGAAGAAATAACAGCTTTTATTTCTCCTTTGGGTCTTAACACATTATTGACTGGAGACGCACATTTTTAGAGAGTAATATGATTCACATCACTGTGTTAAGTTGTTAGAACTTAAAATTGATCAAGGACTCACCGCACAACTTAACGATTGTTGTTATTCACATTTTGCTCTTAGGTTTTTGTTCCAACTTTGTGTATATTGTAAACACAAGCTTATTACCCTAAATTTTTTTAAAAACGATGCATCATGAAATTTTGAGTGAAAAAGAATTCTTCGGTGAATTTTATGCGGATACTTCTCTAATTGTCTGAGTGACATGTATACTGGAGTCTCATAAGATAGTAGTTCTTCAGAATATAGTTATACTTCAGATGATGTGAATATTCAACTAACAAAAAGAGAAAACCTTAGTGATTACTTCTCATGCAGAAAGTGAAAATGAAACTCACGGTGCTGGAGAAGATTGACAGATGTGTCAGGTGCGACTATTGAATGTGATAGCCTGCAAAGTGTCAGTGAAATAGCAGAATTAAGTTTTGGCCAGCCAGAATAAAAATGGCTGGGCACAGGTGTTAGTTTCTGCAGAGCTGCCTGTTGAGTAGTGAGTTAAGCTGGCGGTTTACCAGTAGAATTTCTCTCTGCAGAGATGAACCGACACCATTACTCACTCTATGTCCACGGCTGCCGGCTGGTTTTCCTCCTTCGTCAGGATCCTTCAGAAGAGAAGAAATACAAACCTGCAGAGTTCCACTGGAAGCTGAGTCAGGTGAGGGAATGGAAAACTCACTGATAGGATTTTTTTTCAGAGAGAGTAAATGGGCACTGAAACCTTGCATAGGACCAACTATTTATGGGCAAGGTGTACTGAAGATTTTATGATTTCTGTGTCTGTGGGTAATATGATAATTGCACATTAAATTCATTGAACTCCTTTACATTGAAAGACTTTGTTTTTTTACATGTGTGTATTTTATACATAAAACATTAATACAGGTACAGTATTTTATTGTACTTCTCAGATATTGGGGGTTTTTTTGGGGTCATACTTTGCAGCATGCAGGATCTTAGTTCCTCAACCAGGAATCAAACCTATGCCCCTCCTACCCCGGCGCCTGCACTGAGAGCATGGAATCTTAACCAGTGGACTGCCCTGGAAGTCCTAAGCATTTTCAGATGATGGTTACAGTTTTTAGTAAAGTACTTTTAAGTTGGGCTTCCTTGGTGGCTCAAGACAGTAAAGAATCTGCCTGAAATACAGGAGACCTGGCTTTGATCCCAGGGTCAGGCAAGGTCCCCTGGAGGAGGGCATGGCAACCCACTCCAGTATTTTTACCTGGAGAATTCCATGGACAGAGGATCCTGGCAGTCTGCAGTCCATGTGGTCGCAAAGAGTCGGACACGATTAAGTGACTAAAATACACAGACACACAGACACAGGTATTTTTTAGACATAATGCAGTTGCACACTTAATAGACTATGGTATAGTGTAGACATAACTTTTTGTGCTTTGGGAAACCAAAAAATGCATGTGACTCACTTTCTTGTGATACTTGATTCATTGCTGTGGTCTGGAGCCAAACCAAGGTTTGCCTATATAAAGAAATAGTATGTTTCAAATACAAAACACTGTGTTATAATTTAGTGAGATAAGCAGCACTTACTTAAAAATTGAGATCCTTTTATTTGTTTATTCATTGTCTAAGTCTTTGGCTCCCAAATTGTGCACAGGACTCTAGGTGCCTCAGCAAATTCAGGGACACGATATTTTAAATTTTCAAGGAACCAGCAGTCTTGACATCTTTCAGACATCACATGAATTGCTAGGTCTTGGGAGTTTACAGTTTTGGCATTAGATCATATTATACTTCTTGTGATGATGTCATATCTTTGCAAGGCTGATTTCCCAGCAGTTGCAGTGGTAAAAAAGCAAGTGTCATGTGCAAAGAATCAATGCATTATAGGAAACGAGGAGATGCTGTGAACTGAGAAAGCCTTTCCATTATAATCACAGCAGGTTGTTTTGTCTCATGATTTACAGTTGGGACAAGAAGGAAACCTTTGCCCTGGGCTTAATTTATTTGTCTCCTGGAGTTAGTAGATATGAGCGGACATAGTGTTATATGTGCTTATAGTTGGTGAAATATAACATTGTCTGAAACTGTTACAAGATAGATACATAAGAGCTCATATGAGAGGAAGAAAGTATGTTTTGGTAGAAAGATGAGGTCACTGTCCAGGTGGCAGCATTCATCTCTTACTGTTGTCATTTTTATTTACCTAGATCATTTCTTTCTCGGAAACCATTGTCATAAATTTTTTCAAGACACTAAGAAAGGTATCCAGAAAAAATTTTTTGCAGCGTAGGTAAACATTTTAGGTATAGTTCTGTTTTCATAATCATAGTCTGCATTTATATATTTAGTTTCTTCTTTTCTCTGCACCCCACGGCATGGGGGATCTTAGTTCCCCAGCCAGGGATCAAACCCATGCCCCCTACAGGGGAAGAGCAAGGTCCTAACCACTGGAGTGCCAGGGGCATCCCAGTGTTTAGTTCCTTCTGTTTATATGTTTTTGAAACTTTATCATGGAAAATTTTAGACATAGGTAAAAGTGGACAGATGAGTATAAGGCACAACTCCACACACCCTTCAGGTGGGTTCAGCAATTATCAGCTCTTGGTCAGTCTTATTTCATTGTTACCTCCATTGTTAATAATTTTTCAATATCCATCCAGTATTCAGATTGTTTCATAGGTGTTTTTGTGTTTACACTTTTGTTTGTTTGAATCAGGATCCAATAAGAGGCCATACATTGGGATTGACTGATAGGCTTTTTGAGTTTATTTTAATCTATAGACTCTCCTCTTCTCCCTTGGAATTCATTTGGTAATAAAATCAGGCTTTAGTCCCATAGTTTTCAAGAGTTTAGATTTGACTGGTTGCTTCCCTGGGGTGTAATGTAATACGCTCCTCTGTCTTCTCCTCCTTTTAAAAATAATTATTTATTTATCTGTCTGTCTACCCACTTATGGCTGTGTTGCGTCTTGGTTGGCAGCACGTGCGCTCTTTGTTGAGTGCTGGGCTTCTCTATAGTTGAGCCACGTGGGCTTACTTGCTCCTCTGCATGTGGGATCTTAGTTCCCTGACCAGGGATCGAACTTGCATCCCCTGCATGGGAAGGCAGATTCTTAACCACTGGACCACCCAGGAAGTCCCTCCTCTCTTTACTTTGTCCCTGTACATTGGGAGTGTGGGCTCTAAAGACCTGATCAGAATGTTTAATGTTTCTGATTTGTTTAAGCCCTGGGTCTGCTTTCTTCTCTTCGTGATGTAAGCAGCCATCAATGGTCAGTGTCACTATCCTTGTGGCATTTGTTTTCTGGTCACTTGGGTGGTAGGAAGTGTGTTCCCAGGAAGGGCTCATGGGAACAGTTAATTCCTAAGTTCTTACATGTTATTTTAATAGTTTGTCTGTGGCCTTTATACTGAAGGTCACTTTGGCTGGATACCTCATCTCTGGCTCAGATGTAAGATTTCTAAGAACAGAAAATCTCTCTCTGTATTGAGTTCTAACATAAAATGTTGCTATTAAACTCTGACAACAACTTGATTTTCTTTCATTTATAAAATATTTAGTCTTTTTGTTTGGATGATCATAGGATGTATTTCTTTCTCTTCTTCTTCTTTTCAATTTTATGAATACGTCTTGGTGGTTTTAGGTCTGTTTTCCCAAATATGTGTTATTCCCTTTTAGTAGCTAGTTTCAGAGGTTTGGGTATTTCATGCAGGGTTTTTGGTGTTCTTTTTCATTGCTTTGGTTTTCCTCCCTGGGGACTCTTTTTATCTTTTGTTGATATTCTTCACCTTTTTTACTGTAACCATCCCTTTCATTGAAATCATTTCTGTATCCTGTCACCTCGTTTCTGAGTTGCTTTAATTATGAACTTGTTTTTTACTGTTTTATGTCATTCTCCTAATGTCTTTTAGCATATTAAAAAAAAAATAGGTCATCGTTCTCATCTCTTTTGTTAGGTATGACTTTCAGGTATGGTTTCATTGGCTGAAGGGATATTATTCCCTTTGGTTGACTTTTCTTTTCCTTTTGGAAACTTCATGTGGAATTGAGTCATGATCATTTCCACTCCCCCACCCTCAGTTTTACATGAAATTAGCTTTCCTACACTTTGAAAAGAGAAGGTTGATCAGCATGACTTTTTTCCCCATAGCTTTAAGTTTTGAACTCTCCCTTCTGCTGTCTTTATAAAGGTTTTTTTTAATGTGGCTTCACACCCCCCGGTATCTCCTGAAATCTGAAGCCCTGTTGCTTTTCTCCACCTGGCTTGTTTCAGCACTCATGTAGTCACCGCATCAGCAGCATTGTCGTGGGTGTTGTCTGTGGCTTGGGGTTGTACTCTCCTCATCTCCCTGTTTTCAAGGAAATTAAAAAATTGTACTAATTCTACTGCTATCTTCACTTCCTGCATAGCTCAGTTAATAAAGAATCTTCCTGCAGTGCAGAAGACCTGGGTTCAACTCCTGAGTCGGGAAGATTCCCTGGAGAAGGACATGGCTACCCACTCTAGTATTCTGGCCTGGGGAATTCCGTGGACAGGGAAGCCTGGTGGGCTATAGCACATGGGGTTTCAGTCAGACCCTGAGCACACACACACACACACACACACAAAGGGGAGCGAGGCTATTGTTGATGTAAAGTGAGTACTTGGAGTGGTCCCAGGTGGCGCCTGCCAGTGCAGGAGACAGAAGGGACACAGGTTCAATCCCTGGGTCAGGAAGATCCCCTAGAGGAGGCCATGGCAACCCACTCCAGTATTCTTGCCTGGAGAATCCCATGGACAGAGGACCCTGGTGGGCAACAGTCCATGGGGTCGCAAGAGTCAGACACAACTTAGCGATGCACTTGAACTTGACTACTGTCTTCTCAGAATATGCTCGTGGACTTTGACCAGATATTACTGATATTTAAGTACAGTGTTATTCTACTAATCCCTGCTGCTGCTGCTGCTAAGGCGCTTCAGTCGTGTCCAACTCCGTGCGACCCCAGAGACGGCAGCCCACCAGGCTCCGCCGTCCCTGGGATTCTCCAGGCAAGAACATTGGAGCGGGTTGCCATTTCCTTCTCCAATGCATGAAAGTGAAAAGTGAAAGTGAAGTCACTCAGTCGTGTCTGACTCCTAGCGACCCCATGGACTGCAGCCCACCAGGCTCCTCCATCCATGGGATTTTCCAGGCAAGAGTACTGGAGTGGGGTGCATTGCCTTCTCCACTAATCCCCTACAAACCTGTAATATTTGTAAAACTAGGAATGTAATATAAATTACTTTCTGAAGAAACTTCTATTGCAGAACTTGTTTGAAATAAAGATTNTTTTTTACTGTAACCATCCCTTTCATTGAAATCATTTCTGTATCCTGTCACCTCGTTTCTGAGTTGCTTTAATTATGAACTTGTTTTTTACTGTTTTATGTCATTCTCCTAATGTCTTTTAGCATATTAAAAAAAAAATAGGTCATCGTTCTCATCTCTTTTGTTAGGTATGACTTTCAGGTATGGTTTCATTGGCTGAAGGGATATTATTCCCTTTGGTTGACTTTTCTTTTCCTTTTGGAAACTTCATGTGGAATTGAGTCATGATCATTTCCACTCCCCCACCCTCAGTTTTACATGAAATTAGCTTTCCTACACTTTGAAAAGAGAAGGTTGATCAGCATGACTTTTTTCCCCATAGCTTTAAGTTTTGAACTCTCCCTTCTGCTGTCTTTATAAAGTTTTTTTTTAATGTGGCTTCACACCCCCCGGTATCTCCTGAAATCTGAAGCCCTGTTGCTTTTCTCCACCTGGCTTGTTTCAGCACTCATGTAGTCACCTCATCAGCAGCATTGTCGTGGGTGTTGTCTGTGGCTTGGGGTTGTACTCTCCTCATCTCCCTGTTTTCAAGGAAATTAAAAAATTGTACTAATTCTACTGCTATCTTCACTTCCTGCATAGCTCAGTTAATAAAGAATCTTCCTGCAGTGCAGAAGACCTGGGTTCAACTCCTGAGTCGGGAAGATTCCCTGGAGAAGGACATGGCTACCCACTCTAGTATTCTGGCCTGGGGAATTCCGTGGACAGGGAAGCCTGGTGGGCTATAGCACATGGGGTTTCAGTCAGACCCTGAGCACACACACACACACACACACAAAGGGGAGCGAGGCTATTGTTGATGTAAAGTGAGTACTTGGAGTGGTCCCAGGTGGCGCCTGCCAGTGCAGGAGACAGAAGGGACACAGGTTCAATCCCTGGGTCAGGAAGATCCCCTAGAGGAGGCCATGGCAACCCACTCCAGTATTCTTGCCTGGAGAATCCCATGGACAGAGGACCCTGGTGGGCAACAGTCCATGGGGTCACAAGAGTCAGACACAACTTAGCGATGCACTTGAACTTGACTACTGTCTTCTCAGAATATGCTCGTGGACTTTGACCAGATATTACTGATATTTAAGTACAGTGTTATTCTACTAATCCCTGCTGCTGCTGCTGCTAAGGCGCTTCAGTCGTGTCCAACTCCGTGCGACCCCAGAGACGGCAGCCCACCAGGCTCCGCCGTTCCTGGGATTCTCCAGGCAAGAACATTGGAGCAGGTTGCCATTTCCTTCTCCAATGCATGAAAGTGAAAAGTGAAAGTGAAGTCACTCAGTCGTGTCTGACTCCTAGCGACCCCATGGACTGCAGCCCACCAGGCTCCTCCATCCATGGGATTTTCCAGGCAAGAGTACTGGAGTGGGGTGCATTGCCTTCTCCACTAATCCCCTACAAACCTGTAATATTTGTAAAACTAGGAATGTAATATAAATTACTTTCTGAAGAAACTTCTATTGCAGAACTTGTTTGAAATAAAGATTTAAACTAAAATTAAGATCTTACCTGTCTCAAAAGTGAATTACTGTGTAATTCCTTTATTTAAAAATGTGTGATGACACATTTATACACACACATGTCATGAGTATATAGTAAACATATATACAGTGTTACAGGTTTGAATTTTTCCTCAGGTTCAAAGCAGTTGCTTTTCTTTTGAGAGTAATCTTTGGTAATGTCTTCATTTATTTTGATGTTTCTGGCCTGTTTAAGCTCTCGATTTCTCCTTGGATCAGTTTCTTAGAACTAAAAGGTAAATTGGGCAAACTTAAAAAAACAAAAGTCATTCATTTCTTTAATTCTTGGCTTCACTGCTGCTTGGGCTTTTCTCTGGTTGCGGCAAGCAGGGGTTACTCCCCCGTTGGGGTGCGCAGGCTTCTCATTGCAGTGGCCTTTCTTGTTGGAGGCCATGGGCTCTAGGATGTGTGGGCTTCAGTAGCTGCAGCATGTGGGTTCAGCAGTTGTGGCGCACAGGCCTAGTTGCTCTGCCACATGTGGGATCTTCTCACATCAGGGATTGAACCCATGTCTCCAGCATTTGTCGGCAGATTCTTTATCACTGGGCCACCAGGGAAGCTTTGGGCAAACTTTTTGAAAGGCATGTTTAAAAATTTCATCCCACAGTATCTCCTTCTCTGCTTGTCCCTGTTCTTGCATAAAATATAAGCCAGAAATCAGGCCAGTGCCAGACCAGCTGGGGCCTCGGAGACTGCAGACCAGCACTCCCCGTGTGACAGCAAGGGAGATACTCAGTGATAGGAGAGGAACTCAGTTGAATTTGGCCACCTGAGCTTTATGTTCATACTTGTATAGAGCATCACCTTTGAAGCGAGAAAGGAAAGCACATGATGCACAGTGGGCCTCGTTCTGAGACGGGAGGTATTTTTCATTTTGATCCAGAAAAGGAACTGCCAGCCCCCCGAGTGGTGCCCATCCTGCCGATAATAGAATTCCCTGGTGTCATGCTCCTGGCAGAAGAGGGTTGGGCAGCTCACTGAAGTGCCCCTCCCTGCCCCCCAGTCTGACATGTCCCTGAGGTCGTGTCACCTGGGCCCTTTGGGTGAGACATGGTGGGAAGAGACATATTTTGTTGCTTTTTTATTTATTTATTGATGATGTGGACCATTTTTTAAGTCTTTATTGAATTTGTTAACAATATTGCTTCTATTTTATGTTTTGATATTTTGGCCACAAGGCATGTGGGATCTTGGTTCCCTGACCAGGGATGGAACCCACACCCCTTGCATTGGAAGGCAAAGTCTTAACTAACCACTGGACCACCAAGAAGGTCCCTGTTGTTGCTTTAAATCTTTTCCTTTCTAGGAAAACAGAAATTCGTTCTCGTGTCCAATTGTGTGAGAGGGTGAGAAGGAAGGGGGCTGTTACACACCTAACAGTTCCCTTGGCCCCACAGGTCTGTGACGAGGATTGGCATCACTACGTCCTCAACGTGGAAGTCCCCAGTGTGACCCTCTACGTGGACGGTGTCCCTCATGAGCCCTTCTCTGTCACTGAAGATTACCCACTTCATCCATCCAAGATCGAAACCCAGCTCGTGGTTGGGGCTTGCTGGCAAGGTAACCGTCACGGGTACCCCTTTTCCGTTCAGTCTCAGGAGCAATACTTTTTCTCTGCTGTGTTGATATTAATAGAAGCAGGCTCTTCTCAGTATTCTCATTCCTTGCTGTCCTGTCCTTTATCTTTTCATTCCTTTGTCTGGCGTTGCCTTTCTGGGGCATTGCTGTGCAAGGCTTTGGGGCAGCTCTGTGATGCACGCTGGAGGCAGTGAAGGATGGGAACGCCCTTCCGGAGGCCTGGGAGGGAGCGTTGTGCAGAGAGAGAGTGCGTTGAGGAACATGTTTATAAATTAATCTGTTGATTGGAAAGTTTACAAAAACACAGAAGCAGCAGATAATGTGAGTTTCTCTGGCCCGGAGGGCACATCAGAGTGTTCATGCTTGGTAGCCTGGTAGAAGCACTTCAGTGAGGACTGGAGAAGAGTCTGTGAGCGTCTCTGCCAAAAGACCGAGATGGGATATGATGACAATCACCAGCTTTTTGTTTTCTAAGTGGCAGGCTGTGTGCTTATGGCTTAACATACATTATCTCATTAATTCTAAGTGATACGTCTGTGGGGCAGAAGCTCTTTTTATCCCTATTTCACAGCTGAAAAATGGAGATGAAGAAAAGAAGCAAGCAGTGTTAATCAGCCGATCACATGGCGCTAGGGTTTGAACCTCTGGAGCTGGTGCACTCAGGCCAGGGTCTCTGATCCACCTAATGAGGAGTGTTAACCTTTTCTGTGCCATGGATTCCTCTGGTAGTCTGGGAATCCTGAGGATCCCTTCTCAGAAGGATAATTTCTTATGAATCTATAAAATAAAATACATAGGATTTCAAAGGTGACTAATTAGATTGAAGTACATACAGTTATGAAAGCGCTAAAAGCCCTTATTTGTGAAACAGTAACATTTGTGCCACTATTTACCTGTGAAGATCAGGCACATCTGTTAACTACTGTGAGTCAGAATAGCAAGGGGCTTTGTAACAATGCTTGTCGATGCGATGGGACATGATTTCTATTTGCAAAGTCACGGTTTCTTCCAATATTCTTGTCGTTTGTAGTTGACATTTATAAGGAAAGGGAAAAGTAAATATTAGAAGTTAGTGAAAATAAGCATGTGATTTTTCCCACCCAAGTTCACGGGTCCCCTGGTCTGCCGTTGAGGTTCATGGGGCCCCGCCTCCACCCCTTGCCCTTGACTCTGTTGTGTGGCTGCAGGGTGTCATCATCATCACATGTACCTGCTAAATCAGCCTTCCTTTTCCTTCTCTGTGGAAGTTGTTACCTGGAGTTAGACTAGAAATTTATGAAAGGGCCTAATTTCCAAGACATCATTTGAGCAAACTCTGGGAGATGGTGAGGGACCGGGGAACCTGGCTGCTGCAGTCCATGGGGTTGCAGAGTCCAACGCGACTGAGCACCTGAACAGCAGTCTCCAGGACAGCTGTGCTGCTTTTAGGAGGACTGAACTTCATAATTTTCCTGCAGGTCCTTTCAGACGAAAAGGAGTATGACAGTATTCACAGTGAACCTCTTCAGTGAATCCCCAGATTTAATTCTGGTGACAGTTTGTAAGAAGTGGGAACATGAGACCAAGGAGTGAGGAATAAATTATTAGGCATATCGGAAGTGTTTGTTAGTCTTAAAGTTTCAGTTCGTATTAGCTTCCACAGTTTCTCAGTAAAGACTTGAATAAGAGTACAAGGGCCAACCTAAGTGTTATTTTGTATTCTGAGAACTATGGGTGAAAATAAGCCCTCACATTCCAGTCTGCCTTCCTGTTCGTGTCCTGGTGCCTCTGCTGTCAGACGGCCGTCACTGTCACCCTCTCTCACCTCTTTCTACCTCAGCCCTCTCGGCATCCTCAGCCAGAAAAATCTCCCTAGATCTCCAAACCAAACACAAGTTTTTAAAAATTGTAGTTAACAGGAAAAAAGATCTCCTTTTTTCCTTTCAGGCGATTTGAGATCCCTTTCTTTTCAAATTCACCATGGGGAACTCAGGCTGGAGGCCCCCTCATGGCATCAACAGAAACATCAGTTCTAACTGTGGGTTGTGAAGACAGAGGAGCTGTGTGGGCCCCAGGGCTCACCTGTGTGTTGAGGGGATGGAGGAGCTGTGTGGACCCCAGGGCTCACCTGTGCACACCTGGCCTGGAGCCCGCTCATCTGCAGCTAAAGCTAAAGGTGGAGAGGCCTGTTCTGCAAGGTGGGGCAGACACAGGAAAGCAGTCTAGAAAGTGGAGACTCTGTCCTCTTATCGGGTGGGTGGGCGCCTGGTGGGGGCAGCAGCTGCTGTCCCCGAGCCATCACTGAGTTTGTTTCTCTGAGTTAAGTTCCCTAATCTCCGACTCCCTTCCTGTTTAGAAAAACTGGTTAAAAATGCCTTCCTTCCTCTGTCCCTTGGAAGTCAAAGTCTCGACCAATTATGTACTCCCTTCGAGCCTTCAAAAGTCATACACATTCACTACATACCAACCTTTGGGTGCCGATGCATGTGTGCCCGTCAGGAAGGCTGGCGCTGTGGTCCAGGAGGGCTGCCATTTGCACGGGGTCCGTCTCTGCCACCAGCATCAGCCACCGTCTGGCTGGGTCCTGCCTGGGCAGGTTGAGATCAGTGAGTTGAGCGCATGACTTTCACTCAGTCTTATTTTGAATCCAACTTGTGTTTTGGCAAGGAGCCTGTAGGAAGGTGAAATAAAAGACTGGAAAAAGATGAACATGGTCCTACTGTACAGCCCAGAGAACTATATTCAGTATCCTCTGATCAACTATAATGGAAAAGAATATGAAAAAGGGTGTGTGTGTGTGTGTGTGTGTGTGTGTGTGTGTGTGTGTGTGTAACTGAATCACATTGCTGTACAGCAGAGATTAACTTCGTAAATCAGCTACACTTAAACTTTTTTTTTAAAGGATGGGAAGAAGCACTGGGGTCATAAAAGGTGATGATGTACAAGCTTCATCCAGGTGGAGTGTGTCAAGAGGGATGACAGGCAAAGTGTTCTGTTTGGGTTTGGTAACTTTTCAAAACTAATTTTCAAGGTCCAGTTCTGAAGAGCCTAACCTCTTGGTCCTTTTATATTGTCTGTCTTGCTTTTCTACAGAGTATTCAGGAGTTGAAAGTGACAATGAAACTGAGCCTGTGCCTCTGGCCTCCGCAGGTCCCTGGACTCTTTTGCCTACGGTTCACTCTCGTGTTTCATTTAAAGACGAGACCTCCATCCATTGCCCATTCCGCATGCGACACCCCAGTTGCATCTGGGTCCCAGACACTGTCTTGAGCTGCTGCTTTGCCTTATGCTGCCCCATTGCATCATGGGATTTCCTTTTTCTGCCCGTGCTGATCCCAGCTGAAGTGAGAGCAAATGACTCATTCATGCAAGGCACTAATGGGAATTTCTTTTACCCCTTCCATCAAATCTCACCCTATCCCACTGCCTGAGACACCTTGCTGAAATCTCACAGGCCAGGCTTGGGAGGCTACCTCCTGCTTCTTGTGTGTCTGAACCACAGACAGGAAAAGACTCGTGTCTAGATATTCTGTCCTGCCCGATAATAAATTCTAAATAATGTTTCTTAGAGATCTCAATCCCTAACAATGATGTTGTGTGTAATGTCCTTGTCAGGATTGAGACCTGCTGCTGACAGGCTCTTCTCCTTCAGTGTAGCAACAGGGTTTACCACCTCCTGGTTTTGGCTCTTTGTGACAACCTGTCAATGGCCGCTTTCTGGCTTTTTCTTATAACATCTTCACTCTCCTCAGCTGTCCTCAGTAGTTGGAGACAGGCATGCTGCGAGTCAATGAAACAGCCATCTGAGTGGCCTTGATACTCGGCTTCTAAATGCAGGATGGTGTTTTAACATTCATCTTTCTACTCCTGCTTGTGTATGTTCATCCCCGAGTTTGTATGTATTCTGGGAATATGCTCAGTTAGAAAAAAAGGCAACCTAAGGGGAATTCCCTTGTGGCCCAGTGGTCAGGACCCAGCGCTTTCACTTCAGGGGCCCAGGTGTGATTCCTGGTCAGGGAACCAAGATCCTGCATCCACATGGTGCAGCCAAAAATAAATTTTTAAAAGGCAGCCCAGCATCTGACCCAGCTGATTGAGAAGGCAGTGGTTGAAGAGACTAGCTCCAGTCAGATGTCACTTGTGTGCCACGGTGACCAGTGCAGCATGGACCACCCTTACTGGGGAGTGGCCACACGAGTGGGGACAGTCATGGGGCCTCTGGGCTTCTGGTGAGGGACACATCACCACCAGCTCCTCTCTTTGCCGGGCCACATGCATGATCATAAACCATTTAATTTCCTCATTGTGCTTCCATGTCAGCTGCAAGGCTAACAGGATCTGATAGGAACTAACCCGCATGTCCATCCATCAGGCCACCACCATCGGTAACACCACATTTGAAAAGTGACATGGGAGGCCCCAGGCCACCCCCACAATTTCTGCTTTCCCTCTCCCATGTTCCACAGGTGGTGACTTGCGCATGACCCAGTTTTTCCGAGGTAATCTGGCTGGCCTGACCATCCGTTCTGGGAAGCTCACAGATAAGAAGGTGATTGACTGTCTGTACACCTGCAAAGAGGGGCTAGACCTGCACACCCCCGAAGACAATGGCAGAGGTGTCAAGGTAACACAGGCACCCCCCTGCCTGGCAACCCACTCCCCTGCACCCACAGCTTCCATGACCTCAAGTGCAGAGGCCGCTGGCACAAGGGTTGTTCTGTTCTTATTCTTAGCACCTCTGACACCACACCCTAACTCTCCAGCTCTTTGGGCCCCTGCTCCCCAGTCGTCCTGTAGTCTGCTTCCATCGTGACACTGACTGGGCACCAGGCCCCACTGCTCACCAGACACCTGCTCCTCAGCTGCCAGTTGCAAGCTTCCAGGCCCCCGGTACCCACACTTCATCCAGCTTGGCTGCAAGTCCAGAGTTCCCAAAACCCCTCCCCTTTTTCAGTTTCAATAATTTGCAGAACTGCTCAGAAAACCCCACAGAACACTTTGCTTATGGTTACTGGTTTATTGTAAGGGATGCAACTGAGGAACAAGCAGGTGGAAGAGATGCTCAGGGCCTGGGGTGAGGGGAGTGTACAGGGCTTCCACCCCCCGACCCCCCAGCACCTTGCTTTCTGCAGACCCTGTTGTTTGGGGGGTGGGGGTTGCAGAGATCCCATTATGTAAGCATGATGGGTCAAATCATTAACCACTGGTGATCAATAACACAGTCTCCAGCCTCTCTCCCTTCAAGGGTAGGACCGGAAGTCCACTCCCACCACATGGTTTGTTTCTCTCGCAACCAGTCCCTATCCAGAAACTATCTAGGGCTCCACCAAGAGCCACCTCATTAAGGTAAACTGGGGTTGAAAGGGGCTTAATCAGGAATAACAGAAGATGCTCCTATCCCTCAAGAAATCCCAAGGGTTTTAGGAGGTCTGTGCCAGAAACCAGGGACGAAGACCAAACATTTTTTTTCTTATATCACAGATCTGTTTGCGCCTTTGATATTTACTGTCATGTCATAGGGTCATGGTCATTTGAATCCTACAAGCTTTTCTTCTCCTAAGTCACCAGTTCATATCAATCCCAAGCTAATTCTCTTTGTCAGCACGTTCATGGTTTCACCTCCTTGCAGACTGAACCTCACTCCTCTCCTGTCTGTTTTGGTGCCATTACAGATTCAAGCCAACCCTAGTCAGTCGATGTTGACCTTGGAGGGAGAGGACATGGGGGAGCTTGATAAGGCCATGCAGCACATTTCCTACCTTAATTCGCGACAGTTCCCCACCCCAGGGATCCGAAGACTCAAAATCACCAGCACAGTCAAGTAGGTGCTGATTTGTTAGCAATAAATCTTGTCTTTCTTTGCCCAGTGATCCTTGAGAAGAAAACATGTGCATATACGTTTTTTAGGACAAACCAGCCTCCCTTCTGTAAGGTTATGGTCACTCGTTACCAGAAACTTTGAGTGATGTTTGGAAGTACATTCTGGGAGCGGCCAGCGTCTTGTCCCCCAGGTGGTTGTGGAATCCTGCCTGTGCCACCTCCAGGCACCCTCGTCTGGTGTGTGTGTGTGTGTGTGTGTGTGTGTGTGTGTGTGTGTGTGTGTGTGTGTGTGTGTG